>CP092867.1:26366730-26402611 GCA_030710605.1 Cordylochernes scorpioides
TATTTTAAAATCCCAATCTTTATTTCAAGAATGTGGTTTATCAAGGAGAACTTAATAATATTAGCTATATATCTGAGTTAAGTCTTTATTTTATTCCTACAAAGGTAATTGAATATACGGATAAACAAATTCTGGGAACCTATAAAAGTAATATTATAGTATAAATTCTATATATAGAACTAAAATGATTATTTAAAGATTTAATAAAAAGCAATTTCTTATTATGTATATATAAACGAATAAAGAAATTTTTGTGTATTTTTAAAAATATAATTTTAATGTAAATAAAAACATCATATATTATGTAAAATGATTAATAAAATTATAAATACGGTTTTTTTTCTTTTTTTCCAAAACTTTCATGAACACATTTTTTAAAGTTACTTTCTGATAAAAATTTATAATATACTAGTTATAAAATTCGTGAATATGGAATTTACTTTTGTTATATTTAATATCATATTTTTATATTGTACAATTATTTTACCTTTCAATAGATATCATATTTTTATATTAATATTCTCTCTGGTATTTTTTAATCTATATTTTGTTCATAAAATAGGATACTTTGCCAGTTAAGTAACCTTTTTTGTCAATCCCTATAGAAAATGTTTCGAGGATACATAAAAGTATTTTAGTTTTGAACATCATATACTTATTGGAAGTTTTGAAGTATATAGCTATATTAACCAATCTTTTTTTTTTCGCTTCCCAACGTTTCAATGACTTTGTCACTTCAGCAAAATGACAGTCATTGGAATGTCGGGGAATAAAGATGTAGAACATTTTATTTAAAAATTTTATAACTTAATAGGATACCATCTTCCCGCAGTATCGCGAGGTTGACCAAACTGTGTAAGTAACCTTCTCAACTCTGATCATCATCTATACAGCTTCTCTGATCACCACCTATACAGCTTCTCTGATCACCACCTATACAGCTTCTCTGATTACCTATACAGCTTCTCTGATCATCACATATACAGCTTTTTTGACCACCTATACAGCTTCTCTGACCATCTATACAGCTTCTCATGACCATCACTTATACTACTTCTCTGACCACCTATGCAGCTTCTCTGACCATCACCTATACAGCTTCTCTGGCCATCACTTACTTAGGTTCAAACGAATAAGCCTGTTTACTCCTAAATATCTACTAACACTAACCAAGTTTAAAACCTGCCTGGTGACGCATAAAACATTTCGATAAAATACTACCTTTTTTTTTCAATACTAAGGTGGAAATATAAAGCTTCCAGTGATAGGTTTCTTTTAATTTTTATATTCACAAATATCTCTCTCCTTTAAAAAGAAACCTATTCATGGAGACCTTATATATTTACACCTTAATATTAACCTAGTAAACTGGTTTCTCCATCTTGCCACCGTTAGAATATAAACCTGAAAACCAACCCGGAACGAATTTTGTTCATGGCTCCAGGAGTTTGAGTCATCTTGAGAGATAGAGAAAAGACATATATCCTAAACTATTATAAATCTATGATACAAAGATGAAGGTATATGGAGAAAATCTTGAATCAGTACAATATAGAATCTCTTCCTGAACACTTGATTGTAAAGTATTCATTAGAAATGAGTGTTTTTTTTTTATTAGCAGAGATAAGTTAATTAGTAAAAATAGTAATATTTTTGGCATTGAAAACTGTCCTGTGTAGAAGTGTTAGTTTGCTAGAGTGAATCTAATGAAGAATCTACGGTATCACAAACTTTTGTGTTAGTTCTTTTATTTTTCTAATTTAATCTCTGAATATTTGTAATAGGTAGTTAAACTACATGTAGATAAACTAAACAACTTCTATAGATTGTATCGAGTTTTTATTTTTCTAATTTTGCTAAAAAGAATTTTTAAAAATTGCATTCCTTTCTATACATTATTAATAAATTACAAAAAAAATTGTTTTTAAAAATATAAAGAGATATGTTAATATATATTTTAATATTATTTTAGAAATATTTCATAAATATTTAAATTTATTAATTTCAGAAGAGCTTTAAAATATTTACCAATCCATATTTAAGCTGAGAAATGACAGATTTTTTGAAATGCTATTTGCATAGAAGAAAATATAACTACGTAAATTTTGAACGTTTAGAAAATGTCTCTCAAATTAAATGGACTTGTAAAATTATCAATAATAAAGTTGAACGATATATTCAGGGATTTGAAATATTCAAGGAAGGTAAAATTTCAATCAGAAGAAATCTTAAATAGACACAATATCTGGTATTATAAAAAGGCATCTCCTTATCCCCGTACAGTATCACATTTGTACTATTTTTTCATGGAATAAGATATTTAACAATTTAAGAATCATTAAAACAAGTTTATATTTCTTCCTATAATGTAAAATAGGTTTTCACACCTATCACAAAATTTTCCATTTTTCAATATTTACTTATCGTCAAGATAGAGGTTGCCTGGCCGGCATTCATAGTTCTTAAAATTAAAGATATTTCAACCAGTAAATATTTTTTTATTATTTCGACAAAAAAAAAGTTATCTTTTCGGCCAAATCTTTGGCTGAATTAACTTTAAGTTTACGAACTATATTTACTTGTCTTAGGTATCTTTCTACTGAAGGTAGGGATGGTTTAATAGTAGGAAGGCTTTCAGAAGATCTGATCGATATCATACTTTATAAGGTAGAGTATAATTACTATTGTACTTTTGATATACACTTTATAACAAAACTCCGCCTTTGCCTGTCCTAAGCCCGGACGAAAAAGGAGGAGGGGAGCAGTAACAAGCTCACTGAAAACCTGGGTTCATCTGGCCCGGCTAATAGTACCTTGTAAGGCTCCTAATCCAGGGACACAGGATGAGCAGCGTTTGTACTCCATGTTAGGAGCCGCTGCACATGGCGTCTGTTCCTCATGTCAGAGGCAGCCATTTCTTTTGGAGCTAAGTCGGCCTGACACTGAGTAGTGCTCCCAGTCTTAATGACAAAGGCAGACGCATTCTACTTCACCCAGTTATGATGGTTATCAAACAGACAACATCAAGGGTCACAACTTGATACCCTAATATGATTGAGTGGAGATAAGGAAGAAGAAGACTTTATAACAAAAAATTCGACGTACCAAGGAGTTGTCCGATTGGGAAAAAATTAATGTATGTGAAGAACATGTATAGGTAAAAAAATTATTGCAATTTTATAACAATTAATTGTTTGTATGATGTCACAAATTGAGAAAGTCAATATGTCGTTGGACCCCCACTGGCCTGGATGTATAGACTGCTATCCGGGATATAATGGACTGATAGAGATTCCGGATGGTGTGCGTACTGCGGGATTTCTCCTGACAAATTGTCTCCAAATGTCGGGATAAATAGTCAACATTCCGGGATGGTTGCAGTCACCTTCCCCATCACTTTCCAGATGTGGTGAGATATCAGGCGACCTTGCTAGCTACGGGAGAGTTCGGCAAGATTGAAGACAATCCATAATAACACGTGTTGTTGTGGCCGGGCATTATCATGTTGAAAAGTAATTTCGAAGTGATGTGATAGGAACAACAACAAAATAGGCTGTAGAATGTCATCTACGTACCGTTCTGGTGTCAGGGTGGCAGGATTGACTACCAATGGGGTGTTGCTATCTAATGAAAATGGCACCCGAGACCATTATAGTGCCCTGTTAATGAACCTTTTAGTAAGGCCAGGATCCACACGCTGCCCAGGACGTCTCCAGAAGCGTATGCGACGGTCGTCAGAACATAGTAAGAAACGGGATTCGTCACTAAAGAGTATACGTCTTCAGTCAGCGCAGTTCTAAGTTGAAATTTTATCATTATTTTGAATCATATTGTAATGTAATCATATTAGAACGATGGCCAAGGTGATTAGAAGATATATAATTAAGACAATGATAACCTACCTATTTGATATAGAAAAAGAAGCTCAAGTCAGAAAGGATAGCTTCTTCATACTTGTGTTTTTTCTTCAATAGATTCAATGCATCATAAGATATATAATTAGTTTGAAATGAATCACAGATCGTCTTTAGCGACGATATAGCAGTTACACTACTTGTATCTCTCTCTTTCACGATGGCGATGCTTTTCCTTTGAAGCCTCTTGGTGTCATCATTCCACTCCATGACTGCTCAAATCAACACATCATTGTGAGCTCTCTCTCGTCATTTACAATAAATATAAAACATATACAGTATAGAGAAAACATATATATGGTAATTTAAACCAACAACCCTATATTGTATAATACTTATAACAAGATTGTCATGTTGTATATAGAAACACATCTATAAATAATTATACGCATGATTGACATGTGTCTTTGCATCACCAAATGTAATGTACTTTGTACAAACTGAGGATAAATAAATAAAACTATGTAATAGATTAAGAGCTGAGTTAAAGCAAGATTGAGAAGTTCAAAAACGTCTAAAATCGAGAGAGAAGTCCAACAACCTTAAAAAAGGAATTCGGCAGCCCGTTGCCATCAAGGTCAAAGGGTGCAGAATGCCGCAGACGTTTCAAAGTCCAAATTCTCACATCTCCCCCCCCCCCCCTCGGCAAATATATAAAACCTCGGTTTTAGCCCAACTTAGACAGTCACTTCACCGTCGGCGTGAGCCCTTGTTGGTTGCAGCCAGGTCCACCTCATCGACCATGTAAAACAGTAAGAAACCTTCTTTCTCCATCTTGCTCTTAGCTCGACTTTTATCTGTCATGGAACTTTCCTACTACAACTGTGTCTCTTCGTTTTGTGTGTGTGGACATTCCCAAGCTTTCCACTCTACCTCGACCACGACTGCCTGTACTCTGTGAAAACTGTTAAAGGTCTTCCAAAGTGCAGAGAGGTATTGGAAAACTCTCCACGCCCTGACTGTCCCTCTCGGTTACTACAGGTTTGACCCTCGGTTACCACATATACATATTGATATTTGAAACAGATTATAATAAACTATAACAGATCTATTAATCTTGAATCTTAATAGCGAAATGCGTGGTGTCGCTGGAGACCCACTGGCGATTCTCCACTAAACTCTGCAGCTCTGGCTGAGCGGCATATTCATTGTACATAGTGTATATAATGCATATTTAAATTAACAGAAATAACTAGAAAAATCTCCAGTCTGGCAAATGAAAAAGCTTGTGGCGCTGACGAAATTCCGAATGAAACATTAAAGACCCTACCTTTCGAACACCTTGTTACTCTAAAAAATATATTCAATAGAATCATTAATTCTGGTTCATATCCCTTAATATGGTCTAAATCTATCATCCATCCTATTTTAAAAGCGGTGACCGGATAATCCATCAAACTACCGCGAATTGCCCTTATTAGTAATCTGTCAAAACTTTTCACATCAATACTAAAATCGCGATTACGCAACTCGATTGAAGGTAGATCAATTATCCAGAAAACCAGGCCGGATTCAGAAAAGGCTACTCCTGTCAAGATCACATATTCACACTGTTGTCCTTGATACAGCTGACTCTCAGACGTGAAAGAAGAAAACTTTATGCTTTTTTGTGGACCTAAAAAAGGCTTTTGACACTGTTCCCCACTCACTTCTGTGGTCAAAATTGGGTGAATTAGGTCTGAATTTCCGCTTTGTTAACCTTATTAGGAACTACTTCGAACAAATGACAACGACGGTGAGATGGAATGGACTATTTACTGAACCCATCAAATCCGATCGGGAGTGTTACAAGGAGAACCCTTATCACCCTATCTATTTATACTCTTTGTAACTGATTTAATCAACATTTTTAATGACTCTACTTTACCAGGCATATACCTACCTAATTTTGGAACGGTCCACCTTTTGATGTATGCCGACGACATAATTCTCATAGGAGAGAATCAAAAATCAATCTACAAATAAAAATCAACATGTTGAAAAAATACTTCGAAACAAATCACCTAACCCTGAACGAATCAAAATCCAAGATAATGGTTTTCCGAAATGGTGGCCGCCCTGCAAAATCGGACAAATGGTTCTGGGGAGACCAACTGTTTGACAGTGACATCGAAATATCTCTATCTTGGCTATCCTCTCACAACAACAATCTCGTTTAGTCAAGTGGCTTCATACTTTAAAGGCAAAGCGCTTGCAGCTACCGGCGAAGTATGGAAAATTATGGAGAAATCCAGGTTGAATTCATTTGGTTCATCAATGAAACTATTAGACTCGATTATCCTGTCAACTCTGCTGTATTCTGCTCCAATTTGGGCAAACGAAAAGTACAAAATCTTGGACCAATTCAGAATAACTATCTCCGACGACTATTGAACTTGCCGAGTAACACACCAGGCTACATAATACGCATGGAAACCGGACGCTTCTCACTATGAGTCACAGCCAACCAAACTAATTCTAAAGTTCTGGTTAAGAATATTAAAAATGGAAAAATCCAGATTGCCCGCAATCTGTCTAGCCCAATTATGGGAAACGTCTACTCTAACGAATACCTTTATAGGTTTTACAGAAAATTTTAATGAATATCCTAAACTCAACTGGATTCATGTGGTTAAAGAATTGTTCAGACCCCAATATTCTACAGAAAGCAATACCTCAAATTATCAGAATCACTATAGAACAGTCTATCCAAACCGATCAATCAAGAATAACCAATTCGAAGCTGCACACCCACTACAAATATTTACATAAAACATTCGCAGCAGAGAACTATCTACTAAGTGAACTCCCACTGCCGACTAAACGCCTAATTGCGCAATTGAGAATTCTATTTGTTTTATATCGAGAAGACCATATAAAATATCTAAGGACAGAAGACTTGTATTGCCAACTATGCAAAAATAGAACCGAAAATGAATTAGAACATTATATATTTGAATGCATGCCTCTTGACACGTAAAGAAAAATACTCTTTTCTAAGATAGGCCATACACACCTCACATTATATTCTTTATTATCCAACTTTATAGACAATAGTTCAGTAGCTTTGAATCTATATAACTTCCATGAAAATGCTGTAAAAAAGAAAGACTTAACCGAACATCCAAACATTCCAAAAATTTCTGTTTGATGAGAAGGACAGAGCCAATATCCAATTATTTGTTTAGGCAGGTACGATAAGTTAACCCCTCACACTGATAAAACGGTGTTTACCTTACAACCCTGACACTCGGATTTTCCTGGAAAATCTCTTAAATATTTCTTGAAAAAGCCATGGTCCACTTGTGCTGTGTGAGCACAGAAGAGCTTAAATTGACTTGTTCCATATGTAAATACCTGTTTTCTTTCCTCTTTTCGCTCTCCACTTCTCCCATCCATATTTCCAATTTTTTTTCTTATTCTTTCTTATAATTTGTATATATTTACCATATGTATATAATCTTTCTCCATTTTTTATTTCCCACTTTCATAGGTTTCTCCGTCTTGTAACCCCAAGGAGAATCCTCTGTAAGACCGGTGTGTCTTAATAAAGGCTTTTGTGTGTGTGTGTGTGTGTGCATATATATAAATTTAATTTCTATTTTTAAATAGTGCAGGACTGTGCACTTTGCATGTATTGACAATATGTTAATAAAAATATTTTAATTGTCTAATAATATTGATCTTTAAGTTTAAAAGTTTTGATATTTTTCAATGAAATAATTAGTTTTGAGTTCATTAGCCAATAATCGAGCATTGTTTATTTAATTCAAAGGATTGATTGTCAAATATCTTTATTGAAATCTAGATCTTGGATTTGATTCTCTAGGAACTTCTCTTTTTTTTAGCATTATCAAAAATATTCTCACATTGAAAATTAAAAAAGACAAACCTCAGAATATTTCACTCGGTAATATTTTGATATGTAAAACAAAATTAAATTTAAAAATAACAGAGAGGCAATGAAGGAATTGATAAAGTAGCAAAACATGAATATCACAATAATCTGTTAACAATATAATAAATATTTTGCTATATAGCTTCTTTTCTGTGGTAACTGTGACTCATAGCTTGTAAATATTGTTGCTAAAGCAATGGATCTATGTCAATGGTTTCTTCGGTGTCCTGGAAATTTGTTCCTAGTGCCTTCGCGTCCTTTCTTTTTTCGCGACGTGAAATGTGGTTTGGTGATCATATCGTCTATAGGGATATAAGTCTTCTTGAAGGGAAGTTATGGCTTTGACACATATAGTTCAGAGCACCTATGGCCTCAAGTTCTGCAGGCGATCTACAGTTTGTCTTCCCTAATCTACCCAGCATCTCCCCCAAAATGTGATGTAAATATTAGGAAATACAAAGCAGAATGAGATACGACAATTTATTTGATGTAAAACAAAATTCAAATTTGAAAAAAATCTATGAGAAGCAGTGAAGAAAATTCACAAAGTAGCAACACATATAAATATCAAAATTAAAATAACCTGTCCATAATATATAAATATTTTGCAGCAATATATATATTTTCCTTATTAAATCTGTACTTTTGAAATACAATTTTTATTAAATTTTAGACTTGAATTTATGAATTATTTTGAATATTAGACCTAATATGGTTTGTATTATTAGGATATTTGACGCTTAATCTTCATTTATTTTGTAATGGCCAAATTTTGAGAATAGTTCAATATTTTTTATTGCAAAAGCACATTTTGAAAATGTTCCATCATACATATGTACGACATACTAATGCTCTTTGTATTGTATTTGCATATTGAATTATGGATATGGAAATATCCTGTTTTGCATAATGCTTTTCATAGAATTTTGTATATAAATAGCGACAGTTTTAAGCTACTGGCAGTCAGTCAATTGATGTTAATAAACGAGATTACTGGAGTCCGTTTTGCCTCAACCTCGACACCTCACTCTTGGTTACCTCCCAATCTTCAAGGATAAAACACTCCTTAAACATAAAATACTGAGGCGAATATTTTAGATTAATGTAAGGGCATTATAAAAAAGGCGTTTCTCGTAGTATTTATTAAATAATATAGTGATAGAATTTATTAAATAATAGAACAGGTTTCTGAAGATGAGTTTCTTTATTTTTTATTAATTCTATCTCAAAGTTTAGGACATCTTTGATTTTATACAGGAGTAATCTGTCTCTCTTAGGATGGGAACGGTGAGGGCTTGGATGGTTTCTGTAAGTTGTGCCACAATGTCTGTTCCTGTGGATGGTAGTGATCGCATCGGCGTCGCTCTACTCTCCAAGTTCCATATTCTATGCGTTGTCCTCGGTATAATGCTGGAGGCTGATTGTCGTGGTAAAGTTATCCTGTCAACTGATTTTCTTGGTAGCCAGGTTGATGCAGTCTTGGAGCCACAGTGGTTTCAAGCGTCAATAGGTAACAACAACAAATACCTTTATTAAGACACTATTGTCTTACAAGGGGATTCCCCTAAAATGTTATATATGTACATGAGTGAGGAGGAAAAGCAATTAGAGGGGAGGGGGAGCATTCAGCCGTTGTCTGTGGAGTTGAGCACTTCTTCTCTCATTTTATCAATCGCCTTGAAAATTTCAAAATATTTATAAACAAATGTTTTATACAGCAGGTGTATTGATTTAATTGAATAATTCTCTTATATCTAGCTTATTTTCATTATAAAATATTCCTTAAAACTTTTTTAAATCTGTAAATTGCTTTTCTCGAATAAACATAATACTTTACAATTTGATTTAATTCAACTACATTTTCATAACCCTTTGTAAATCTCGTAGATATATCAATCGTGTTTGTTTAGGATAGTTTAAGGGTTTCCAAAATTTAGATTCCAGGGATTCGAGGTATTTCGGGGTATATAATGGAGACACATAGTATAAACGGCGTGGTTTTCGTCTAAAGTATAGGGTTTACCGAAAGTTTTAAAAAATGGTGTAATTCGCACAATATAAGGATATTTCATATTCCATGTTTTAGGCGAACCAAAGCGCTCATTAAAATCAGGATGTATAATTAAGATATCAGACAGCATTTCCTTCTTCCAGTTTCTCTCAAGGAAATTATTTATGACAATATAATCAACTCGGGGGCCATAAAGTAATGTACGACCTTCACGCAACCTTCTACCCATTTCGTTTTTTTCTATGACTATCATATCATATTTTCTGAAAATGGCTTCGTCTGTTGAAGTAAATCTAGGATCGTATATGTAAATATGTTTAGGGCAAAAATATTCTTTTAATTTCAAAAAGAAATAGAAATTGTTGCATCGATCTTGGGCATGTTAGAGGCCCCAAACCATAACAGACGATTGTGGTCAATTCTCTGTGGAAATCTTCTGGTTGATTTAAATTTTTATTGAATTGGATGACGCCTTCAGACATCTTTCTAAGTATTTCTTTAACTATTTCATCTTTTTCGAAAATATTGTTTAATATCTCTATTTTCTCAAGACAAGTTTTCATTTTATAAGCCATGTGACTGAAATGATTCATCTTTAAATATTATTTTGTTATTATTTTTCTCAACAAATTAATATATTTAGGTTTGAATTTGTTATAATTTGAAATATATATTATAGAGAGACCGTAAGACAATTTTTAAAATAATGAAACATATTAATAATGAATAGATTAAGTTTAATGAAAATAAATCTGTGTGTATTTAATATTTGAAATGTTTTTCAAAAAAAAATTCAATAAAAGAGAGAGATATTTATATCCCCCCCCCCCCCCCCCCCCCCCCAGGTTCCTGAAGGCGACAATTACCCGGAAAATACAATGAAAAATTTGGTATTAAAAAATTAAAAGCTTTGAAATTATTTCCATTGACCAGAATTTTATATAACATGAGCACATATAAAGGGAAATTGAAAAATAATATAAACCTGATTCAAGCCAGTGAATAAAAATCCATAAAATAAGGTTTCCAGGAAAACTTAATAAGACGTTCTGAAAAATTAATTCAGTAGGTTAAGATCAATCCTAAAACAATTAAACCATACATCAATACCTGACGATAAAAAAAGATACAAATTGCTTCAAGAGAATATGTTGACACATCAAGAAGTTTTGGTAAATTAATTTCAATTTTTTCATCTAAAGAAATACCTCTATAATAACAAATGTGAGATTACAAAACATTCCGACTTTGAATATAAATACTGCCATATCAAATTCAATAACTAAAACAAGCTTGCACGACCTCAAAATACTTAATAAACTGCAAGACAAACTATAAACAAGGCACTACCAACCTTCATGGAAGCTATTAAACTATACAACTTACAGATACATTAAGAAAAAGGCATCTCCTTATCGTGCAACTGAAAGTTGCTGATGGCTTGCGCCATCTATCAGAATAAATATCAACTATTCTCGTTGATTTTTAATTATTCCAGAATTGGCCAAATACCCATTCTTGAGTAATCAAGAAAAGATAACACGGACGTGTTTGGGCAATACCAATTTTTTGGTCGTTGAAGTACAGCTTGCACCACGCTGATGAGGGCCAACAGCCCGAAACGTGTCCGTGGTTAGCTTTTCTTGATTAATCAAGAATGGGTATTTGGCCAATTCTGGAATAATTAAAAATCAACGAGAATAGTTGAAATTTATTCCTATAGATGGCGCAAGCCATCAGCAACTTTCAGTTACACGATAAGGAGATGCCTTTTTCTTAATTCAAAATATCTTTTGCTAAAATATCCTAATATTTCAAGATTACACACTTCAAAATGGAATAATAGAATCTGACCTTTAGCAAAGACAACTACATATATATAAATATATATGTATATTAACTCTTTTGAAATAACTTACTGAAATACCAACAAAAGAGCTAATACTTTTTTATTATTGTTTTAATGTATGTAAATGTTTATCTAAATGTATTCCTTATGAAATATTTGAAAACTTAATATATACCAATATTATAACCTCTGTGAAATCTTTAGGACAAAATAATAGTATGTACATAGGCGAAACCAGCAGACAAGTAATAGACAGGATAAACGAGCACACCAGATCCATAAATAAAAAAGATAAAAAAAATCCCTTTTATACCACACACACAAAATACAGGTCACACCTTCAACCTAAATAACCCAAAAACTTTCTACACCAACATAAACAACAAACAGAAAAGACTGTATTTAGAAGCTTTTTTATCATTAAAACACGCAAGCATCTATAGACACATTGAAATTCCAGAATCATACACAGAACTCATAAATAGCAATTAAAAATGTACACTTCCCCATATTTAATGCAATAGTTCCTATTTCGTAACACTTTTCCATAGTTAATTCAAATCTCATATGTTAAATTATTATATAATAGTTTTTACCCTAAGTTTAGAAAGATGTAAATATTTTGGTTAAACATTAATAATATTTCAATACTTAGCATATATCAAGAAATTAATAGTTCTCTTATAAAAAATATTTTGTAAATATGTAACATATTAGGTAAATATATAACAGCTGCTGACGATTCACTACCATTTGCGTTGCTCCTGTAGAAGGGCCACCATACCCGAAAGCTTGAGCTTTATTAAACGTTTTAAAGAAAGAAACGCAACCTCGGAGGCTTTATTACTTAATATATACATTGGAAAAATTTGAAGAAAAATAACTCCAATCTCCCATAAATTTGATGTAGATTATGTATATAATGTTATGTAACTAATGCTTTTAAATGGGCAAGTGAAATCAATGCACCTTTTTTATTATTATTAAAAGCTTTTATTTAACTTGCCTATCTGTCTGTCTGGATGTCTGTCTCCAAATCTTGTAATCAATTTTTAACATACTTATAGGGCACCTAGAAATATGAAATTTGGTACACATGTTCAAACCCGATGACAATGCTAGCTGACCAATTTTCAGACTTCTGGGTTGTCAGGTTGGCCAAGAACGGACAAATTTCCAAATTTCCTTTCAAATTTTTGTATATTTAATTTTAATATGCTTCCAGACCATATATAATAATGAAACTCACAATACTCGCTCAGTCCAATTAATAATTGACAAATAGACAGACATACATTCATTTTTATATATAGAGATTAGCAGTAATTAAACGTAACAGTAAGAAAATGTTGATTTTAATATATGTAAATAGAGTCTCTTAAGAAAGACCACCTAAAAACATGACTCAACTTGTTTCTCCTGTCGGTGGTCTCTCATTGGAGATTCTAATTGATATTGAAGAATCTCTAATAGGCCTTTAATAAGAGACTGGCTCTTGGAGAGACGGGTTAAGCTACGATTTTAGGCATCCTCTCAATGGAAGCTCTACTGTATCTACTTTTTCACACTGTTTGGCTTAAAAAATGCCATTTTAACCATTTTGAATGTGTATCAATCCAGTCTATTTTTTGATATTTTATAGGCAAAATCACTTCATTTCAATTCATAGGGAATTCTTAACATTTTTTTTTTGTCTTCATTCAGCTTACCTTCTATTATATTTTAAGCCATTGTTCCCACCCCCCCCCCCCCCCCATTATACATATTTAATACCGTATACACTGTTTAATTTCAAAAATGTCATTAATAATTTGAATACAGACACATTGAAAACCTTCTTAATAATGATGATAATTTTTAATAAGAATTTTAATGGAATTTGGGAAATAAAACGAAACGAAAAAAGGAAATCTGACAAAAAATAGCTTTATAACTTTCCCCAAAGTTCTAAATGGTCAAATATAGCAAGTGGCTATATAAATAAAGTTATACACAAAGATAAAATATAGATTTTAAAATAATTTGTTATACTTAATTTGAATGCATTGTAAATTCTTCATCTTCAGGGTCATTGGTAGTTAGGTGGAACTTTGGTGACATTTGGTTAAGTAGTTTCTGAGTTTATCGATAAACAGACAGACAAATTTTGATTTTTATTATTGTATATATAAAGATAATACAGAGATAATAAATCAGAGTGCTGAAAATATAACAGATTAATTTATATTTATCCTTATTTTTTCCAAAAAAAAAAGGTTTTTTCAACTAATAATTAGATAGAAACCTTTCTGGTAGTATATTAAACAATTTCTCAAAGTTAAATTGCGATGAAATGAGTAGTTTGGTCCGGCATAAAGAAGAGGCATATAATCATTTTTTTCTATATGCATGATGATATTTAGAGCAGATTGTTGAATTATAACAGATAAATTAGAATATTTATCTTGATTATTTTTAGGCGAAAAGTTATTTCAAAAATTTTATTTGCTAGAAACCTTCCCAGGGCTATACTAAATAACTTCCCAAAGTTTCATGGCGTTCCAATGAGTGGTTTGGTCAGGCATAAAGGACAGACACACCACACACACACACATTCATTTTTATATATATAGATGATCTGGCTTTGTTTCTACTACTCGAATGAATATTTTCTGTTAGAATTATGTTTCTGCATACTAAAAGTGAACTCGCTTCACCCGTGGTCTCTGCTCTTTTGGAATTTTTTCCCTATATAATTTTGTATC
This sequence comes from Cordylochernes scorpioides, assembly GCA_030710605.1. Classification (NCBI taxonomy): domain Eukaryota; kingdom Metazoa; phylum Arthropoda; class Arachnida; order Pseudoscorpiones; family Chernetidae; genus Cordylochernes; species Cordylochernes scorpioides. Next base: position 26,381,126 of record CP092867.1, read on the forward strand.
TGAATATCAAACATGATACAGCAATATTTTCATTATCATTTTCTGACTAAAAAACAACTATTTTTTTCCCAGAACCTGTCAATTTCAATTTTTCTTGGCTAAAAATGCGACAATGCTGGAGGTTGCGAAAGGATTTTTTCAATAAATGTTCAAGACATGGAAGGAATTAGAAATCCAAATATTCAGATTCCTATCTAAAACGTCCTTGGAATTACAAGCAAATAAATGAGAAAAGCCAACAAATATATTAATATTATCTGTTATAATTTATCGTAAAGATAGAGGGTGCCTGGCCGGCATTCATATTTATATAAAAAATAGACACTTCGGCCAGTTGGAGTTTTTTATTTTCTCAACGTTTCGACAAAAATCTTTTGTCTTCGTCAGGAAAAGTAAATAAAAATAAACATTTGGCAAGGCGTTAAAAATTGTTCTGAGGTTTGCAAGGGCGTTCTCACGTGATTTTTCGAATTTAGTACAACATCTAAAGCGCGAGTCAAAAACAAATATTAAACTCGTCAAAGACTATGATCTTGGAAATAAAAATATATAATAATAAATTAAGTAAAAATAAATAAATAAAGTAATATAATAATAATATTCACAAAGATTATTATATAGATTTCTCTAACTATTATGTCCATTTTTATCTAGCTTATTAACTACTTTTTAAATTTAAAAATGAAGCTTATTGTTGCGGAATATCTTCAAAAGTATTTATAGTTCTTTTCCCAAATTCTCGTGATACCCATCCCTCTAAAAATAATCTTTCCTTTTTAAATTTTATATTCCTGTGAAATATCTCAATATCATTCCAATCTGGCCTATGTCCTGAAAATAATGCATGTTCCCCAATTCTGCTTAACGCCCTTCTCCCCAATAACCCCTGATGGTGTTCCTTAATCCTGGTCTCTAAATTTTCGGCCGGTTTCTCCTACATAAATTTTGTCACATTCTGTGCATTTAATCCCATAAATTACGTTATTTGTTTTTGATGTGCTTATGTTATCCTTCATTATGTTATTTCTAGTTAAAAATTCCCTTTTTGTTCCAGTACTGTACCAAATATTATATTTACATTTTTTCAAAATTCTAGATATTTCGTTATCAACTTCTCTAATATAAGGAATTATTATATTATTGTAACCTTCTGTAGTTCGATTCGAATTTGGCCTATCTATTTCATATCTTCTAATCCATTTATTTATGAAGCCAACTGGATATTCGGACTGTTTTAACTCCGCTCTAATTTTCTTTATCTCTTTTTTAATAAATATCTTGGTCTGTACATACCTGTTTGGCTCTTTGTACAAGAGATTTTATCACCTGCTTTTTGTGTAATATAGGATTATTAGAATTAAAATTTAGATGTATCCCACAGTCTGTTGGCTTTCTGTAAACGCTGGTTATAATAGATCCATCTTCTTTTCGCTTAATCCTACATCTAAGAATGGTATAAATCCTTCTTTTTCTGCTTCAACAGTAAATTCCATCCCTATTTCTAAATTATTCAATTTGACAATGATCTCGTTAAGTTTTTCTTTTTGGATCACTGCGAAAACATCATCTATATACCGTCCCCATACTTTATTCCCTCTATTAAAATTGCCTTTCTATCTATTGACGCCATTACAATGTCAGCTATTATCATACTGGTAGGGCAACCCATAGCAGTACCGTCTTTTTGTTTGTAAAATTTAGCCCCATATCTAAAATAAATATTTTCTAAACATAACCTAAAGCCTTCTATCATTTCATCGATTTCTAATCCTTTGATAACGCAATCTTGTCTTTTCACCTCGAAATATTCTTTAAGCTCTTTAAGAGCTAGACTTCTATTAATATTGGTAAAAAGCGATTTGACGTCAAAGGATACCATTATTTCATGTTCATTTAGCTTTAATTTTTTAGTGATATCTAATAACTCTTTCCTATTTCTAATTTCTAACCCAGAAATCTTTCTTGTAGTCGGAATTTGGTTTTTAAGCCAGTCCGCCAAACCTCTGGTGGGGACCTTGAATCCTGACACAATGGGCCGTAGGGGAACTCCTTCCTTGTGGATCTTTGGAAGTCCTTTGAAGAGAGTGCAGCGACATCTTCTAGCTTCAATTTTATTTTGTCCAAGGCCTTAGATTTCATGTTTCTGATAAATTTAGATATTTTAAGCGTTATCTTTTTAGTAGGGTCTGCTCGAATTTCTTCATATGTGTTGTTATCATTAAGAAGGCTCGTGATTTTATCATTATAATCTTCTCTAATCTAATATAATCAGTTTTGAGAGGCGTAGGTCTATAGTTTGACCCTTTATCAAGAAGCCTCAACTGATCTTCAGTTAGATCCTTCCCTGAGATGTTGAATACTCTTTTAGGATCGACCTTCTTTATTCTAGGAGCCCATCTGTCCAGTTTGTTCCTCATTGTGATCATTAGCCGTTCTTTTATTTTATTTATCCCTCTCTGTATACTCTCTTCAAGGCTTTTCATGTGATTTTCATCTATTATTTCTGAAATAACACTTCGCTGACTCGTCAATTTTTCCTTCTGTATATCTACCATTCTGTGGGATGCTTGGATGCGTGCCTTGACGAACTGAAGACTTGTTCTTCTAGCAATCTGTCTTCCATATGGAGTTTTAACCAGCGCTTTTACATTCAGGCTCGGGGGAATGATATTGAGATCTTTGATACGATGGTTAAAATATAAAGAATGTTTTGTCCTTGCAAACTTGATCATTGTCTTCTCTAGTTGCCTTGCCATCTTGAATACCTCGGGGCCAAAATTGGTCTTAATTATCGTAAAGATAGAGGCTGCCTGGCCGGCATTCATATTTATATAAAAAATAGACACTTCGGCCAGTTGGAGTTTTTAGTCATCTTATTCCAATATCATCACGCATATATTTATATTCATTATATATATATATAACAATATACCACCATAAATTTCACGACACCTTTTTAAATAGTTCCCCTTTTTCAATTAGTATGTTGTTACACTTTTAACTATTTAATCAATTGTTTAATTATAATTCAAATGTTATATGTACCAATTATCCCCTAACAATAATCCACTGGGTGTCTCTAACTTTCTAATATAATTCAATAAATTTAGGGTTCCCAAAAGCAAAGAGACGCAGTTCTGTTAGTAACGGATTTTGCTTACATCACTTCCGACCTCCCACGAGGAATTGACCAATCTGCTGCGAGCAGGCTTGCAGCTATTTAAGGCCAACGTCATCTCAGTGATAAGGCTTTTTTTTTTGGACTGGCATATATACGACTAAAAATAGCGTTAATAATTAATTATAAAAACACTTTTAAAAAAAGATTTTATTTAAAATGCACTAAAAATAACAAAATAAATATTTCTGAAGTATTGCTTTTTTTTTTCTGAAGGTACCATTTAACAAATAAAATAATAGACTTAGAAATAAAAGCGGTGGGGTACAATAATAATAAATATGATATCAATGTGATTTTATATGAAGCAAATGATTAGCAAGATTATGCCTTTCATTAAATATATACCTATTTGCTGCATAAAAATCAATGCACCTTTTTTATTCCGTTTATTTAGAAAACTACTAAATTCTATTGGAACGCTTTTATTTAGAAATTAATTATTTTTAGTATTATTTTAATTGAATAATTCTCTAATATCTAGCATATTTTCATTCAAAAATATTCCTTAAAATATATTTTTTTTAAATCTGTAAATTTATTTTCTCGAATACACACAATACTTTACACAATTTGAGTTCATTTAACTAAATTTGCTTACCCTTTGTACATATATCAATTGTGTTGATATATATATATATTTTTATCTTTTCATCTAACTCTCTAACTTGCATACTAATTCTGTACATATTTAAATTTCTTTCTTTCTTTTCTTTTTTCAAAATTTTTGTTTATGTTTAAAGTGCAAGTGTCCCTAGGGGGACATAGTGCTCTAGGTCGAAATAAAGAATTTAGAAAGCCGTATGATTAACCTTTTAGTGAGGTACAAAATTATATTTATAAAAAAAATATATATAAATACGGAGAATTAAATGAGAAAAAGGTAACTCCTTATCATGCAACTGAAAGTTGCTTTCAGCAAGGAGTGCCTTTTTCTCAATTTATTCACCTTATCCCAGTACAATTGCACATTTGTACTGTTTTTTTTCACAGAGATTAAGCTTCTTTTAATTCAAAACCCTAAGTGGAAAAGTTTCTTTAATTCTTATATTTCAAATATATATTTTTTCAAATGTACCATAGATATATAAAGACCTCTAGTATATTACATGAGTTAAAATGGGCAAGTGTCACTAACGAGATACACCAATACCTCGCTTTGCGTCGTTTCGTTTTGCGTTTTTTTCGAAGTTGTGTCGCTGCTTAATTTTTACTGATTTTCACTGTGCGTCGTTAGATTTTCGAAGTTACGTTGTTTTGGATTCGAGTCTTTAATTTTTTCCCTAAAATAGGTCAACACCTTTGTTTTTGATTGCGCCTTCACATATTTTCACTTTGCGTCGTTTCAATTTGCGTCATGTTTTTTTTGGAACGTAACCCCAAGGCAAAGTGAGGTATGGGTGTATTGCACTTTGACCGTAGAAGATTAAATAAATATGAATTGTATTGAAAGAAATAGTCCAAGAATAAATAGTTCAAAATACAATAGTTTATTATAATCACGAAAAAAATAAAAATTAAAAGTGTCCAAATTTTATTGGATAAGGGTTCTGATAAAAATTGGAAATCAGCAATTATTTTCAATGCAATTATAAACGGACTAGCGAATTTGTTTATGATCTCATATGTATTATATAAAGGATACCTGCTATAAAAAGAGATAAGATAATATATACATAAAAAAGATTATATTTGTTTAAATACCAAAATTTAGCATATACCTTTTTTCTATAATTTTTTCCTGTATTTATCCTTAATCGGTAGCCAAAATTCAAGGCTCTGTTCCTTTAATGTATGCGTTTTAAAGCTTTCTGTATATATATACAGTTAAACCTGTCTATAGCCCCCCCCCTTCTTGAGACTCACCAAAATAGGGTGCTATAGACAGATCACTTTTAATGTGAATCGCATCGTACTACGTATTTAAAATCAGACGTTATAGAGAGGGAGGCGCTTAAGACAGGTTTAACTGTATAGTAATTAGAATGATAGTGATTAGATAATGATAATAAGCCTTTATTGAAACAATATTTTTCTCGATGAAAAACCGGGTACGCACACTAGTTATAATACTATACATCTAATAATTAATTATATAAAATCCCTAATATATTGTTACAAAGTATTTATTAATTTTATTAACAGAGTGGTTATTTTTATGATTATATTTTGCTACTCTGTAAATTTCCCTCATGGCTTATCTTTTGTTTACCATTCATAGTTTGTCCTTGCCTAAAATAAATTGTTGTCTCATCCTGAAGTTTTTGTCTTCCCTAATTTTCCACGTATCAATATAATAGGAATCATATTCCAAAAATCCGCTTTCAATATGTACCACCTTATATATAAAAGAAATACAATCCTAATTTAATTACTTCCAGAATTTCGTGTTTATTCAAATTTTATATTAGATTTTATGTTGCCTTATGTTGATATTTTACTTGAATATTACTCCATTTGGAAGTTTCTTTATTTTGGTTGCTTATTTGCTTGGTTGCTAATGCTTATTTTTTTTTTGTTGCTTCTTACTTAAAATACCTACAACAAATGCCAACTGAATAATCCAATATTATGTAAAAACATATTCAGGTTATGTGGACTGCAATTTGGTGTTGTAATACACTGCGCGACATTGAAAATGGAACACAGAAGAAATAGTGGCCAGAAAATGATGCAAATTCCAGGGTGTACACGCTTCACCGAGATGATGTGCAAATGATGTGAAATGCGCAGATCTCGTGCGCACGTGGAGTAAGGTATGAGGGAAGGAACTTTCAGAAAGAACATTGTTCCTGCCGTTATTTCTTCAAGGAAAATAATCGTAGAAATTTTTTTATTGTTTCAAAAAGAAACGTATATAGTCTTGTATATATATGAAAAAACAATAGAAAAATAAAAGATAAGTGGGTCAGGTGTTGATATTAAAAATAAAGAAGGCATCTCCTGACCACGAGCACATGTGATTTTTAGATGGCAGAGCGCCATATAGTGGAGTAAAAATAAACTAAACGTTTATTTAGCTTGCTCTGTGATATTTGGCCAACCCAATTTCTTGATAAATCAAGAAAAGCACATGTGCTCGTGGTCAGGAAATGCCTTCTTTATTTTTAATATATATATATATTAGCCTTATTTAGGTAAAACTTGAAAAAGGCATAGAACTGGTTGTCTTTCTAGACGTGTTTGTTGAGAAAAGGCTGTTATTCTAGTATTATTGTAATAATGTATTATATTAACAAACATAATTGAGCAATACACATTAGCATCACATTTTAATGACCCTGAAATAAGTATGATACGTCGTACCCTGGAATTGTTTGTGTTCTTTGTCTACTCAGGATGCCACAAAGATACACACGTGATTTCAAAGGGATGCAGCTAAAGTTAGCGCTTTATTATGGCTCTAAACGTCAGAACAATCCTTGGCGCCGTGGATGTCACTCTTGTGAAGCTTCCCGCTCCACACTGTACACGTCCAGCCTAGACTTACACCGGCTTGTAGACCGCTCCGATGTCAGACTCTCCTGGCACCACCTTGTAGGATCATCCACACGCCCGGAGGCAAGTCGCCACGTCTTCTCTTCCTGCAGATGTAATCAGACTCTGTCCTCCCCCACACAGGAATGCGGTTTTTGGCGCCTGCCACATGACAGGGAAAGGTAGGAAAAAAATTACTGTGTTATTTTGTTGTTGTATGGCGAATCCATACAGGGCAATGGGCCCTAATAAAAGCTTTTTTGTTGTTGTGTTTGTTAATTTATTGTTTTAAAATAAAGCCAGATTAACAACATATCTTGAAGTAGGCATATTCTAATTAAAAAGGACATGATTCTATTAATTAAATTGAGATCCATTAAAAAATCCAAATAATTCAATTTTATACCGTGTGAAAAATTGGAAAATTTTTGAAATCGATAAATGATAATAAACGCGTTTATACAGGTAGAAATTTAAGGATGTAAGATGGTAGGTCTAATCAAATATGTATATATTGAGATAATAGGTAAAGAATTAAATGAAAGCTAATTTCTTGACATTATTACTTCTTTTAAATATTTGATACCCCAGATTATTTGGAATTCACACTTATTTTTCATGTAAATGGTAAGAGACTAAAACACAATCTCTGTCCTTATATCTTCAGTTTATTAAAGGATAGATGCTATAAAGAGAAAGTGGACTATATACATACATAGAGAGGGAGAGAGAAATTGAGATTTAATTGTTTAAATACTATTTTAAAATTAGCTTTAGTGGTATACATACAAAATAGAACTAAGCCCTAAAGTAGATACAACTTGACACAGAGAAATGCGTAAAATAAAATTTAAAAAAAATATATTTTTTTTCATATTATAATATTTATATATTTTCGTTCAAACAAATTCATTTATACCGCTGTATTTTATCCTTGATCGGCAGCCAAAATTCTGGTTTCTGCTTCTTTAAAATTTCTCGAGGAATGAAATGTAGGGAAAAATCTTTTAAAGGATAATTTGATTCACAAATTCCATTTCCTGAAAATTTTGTAAAAAGTGGTCTGGATCGTACAACATAGGGAAACACTGAAGTAATCAAAGGAGTATACCTTGTTAGATCAGGATAGACAATCATAATATCTTTGAGCGTATCTTCATTCCAGTTTGTTTCAAGGAAGTTATCACTAGGCAAATATCCAAGAAAGGAGCATAAAGCAATGTACGGCCTTGTCGTTCTCTTCTCGCCTCTTCATTTATCTTTATTACATTAATTCCATAATATTCAAAGATTTCTTTATCCGCGTCGGTAAATGGAGGATCAAAAATGTAAATCCTTTCAGGAGAAAATCGTTCTTTCATCATTAGAAGAATATAAATTGAACAAAGGAAAAGGTGCCTACCAAAGATCCTAATCCATAGCAGATGACTGTATCAATTTTAAGAGCTAGTTTTTCTGATTGATTAAAATCTGCATTGAACTTTTTGACTCCTTGACTGATTACTCCTAGTATTCTATTTGTTGTTTCATCTATTCCCATATTGAACTGAGACTTCTCTATTTCTGAAAGAATATATTCTTTAGTAGCAATTATGTTTCCATTTTTTGATCGATACATTATTTCGTTATTCTACAGAGCGTAAATATTTATTAGATTAATTTTTTGTTCTTTATTTGGCTAGCTTTGACACCTGAGGCACACGGAAAGCTCTAAAGGGGGGGGGGGGGGGGGGGGGGGAAGGAATAAATTCTTAATAAATAGTGAATTGAAAAAAAAATTGAAAAAAAACTCTATGAATATTTAATTTTAACAAATATATTTTGAAAATAAAATTAATTTGTATTTATTTTGAAAATTCAATCAATATTTATTTATTTCAAATATATTTATTAAGATATTTTCTATTTCGTTTTGAAATATATCATAAACATTTATAAATAACAGTTTAGATACAGGTAGTTGGTGTTCTGTGTTTTAGGAGAACCTGGTTTATATATATATCTCTATAGAGTTTAGGTATCAATAAAGAGTAAACTTTGACTTCAAATTTGATTTTTTTTTTTCAAAACCATTTATACAAGCATTGTCTAGTTGTTCAAATTAAAGATACTTCGGCCAGTAAATATTTTTTTTATTGTCTCGACGTTTCGACAAAAATCTTTTGTCTTCATAAGGAGCGAACAAAAATCAAAACATTTGGCAAAGCGTTAAAAATTATTCTAACTTTAGGATAAGTATTGTCTATTTCAAAATCAATTGAGGCTTGATTTTGAAACCGCCCTGTAAAATGGGTAATTTATTATAAGTAAGCTTTCTATAAAACACTAAATGATGATCCTTCTCCATTCGATTCAGACAATACAGTTTTGTCTTTTCAATTTTAAAATAATATTATAGTAATAAGCAAAAATTGATAAATAGGGTGTAGGCCCTAAATTAAAAAACCTACATCAACAAGAGGTACGCGCTAACTACACATGCGCCTGCCAGCGAGATTCTAGGTCCAACCATATGTATGCTTATTCAATTTAGGGCCTACTCCCTTTTTATCAACTTATTAAAAATTGAAGCCGAGAAAAGCATAAACCCACTTTGTTTATAATACACTGCGGCCTGTGATTGTAAAACGACACTTGAAGTTAAACCGCATGAGTTTCTTTTCAACGAAAATCAAATTTTTATTTCAAGGAGGAATATTGACTATTTCTAACCTTTTTGGATGAGGTATGAAAGGAAGAATTATGAAAAGTAATGATGAACGGAAAAATAATCATCCTTTCATACCTCATCCAAAAAGGTTAGAAATAGTCGATATTTCACCTTGATATGAAAATTTGATTTTTGTTGAAAAGAAACTCATGCGGTGTAACTTCAAGTGTCGTTTTACACTTTGTTTATTTAGAATATTTTTGAACAAGAAGCACGCGCTGCATATGCATGCGCCTGCCAGCCAGCGAGCTTCTTACCCGCCTGCCAGTGAGCTGTTTTTCTAATTTCGTTCTCCGGCCATTAATGCAAATATATACATATGAGTCTATGTGCACTGTGACAGTAATAATATATAAAGGCAAAGTAGAATTCTTGAGGTTTCCTACCTAAATTAATATATCACCTTAAATGTTTCACCCAGCCGTTCTATACTAAAAATGCCACAAGATCATTCTTTAACAAAGAATCTATCTGGCGTCACCTTATAAAGTGAAGCTTCCCGCTCCACACTATTCAAGTCCAGCCTGGACTTACACCGCCTTGTAGGCCGCTCCGATGTCAGGCTCTCCTGGCACCGTCTTGCAGGATCATCCACACGCCCGGAGGCAAGTCGCCACGTCTTCTCCTTCTGAAGATGTCACCAGACTCTGTCCTCCCCCACACAGGGATGCTGTTTTTGGCGCCTGCCACATGGCAAGCAAAGGGAAAAAAATTACTGTTATTTTGTTGTTGTATGGCGAATCCATACAGGGCAATGGGCCCTAATAAAGCCTTTTTGTTGTTGTTTTGTTAATTTATTGTTTTAAAATAAAGCCTGATTATCAACATATATAGAAGTAGACATATTCTAATTAAAAGGGACATGATTCTATTAATTAAATTAAGATCTTTAAAAAAGTCCAAATAATTCAATTTTATACCATGTGAAAAATTGGAATAAATGTTGAAATCGATAAATTATAATAAATGCTTTTATACAGGTAGAAAATTGAGGATGTAAGGTGGTAGGCTTAATCATATATGTATGTGGTGACTGAGGGTCTCTCGCTGAGGTGGGGTAACCGAGAGGGGCATCTGAAGTAACCGAGAGGGACAGTCAGGCGTGGAGAGTTTTCCAGTACCTCTCTGCACCTTGTAAGACCTTTAACTGTTCTCACAGAGTACAGGCAGTCGTGGTTGAGGCAGAGTGGAAAGCTTGGTAATGTCCACACAAAAAAAAACGAAGAGACACATTTGTAGTAGGAAAGTTCCGTGAACCAGATAAAAGTCAAGCTAGGAGCAAGATGGAGATAGAAGAGCTCTTACTGTTCTACATGGTCGATGAGGTGGAACTTGGCCACAACCGACGAGCAAATGGTGAAGTGACTATATTTTCGGCTAGGGCGGAGTTCTTATATATCTTTGCTGAGAGAGGAAGTATTGACTTTCAGCGGATGCAACAAGAGCGTGGTGCGGAAGCGATATTGTACACTCTGTAAAACGACACTTGAACACATATTGTACACTCTATCAATGACCTGACAGTTTCCTATCTTTAGGCCCTCGTTGGACTTCTATCTCAATCTCTTGATTTAGCTCGACTCTTAATCTATTTCAGAGTTTTATTTATTTTCCTCAGTTTGTACAAAGTACATTACATATGGTGATGTAATGACACATGTCAATCATGCGTATAATTATTTACAGATGTGTTTCTATTATACATGAAAATGTTGTTATATTATATACAATATGAGCTTGTTGGTTTAAATTACCATATGTATATTTTGAAAAAATAGCTAAAGAATCAAATGAAACATAATTTCTTGATATCATTATATATAATTTAAATATTTGATACCCCTGATTATTTGGAATTCACGATTATTTTTTATGTAAAGAGACTAAAACACAATCTTGGTCTTTATATCTTTAGTTTATTAAAGGATAGATGTTATAAAGAGAGAGTGGGGTATATACGTACATAGATAGGGAGAGAGAAATTGAGATTTAATTGTTTAAATACTATTTGAAAAATTCGCTTTAGTGGTATACATACAAAATAGAACTAAGACCTAAAGTAGATATAACTTGACACAGAGAAATGCGTACAATAAAATAAATAAAAATATATATTATTTTTCATATTATAATTTATATATTTTTTCGTTCAAACAAATTCATTTATTTCGCTGTATTTTATTCTTGATCGGCAGCCAAAATTCTGGTTTCTGTTTCTTTAAAATATCTCGAGGAATAAAATGTAGGGAAAAATCTTTTAAAGGATGATATGATTCACAAATCCCATTTCCTGAAATATTTTTTAAAAGTGGTCTGGATCGTACAACATAGGGAAACACTATGGCATTCAAAGAAGTATACCCTATTAACCCTGTTAGATCAGGATAGACAATCATTATATCTTGGAGCCTATCTTCATTCCAGTTCGTTTCAAAGAAGTTATCCACTAGACGAATATCCAAGAAAGGAGCATAAAGCAATGTACGGCCTTGTCGTTCTCTTCTCGCCTCTTCATTTATCTTTATTACATTAATTCCATAATATTCAAAGATTTCTTTATCCACGTCGGTAAATGCAGGATCAAAAATGTAAATCCTTTCAGGAGAAAATCGTTCTTTCATCATTAGAAGAAATATAAATTGAACCAAGGAAAAGGTGCCTACCAAAGATCCTAATCCATAGCAGATGATTGTATCAATTTTAAGAGCAAGTTTTTCTGATTGATTAAAATCTGCATTGAACTTTTTGACTCCTTGACTGATTACTCCTAGTATTCTATTTGTTGTTTCATCTATTCCCATATTGAACTGAGACTTCTCTATTTCTGAAAGAATATATTCTTTAGTATCAATTATGTTTCCATTTTTTGATCGATACATTATTTCGTTATTCTACAGAGCGTAAATATTTATTAGATTAATTTTTGTTCTTTATTTGGCTAGCTTTGACACCTGAGGCACACGGAAAGCTCTAAAGGGGGGGGGGGGGGGGGGGGGGAAGGAATAAATTCTTAATAAATAGTGAATTGAAAAAAAAAATTGAAAAAAACTCTATGAATATTTAATTTTAACAAATATATTTTGAAAATAAAATTAATTTGTATTTATTTTGAAAATTCAATCAATATTTATTTATTTCAAATATATTTATTCAGATATTTTTCTATTTTGTTTTGAAATATATCATAAACATTTATAAATAACAGTTTAGATACAGGTAGTTGGTGTTCTGTGTTTTAGGAACCTGGTTTATATATATATCTCTATAGAGTTTAGGTATCAATAAAGAGTAAACTTTGACTTCTAATTTGATTTTTTTTCAAAACCATCAATACAAGTATTGTCAATTTCTTCAAATTAAAAATACTGCGGCCAGTAAATATTTTTATTGTCTCGACGTTTCGACAAAAATCTTTTGTCCTCGTCAGGAGCGAACAAAAATCAAAACATTTGGCAAAGCGTTAAAATTTATTCTATCTTTAGGATAAGTATTGTCTATTTCAAAATATATTGAGGCTTGATTTAGAAACCGCCTTGTAAAATGGGGTAATTTATTATAAGTATACTTTCTCTAAAACACTAAATAATGATTCTTCTCCATTTGATTAGGACAATACAGTTTTGTCTTTTCAATTTTAAAATAGTATTATAGTAATTATCAAAAATTGATAAATAGGGTGTAGGCCCTAAATTAAAAAAACCTACATGGAACAAGAGGTACGCGCTACCTGCAAATGCGCCTGCCAGCGAGCTTCTAGGTCCAACTATATGTAGGTTTATTTAATTTAGGGCCTAATCCCATTTTATAAGCTTATCAAAAATTGCAGCCGAGAAATCATAAACACACTTTGTTTATAATACACTGCGGCCTGTGATTGTAAAACGACACTTGAAGTTACACCGCATGAGTTTATTTTCAACGAAAATCAAATTTTTATTTCAAGGAGGAATATCGACTATTTCTAACCTTTTTGGATGAGGTATGAAAGGATGAATTATGAAAAGTAATGATGAACGGAAAAATAATCATCCTTTCATACCTCATCCAAAAAGGTTAGAAATAGTCGTTATTTCACCTTGAAATTAAAATTTGATTTTCGTTGAAAAGAAACTCATGCGGTGTAACTTCAAGTGTCGTTTTACACTTTGTTTATTTAGAATATTTTTTGAACAAGAAGCACGCGCTGCATATGCATGCGCCTGCCAGCCAGTTTACACGCCAGCCAGCGAGCTATTTTTCTAATTTCGTTCTCCGGCCAACAATGCAAATATATACATATGAGTCTATGTGCACTGTGACAGTAATAATATATAAAGGCAAAGTAGAATGCTTGAGGTTTCCTACCTAAATTAATATATCACCTTAAATGTTTTTACCCAGCCGTTCTATACTAAAAAGGCCACAAGATCATTCTTTAACAAAGAAATCTATCTGGCGTCACCTTATAAAGTGAAGCTTCCCGCTCCACACTATTCAAGTCCAGCCTGGACTTACACCGCCTTGTAGGCCGCTTCGATGTCAGGCTCTCCTGGCACCGTCTTGCAGGATCATCCACACGCCCGGAGGCAAGTCGCCACGTCTTCTCCTTCTGAAGATGTCACCAGACTCTGTCCTCCCCCACACAGGAATGCTGTTTTTGGCGCCTGCCACATGGCAAGCAAAGGGAGGGAAAAATTACTGTTATTTTGTTGTTGTATGGCGAATCCATACAGGGCAATGGGCCCTAATAAAGCCTTTTTGTTGTTGTTTTGTTAATTTATCGTTTTAAAATAAAGCCTGATTAACAACATACAGTGGTACCTCGACATACGAGTTTAATTCGTTCCGCAACCTTGCTCGTATCTTGAATTACTCGTATCTCGAAGCAAATTTCCCCATACAAAACAATTGAACTACCATTAATCCGTTTCAACCTCCAAAATGTCACCCCAGTTATTTTTGTTACGTGGTTTTAAATAATAAAAACTTATTTATAAATATCAAATATTTATTGCACAAAAACAAAAAAGAGAATGTAAAGAAATAAATTAGATTTCCTCACTGGTCTTTGCCTTTTTCGCTACATTTTTCTCGCTTTCCACCTGTAGGCTGTTTAGAAAAAAACATGTCCAAGGAGGTTTGTTTCTTCCTCCCTCTCAGAATGTTCCGGAAATGAGTTAGGCAAGTGTCATTAAAAAGGTCAGATGCACGACCTGTTGCAACTTTTTCTGGGTGTTTTTTTTCCCACGAACTGTGAAACTCTCTCCCACATTCCTAAGATCTCCTTTATCTCACTTGTAAAAATAACCTCCTCCTCTGACTCCTCAAAACCAATTACTTGCATAACCTCAGTATGCTTCTGTGACTGTAACTCTTGTATCTCCTCAGTCGTCAGTTCCTGGGTGTGCTTCTCGATGAGCTCGTTCACGTCTCTCTCTTCCACCTCTAAACCCATGGATTTCCACAGAGATACAATCTCCTCCTCTACTAAAACACCGGGTTCCAATTCTTCATAGATCCTTTCAGCTACAGCTTCAGGCCACAGCTTTTTCCATTTCCAATACCGCTCTCTTTTTAAAATTCTCAAACCAGCCCCGGCTGGCTTTAAATGACTCTTCCGATGCCTCGTCGATGGAAGTCTGCGGGGTTTGCTTCAGCAAATCTCCGTAGATCGCTCTTGCCTTCTCACAAATGATGGTCTGCGTCAAGGTATGTCCTTGGAGCTGCTTTTCTGTCACCCATACCATCAGCAGTTTCTCCATATTTTCATGAAGGGAGGTTCGCAGCTTGGAAATTATCGTAAGGCCCTTAGCCGGCGTTACACTCTTTATCGACTCCTTCCGTTTAAGCACAGAACATATCATGGACGTACTACGGCCATAGTGCCTCGACAAGTCAACAACTCGAACACCTTGCTCATGTTTTTCTATAATTTCACGTTTTAATTCAATACTCATCATCTTTTTCTAAGCACTTGACTTTTACAAACTTTCTTCCGATCCATGGTTATAAAAATAAATGAACTAAAACTGAAAATGTGAACGCAGCACAAAACGCGAACACAAAACACAACTTATCACAGCGGAAGCACGCTGCTAACTGATCGTGATAGCGCGACTGCGTGTTACTACCTGTTGTGTTTTAACTTTAAAAGCACACACAAATATAATAAACTTGAATTTGTTTATTCAAGTCTCAAAAAACAAAGCTTTGCATATAGAACAAATAATAATGAAGAAGAAGAAAGAAACATTTTAGGAAAAGCAAAAACAAAACAAAAGTAATGGTCAAAAAGAAACATTTAAAATCACAGATTAATATCTTCAACACTACCGAACCGAACTCGTATCTAGAATTTCGCTCGTAACTAAAAGCAAAAAATCACTTGCTCGTCGGCTCGTATCTCGAAAAACTCGTATGTTGGCGCGCTCGTATGTCGAGGTACCACTGTATATAGAAGTAGACATATTCTAATTAAAAGGGACATGATTCTATTAATTAAATTAAGATCCATTAAAAAAGTCCAAATAATTCAATTTTATACCATGTGAAAAATTGGAATAAATGTTGAAATCGATAAATTATAATAAATGCTTTTATACAGGTAGAAAATTGAGGATGTAAGGTGGTAGGCCTAATCATATATGTATGTGGATGACCGAGGGTCTCTCGCTGAGGTGGGGTAACCGAGAGGGGCATCTGTAGTAACCGAGAGGGACAGTCAGGGCGTGGAGAGTTTTCCCAGTACCTTTCTGCACCTTGGAAGACCTTTAACAGTTCTCACAGAGTACAGGCAGTCGTGGTCGAGGCAGAGTGGAAGGCTTGGTAATGTCCACATAAAAAAACGAAGAGACACATTTGTAGTAGGAAAGTTCCGTGAACAGATAAAAGTCGAGCTAGGAGCAAGATGGAGATAGAAGAGCTCTTACTGTTCTACATGGTCGATGAGGTGGAACTTGGCGACAACCGACGAGGGCTCCCGCAAATGGTGACAACAATCCATCCATAGCCTTGGGAAAACTATAGGAACAATCCATCCAGAGCCTTGGGAAAACTAGAGAAGAAATCCACCCAGAGCCTTGAGAAAACTAGAGGAGCAATCCATCCAGAGCCTTGGGAAAACTAGAGGACCAATCCACCCAGAGTCTTGGAAAACTAGAGGAGGCAATCCACCCGAGCCTTGGGAAAACTAGAGGAGCAATCCATCCAGAGCCTTGGGAAAACTAAGGAGAAATCAACCAGAGCCTTGGGAAAACTAGAGGAACATTCATCCAGAGCCTTGGGAAAACTAGAGGAGCAATCAACCAGAGCCTTGGAAAACTAGAGGAGAAATCCCCCCCCAGAGCCTTGGGAACTCTAGAGGAGCAATCCATCCAGAGCCTTGGGAAAACTAGAGGAGCAATCCACCTAGAGCCCTTGGGAAAACTAGAGGAGCAATAATCCATCCAGAGCCCTTTGGAAAACTAGAGGAGCAATCCACCCAGAGCCTTGGAAAAACTAGAGGAGCCAATCCACCAGAGCTTGGGAAAACTAAGGAGAAATCCACCCAGAGCCTTGGAAAACTAGAGGAAACAATTATCCAGAGCCTTGGGAAAACTAGAGGAGAATCCACCAGAGCCTTGGGAAAACTAGAGGAGAAATCCACCCAGAGCCTTGGGAACTCTAGAGGAGCAATCCATCCAGAGCCTTGGGAAAACTAGAGGAGCAATCCATCCAGAGCCTTGGGAAAACTAGAGGAGCAATCCATCCAGAGCCTTGGGAAAACTAGAGGAGAAATCCACCCAGAGCCTTGGCAAACCTAGAGGAGAAATCCACCCAGAGCCTTGGGAAAACTAGAGGAGCAATCCACCCAGAGCTTCGGGAAAACTAGAGGAGCAATCCATCCAGAGCCTTGGGAAAACTTGAGGAACAATCCACCCAGAGCCTTGGGAAAACTAGAGGAGCAATCCACCCAGAGCCTTGGGAAAACTAGAGGAGCAATCCATCCAGAGCCTTGGGAAAACTAGAGGAACAATCCATCCAGAGCCTTTGGAAAACTAGAGGAGCAATCCACCCAGAGCCTTGGAAAAACTAGAGAAGCAATCCATCCAGAGCCTTGGGAAAACTAGAGGAGCAATCCATCCAGAGCCTTGGGAAAAACTAGAGGAGCAATCCACCTAGAGCCTTGGGGAAACTAGAGGAACAATCCATCCAGAGCCTTGGGAAAACTAGAGGAGCAATCCACCTAGAGCCTTGGGAAAACTAGAGGAACAATTCATCCAGAGCCTTGGGAAAACTAGAGGAGCAATCCAACCAGAGCCTTGGGAAAACTAGAGGAGAAATCCCCCCAGAGCCTTGGGAACTCTAGAGGAGCAATCCCTCCAGAGCCTTGGGAAAACTAGAGGAGCAATCCACCTAGAGCCTTGGGAAAACTAGAGGAGCAATAATCCATCCAGAGCCTTTGGAAAACTAGAGGAGCAATCCACCCAGAGCCTTGGGAAAACTAGAGGAGCAATCCACCCAGAGCCTTGGGAAAACTAGAGGAGAAATCCACCCAGAGCCTTGGGAAAACTAGAGGAACAATTCATCCAGAGCCTTGGGAAAACTAGAGGAGCAATCCACCCAGAGCCTTGGGAAAACTAGAGGAGAAATCACCCAGAGCCTTGGGAACTCTAGAGGAGCAATCCATCCAGAGCCTTGGGAAAACTAGAGGAGCAATCCATCCAGAGCCTTGGGAAAACTAGAGGGAGCAATCCATCCAGAGCCTTGGGAAAACTAGAGGAGAAATCCACCCAGAGCCTTGGCAAACCTAGAGGAGAAATCCACCCAGAGCCTTGGGAAAACTAGAGGAGCAATCCACCCAGAGCTTCGGGAAAACTAGAGGAGCAATCCATCCAGAGCCTTGGGAAAACTTGAGGAACAATCCACCCAGAGCCTTGGGAAAACTAGAGGAGCAATCCACCCAGAGCCTTGGGAAAACTAGAGGAGCAATCCATCCAGAGCCTTGGAAAAACTAGAGGAACAATCCATCCAGAGCCTTTGGAAAACTAGAGGAGCAATCCACCCAGAGCCTTGGAAAAACTAGAGAAGCAATCCATCCAGAGCCTTGGGAAAACTAGAGGAGCAATCCATCCAGAGCCTTGGGAAAACTAGAGGAGCAATCCACCTAGAGCCTTGGGGAAACTAGAGGAACAATCCATCCAGAGCCTTGGGAAAACTAGAGGAGCAATCCACCTAGAGCCTTGGGGAAACTAGAGGAACAATCTAGCCATCTATTTCTACCCAACCAGCAATAGGATTCGATCCATAAAAAGAGAGGTCACCTCTCCCGTCAAATGGACGCTAAAACTAAGCGCCATATATTGATCTAGCAGACTTGAGTTAGAGACAAAACCAGTAGCTTTTGAAATTTCAGAACGTCAACCAGGACACTATGGTTTCGGGTTAATAGCCCTTGTCTGTCCAGAGCTGGCCATAGGTTAGTGGCTGTCAGTATTCATGTCCTCTCAGAGTTTCTTATCTATGGATAGTTTTTTGATGATATCGTAGGGTCTTCTACTGAAATTATCCACGAGAACTCCATTTTCGATCTTCTTCTTTTCAGTCTTTCCTCTTTGCATTCCTCAAGCAATACCGTTAACCACTGGGAGTATCGGACAACATGTCCAAACATGCTGGTTCTCCACATATCAAACATCTCCAGTAATCCATATCCTCTTTCAATATTAATCTTAGAAAATCTTCGTCAGTTTCTTATTCCACGGTATTCTTACCATTCATCTCATATACTATATCTCTCGAAAAATAAACAATAAAACGTTAATATTGCTTTTTTAGGATTTCGAGAGCCCTCGAACAGAAAAGTTAGTATTGATAATTTATTTTATTTATTATCAATGGTATATAATCGTGAGGCAAAGAATTTCTTCTAAAGTTTTTTTTTTTAATTTAACCGACTTTCGATCATTTCTTCCTTCCCTTCTACATGAGTAAAAATGAGCATTTTACTCCCGTGAAAGGACAGAAATGGCCGATAGTTTGGCTAAATACAAAACCCTTACAAGAAACTTTTCGCCTCACTATTTTATATCTTTGATACTATACTGATTCAGGCGTTTATCCAACTGATCTTGTTAATTTTATAAAGATATTTTATCATCTTAATACTTATTAAATAAACTCTAACTAACATCAAACACAATAAATAAATACAAAAACATCAAACCTTCGCACATGTGACAGAGATATTCGTGGATATACCAGACGTAAACCTTTTTGAAACCAAAATAAAAATGAGTAAACAGAAAATATAGTGTCATCTGTTAGTAGAATATGGAAATATTGAGCGCTGTTTCTTGTGACTATTATATAGGACGAATTCATACAATTAGTGTTGTTGTTTGTGTGTTATTTTGTGTTGTTGTGTTTGTGTGTGTTGTGTTTTGCTGTATGTTTGTTGTTGTTTTGTTGTTTGTTGTGTGTCTTTTTGTTGTGAACTGAGATTTGGAAAGGTTTAATTCATTAATGGTAAAATTTCCCAGCGATTTCCTCAGTGTGATCACCTTTATTATAGCCATTAAACATACATATCTATTAACCTTGAAAGTAAGCTTTGTTTAGATTTTTAAAAGGTTTGTCTCCATAAATATAAGCTAGATAAAATATTAGCATATTATAGCTTTTAACGGAGCTATTTATTTATTGAATTTTAAGCGCCCTAGTTAATAGGATTCTATCCATCAAATGTTTGTTACATATAAGTCTTGCGCCATAGATAGAGAACCATGTAACCATGTAAAACATGTACTACGATCAGGTGGATAAAAAAAAATTCTAAATCAAGAACGGTGCCAATTCCGAAATAATTAAAAATAAACGAAAAGTTGATATTTATTCCGACAGATGGCGGATTTAATTGCACGATCAAGAGATGCAATTTTCTTAAAATATAAATTGGTATCATAAACCTTTGTAGATAATTTGAGTAAGACGTGATAACGTGTAGAGATGATATAAAGCGAATGATGCACGCGGAAGAAATAAATTGTTGTTGTTAAATTTCAAGCGTAGTTATATATTATCAGTATTCTTTGGACCAGGATTTCAGTAATGAAATCAAACATAAGAATTTGAACTGCATCATATTAGTAATAAGGCCGTCCTCTATTCATAAACCTTTTCTTTTTCCCAAGGCAGAGCGTATATCCCGATTTAACGTACGATTTCAAACGGGGTTTGCAACTTTCCGCATTTTTTTCTTCTTCTTAGTGATTACATATTTTTATTTGGAAGAGTCAATATACTGACCTGATGTAAAATACTAATTGTTTTAAGTGTTACGGGCAATATAGGAATGACAGGATGGTTTGTAGCTACTTTGTGACAACTGAAGACATTGTTGTTGACATGGAATGCCACCCGGTTGTTTGTCGCAGCAGCAATGATATTGGCTGGAAATTCTGCATCATATTTTTAAGTCCTATCATATATACTTCTTTGGTACGATATGCGTATTTACGAAATGAATTCATCAGTACACACCCCTACTCATTGAAATCCGTTAAGAAACCTTGGATTTTCTTCAGTGATTTTGGTTTATATAAATTCTACAAGGCCACAGTCACCGTTCGGAGGAGATTAATAGAATCGCCGAATGTCGTGGTCCATTTGGATGAGGAAAGCGAAGACTAAAACGCGGCTGATTCCACACTCGTCTTTTCAGTGATACGCTAACCTTTGCACGGTGGATTCTGTGGCCACTGGACATGTGTCGGACCTGGAGGCTGTTGGGTTCTGTGCTGCCTGAAGTATAGGAGTTCCATTTATGCTTCTTTCCTGTGGTGAATCTGTATAAGACCGGTGGTCTTAATAAAGCTGTATGTGTACGTGATTTTCTTTCACGGTAGAATCTGGTCACTGGACATGCTTCGGACCTGGAGGCTGTTGTTGGATTTTGCGCTGCCTAGAGTATAGGAGCTCTATCTATGCTTCCTTCCTGTGGTGAAACAGTTTAAGACCGGTGGTCTTAATAAAGCTGCATGTGTACGTTTTTTTCTTTCACGGTGGAATCTGTGGTCACTGGACATGCGTCGGAACTGGAGGCTGTTGTTGGGTGCTGCGCTGCCTGTAGTATTGGAGCTCCATATGTGCTTCCTTCCTGTGA
>CP092867.1:26402711-26777913 GCA_030710605.1 Cordylochernes scorpioides
GATCACTTTTAATGTGAATCGCATCGTACTACGTATTTAAAATCGGACGTTATAGAGAGGGAGGCGCTTAAGACAGGTTTAACTGTATAGTAATTAGAATGATAGTGATTAGATAATGATAAATAGCCTTTATTAAAACAATATTTTTCTCGATGAAAAACTGGGTACGCACACTAGTTATAATACTATACATCTAATAATTAATTATATAAAATCCCTAATATATTGTTACAAAGTATTTATTAATTTTATTAACAGAGTGGTTATTTTTATGATTATATTTTGCTACTCTGTAAATTTCCCTCATGGCTTATCTTTTGTTTACCATTCATAGTTTGTCCTTGCCTAAAATAAATTGTTGCCTCATCCTGAAGTTTTTGTCTTCCCTAATTTTCCACGTATCAATATAATAGGAATCATATTCCAAAAATCCGCTTTCAATATGTACCTCCTTATATATAAAAGAAATACAATCCTAATTACTTCCAGAATTTCGTGTTTATTCAAATTTTATATTAGATTTTATGTTGCCTTATGTTGATTTTTTACTTGAATATTACTCCATTTGGAAGTTTCTTTATTTTGGTTGCTTATTTGCTTGGTTGCTAATGCTTATTTTTTTTGTTGCTTCTTACTTAAAATACCTACAACAAATGCCAACTGAATAATCCAATATTATGTAAAAACATATTCTGGTTATGTGGACTGCAATTTGGTGTTGTAATACACTGCGCGACATTGAAAATGGAACACAGAAGAAATAGTGGCCAGAAAATGATGCAAATTCCAGGGTGTACACGCTTCACCGAGATGATGTGCAAATGATGTGAAATGCGCAGATCTCGTGCGCACGTGGAGTAAGGTATGAGGGAAGGAACTTTCAGAAAGAACATTGTTCCTGCCGTTATTTCTTCAAGGAAAATAATCGTAGAAATTTTTTTATTGTTTCAAAAAGAAACGTATATAGTCTTGTATATATATGAAAAAACAATAGAAAAAAAAAAGATAAGTGGGTCAGGTGTTGATATTAAAAATAAAGAAGGCATTTCCTGACCACGAGCACATGTGCTTTTTAGATGGCAGAGCGCCATATAGTGGAGTAAAAATAAACTAAACGTTTATTTAGCTTGCTCTGTGATATTTGGCCAACCCAATTTCTTGATAAATCAAGAAAAGCACATGTGCTCGTGGTCAGGAAATGCCTTCTTTATTTTTAATATATATATATATTAGCCTTATTTAGGTAAAACTTGAAAAAGGCATAGAACTGGCTGTCTTTCTAGACGTGTTTGTTGAGAAAAGGCTGTTATTCTAGTATTATTGTAATAATGTATTTTATTAACAAACATAATTGAGCAATACACATTAGCATCACATTTTAATGACCCTGAAATAAGTATGATACGTCGTACCCTGGAATTGTTTGTGTTCTTTGTCTACTCAGGATGCCACAAAGATACACACGTGATTTCAAAGGGATGCAGCTAAAGTTAGCGCTTTATTATGGCTCTAAACAGTAGGAGTACAATCAGTGGGACTTGCCTTCAATCTCCCCGTCAGAACAATCCTTGGCGTCGTGGATGTCACTCTTGTGAAGCTTCCCGCTCCACACTATTCAAGTCCAGCCTGGACTTATACCGGCTTGTAGACCGCTCCGATGTCAGACTCTCCTGGCACCGTCTTGCAGGATCATCCACACGCCCGGAGGCAAGTCGCCACGCCTTTTCTTCCTGCAGATGTAATCAGACTCTGTCCTCCCCCACACAGGAATGCGGTTTTTGGCGCCTGCCACATGACAGGGAAAGGTAGGAAAAAAATTACTGTGTTATTTTGTTGTTGTATGGCGAATCCATACAGGGCAATGGGCCCTAATAAAAGCTTTTTTGTTGTTGTGTTTGTTAATTTATTGTTTTAAAATAAAGCCAGATTAACAACATATCTTGAAGTAGGCATATTCTAATTAAAAAGGACATGATTCTATTAATTAAATTGAGATCCATTAAAAAATCCAAATAATTCAATTTTATACCGTGTGAAAAATTGGAAAATTTTTGAAATCGATAAATGATAATAAACGCGTTTATACAGGTAGAAATTTAAGGATGTAAGATGGTAGGTCTAATCAAATATGTATATATTGAGATAATAGGTAAAGAATTAAATGAAAGCTAATTTCTTGACATTATTACTTCTTTTAAATATTTGATACCCCAGATTATTTGGAATTCACACTTATTTTTCATGTAAATGGTAATAGACTAAAACACAATCTCTGTCCTTATATCTTCAGTTTATTAAAGGATAGATGCTATAAAGAGAAAGTGGACTATATACATACATAGAGAGGGAGAGAGAAATTGAGATTTAATTGTTTAAATACTATTTTAAAATTAGCTTTAGTGGTATACATACAAAATAGAACTAAGCCCTAAAGTAGATACAACTTGACACAGAGAAATGCGTAAAATAAAATTAAAAAAATATATATATTTTTTCATATTATAATATTTATATATTTTCGTTCAAACAAATTCATTTATACCGCTGTATTTTATCCTTGATCGGCAGCCAAAATTCTGGTTTCTGCTTCTTTAAAATTTCTCGAGGAATGAAATGTAGGGAAAAATCTTTTAAAGGATAATTTGATTCACAAATTCCATTTCCTGAAAATTTTGTAAAAAGTGGTCTGGATCGTACAACATAGGGAAACACTGAAGTAATCAAAGGAGTATACCTTGTTAGATCAGGATAGACAATCATAATATCTTTGAGCGTATCTTCATTCCAGTTTGTTTCAAGGAAGTTATCCACTAGGCAAATATCCAAGAAAGGAGCATAAAGCAATGTACGGCCTTGTCGTTCTCTTCTCGCCCCTTCATTTATCTTTATTACATTAATTCCATAATATTCAAAGATTTCTTTATCCGCGTCGGTAAATGCAGGATCAAAAATGTAAATCCTTTCAGGAGAAAATCGTTCTTTCATCATTAGAAGAAATATAAATTGAACAAAGGAAAAGGTGCCTACCAAAGATCCTAATACATAGCAGATGATTGTATCGATTTTAAGAGCTAGTTTTTCTGATTGATTAAAATCTGCATTGAACTTTTTGACTCCTTGACTGATTACTCCTAGTATTCTATTTGTTGTTTCATCTATTCCCATATTGAACTGAGACTTCTCTATTTCTGAAAGAATATATTCTTTAGTAGCAATTATGTTTCCATTTTTTGATCGATACATTATTTCGTTATTCTACAGAGCGTAAATATTTATTAGATTAATTTTTGTTCTTTATTTGGCTAGCTTTGACACCTGAGGCATACGGAAAGCTCTAAAGGAAGGAATAAATTCTTAATAAAGTAGTGAATTGAAAAAAAAAAAATGAAAAAAACTATGAATATTTAATTTTAACAAATATATTTTGAAAATAAAATTAATTTGTATTTATTTTGAAAATTCAATCAATATTTATTTATTTCAAATATATTTATTAAGATATTTTTCTATTTTGTTTTGAAATATATCATAAACATTTATAAATAACAGTTTAGATACAGGTAGTTGGTGTTCTGTGTTTTAGGAGAACCTGGTTTATATATATATCTCTATAGAGTTTAGGTATCAATAAAGAGTAAACTTTGACTTCAAATTTGATTTTTTTTTCAAAACCATTTATACAAGCATTGTCTAGTTGTTCAAATTAAAGATACTTCGGCCAGTAAATATTTTTTTATTGTCTCGACGTTTCGACAAAAATCTTTTGTCTTCATAAGGAGCGAACAAAAATCAAAACATTTGGCAAAGCGTTAAAAATTATTCTAACTTTAGGATAAGTATTGTCTATTTCAAAATCAATTGAGGCTTGATTTTGAAACCGCCCTGGAAAATGGGTAATTTATTATAAGTAAACTTTCTATAAAACACTAAATAATGATCCTTCTCCATTCGATTCAGACAATACAGTTTTGTCTTTTCAATTTTAAAATAATATTATAGTAATAAGCAAAAATTGATAAATAGGGTGTAGGCCCTAAATTAAAAAACCTACATCAACAAGAGGTACGCGCTAACTACACATGCGCCTGCCAGCGAGCTTCTAGGTCCAACCATATGTATGCTTATTCAATTTAGGGCCTACTCCCTTTTTATCAACTTATTAAAAATTGAAGCCGAGAAAAGCATAAACCCACTTTGTTTATAATACACTGCGGCCTGTGATTGTAAAACGACACTTGAAGTTAAACCGCATGAGTTTCTTTTCAACGAAAATCAAATTTTTATTTCAAGGAGGAATATTGACTATTTCTAACCTTTTTGGATGAGGTATGAAAGGAAGAATTATGAAAAGTAATGATGAACGGAAAAATAATCATCCTTTCATACCTCATCCAAAAAGGTTAGAAATAGTCGATATTTCACCTTGATATGAAAATTTGATTTTTGTTGAAAAGAAACTCATGCGGTGTAACTTCAAGTGTCGTTTTACACTTTGTTTATTTAGAATATTTTTTTAACAAGAAGCACGCGCTGCATATGCATGCGCCTGCCAGCCAGCGAGCTTCTTACCCGCCTGCCAGTGAGCTGTTTTTCTAATTTCGTTCTCCGGCCAACAATGCAAATATATACATATGAGTCTATGTGCACTGTGACAGTAATAATATATAAAGGCAAAGTAGAATTCTTGAGGTTTCCTACCTAAATTAATATATCACCTTAAATGTTTTACCCAGCCATTCTATACTAAAAATGCCACAAGATCATTCTTTAACAAAGAAATCTATCTGGCGTCACCTTATAAAGTGAAGCTTCCCGCTCCACACTATTCAAGTCCAGCCTGGACTTACACCGCCTTGTAGGCCGCTCCGATGTCAGGCTCTCCTGGCACCGTCTTGCAGGATCATCCACACGCCCGGAGGCAAGTCGCCACGTCTTCTCCTTCTGAAGATGTCACCAGACTCTGTCCTCCCCCACACAGGGATGCTGTTTTTGGCGCCTGCCACATGGCAAGCAAAGGGAAAAAAAATACTGTTATTTTGTTGTTGTATGGCGAATCCATACAGGGCAATGGGCCCTAATAAAGCCTTTTTGTTGTTGTTTTGTTAATTTATTGTTTTAAAATAAAGCCTGATTATCAACATATATAGAAGTAGACATATTCTAATTAAAAGGGACATGATTCTATTAATTAAATTAAGATCTTTAAAAAAGTCCAAATAATTCAATTTTATACCATGTGAAAAATTGGAATAAATGTTGAAATCGATAAATTATAATAAATGCTTTTATACAGGTAGAAAATTGAGGATGTAAGGTGGTAGGCCTAATCATATATGTATGTGGTGACTGAGGGTCTCTCGCTGAGGTGGGGTAACCGAGAGGGGCATCTGTAGTAACCGAGAGGGACAGTCAGGGCGTGGAGAGTTTTCCAGTACCTCTCTGCACCTTGTAAGACCTTTAACTGTTCTCACAGAGTACAGGCAGTCGTGGTTGAGGCAGAGTGGAAAGCTTGGTAATGTCCGCACAAAAAAAAACGAAGAGACACATTTGTAGTAGGAAAGTTCCGTGAACACAGATAAAAGTCAAGCTAGGAGCAAGATGGAGATAGAAGAGCTCTTACTGTTCTACATGGTCGATGAGGTGGAACTTGGCCACAACCGACGAGGGCTCCCGCAAATGGTGAAGTGACTATATTTTCGGCTAGGGCGGAGTTCTTATATATCTTTGCTGAGAGAGGAAGTATTGACTTTCAGCGGATGCAACAAGAGCGTGGTGCGGAAGCGATATCGTACACTCTGTAAAACGACACTTGAACACATATTGTACACTCTATCAATGACCTGACAGTTTCCTATCTTTAGCCCTCGTTGGACTTCTATCTCAATCTCTTGATTTAGCTCGACTCTTAATCTATTTCAGAGTTTTATTTATTTTCCTCAGTTTGTACAAAGTACATTACATATGGTGATGTAATGACACATGTCAATCATGCGTATAATTATTTACAGATGTGTTTCTATTATACAACATGAAAATGTTGTTATATTATATACAATATGAGCTTGTTGGTTTAAATTACCATATGTATATATTGAAAAAATAGCTAAAGAATCAAATGAAACATAATTTCTTGATATCATTATATATAATTTAAATATTTGATACCCCTGATTATTTGGAATTCACGATTATTTTTTATGTAAAGAGACTAAAACACAATCTTGGTCTTTATATCTTTAGTTTATTAAAGGATAGATGTTATAAAGAGAGAGTGGGGTATATACGTACATAGATAGGGAGAGAGAAATTGAGATTTAATTGTTTAAATACTATTTGAAAAATTCGCTTTAGTGGTATACATACAAAATAGAACTAAGACCTAAAGTAGATATAACTTGACACAGAGAAATGCGTACAATAAAATAAAAAAAAAATATATTTTTTTTTCATATTATAATTTATATATTTTTTCGTTCAAACAAATTCATTTATTTCGCTGTATTTTATTCTTGATCGGCAGCCAAAATTCTGGTTTCTGTTTCTTTAAAATATCTCGAGGAATAAAATGTAGGGAAAAATCTTTTAAAGGATGATATGATTCACAAATCCCATTTCCTGAAATATTTTTTAAAAGTGGTCTGGATCGTACAACATAGGGAAACACTATGGCATTCAAAGAAGTATACCCTATTAACCCTGTTAGATCAGGATAGACAATCATTATATCTTGGAGCCTATCTTCATTCCAGTTCGTTTCAAAGAAGTTATCCACTAGACGAATATCCAAGAAAGGAGCATAAAGCAATGTACGGCCTTGTCGTTCTCTTCTCGCCTCTTCATTTATCTTTATTACATTAATTCCATAATATTCAAAGATTTCTTTATCCACGTCGGTAAATGCAGGATCAAAAATGTAAATCCTTTCAGGAGAAAATCGTTCTTTCATCATTAGAAGAAATATAAATTGAACCAAGGAAAAGGTGCCTACCAAAGATCCTAATCCATAGCAGATGATTGTATCAATTTTAAGAGCAAGTTTTTCTGATTGATTAAAATCTGCATTGAACTTTTTGACTCCTTGACTGATTACTCCTAGTATTCTATTTGTTGTTTCATCTATTCCCATATTGAACTGAGACTTCTCTATTTCTGAAAGAATATATTCTTTAGTATCAATTATGTTTCCATTTTTTGATCGATACATAATTTCGTTATTCTACAGAGCGTAAATATTTATTAGATTAATTTTTGTTCTTTATTTGGCTAGCTTTGACACCTGAGGCATACGGAAAGCTCTAAAGGAAGGAATAAAATAGTGAATTGAAAAAAAAAAAATGAAAAAACTCTATGAATATTTAATTTTAACAAATATATTTTGAAAATAAAATTAATTTGTATTTATTTTGAAAATTCAATCAATATTTATTTATTTCAAATATATTTATTCAGATATTTTTCTATTTTGTTTTGAAATATATCATAAACATTTATAAATAACAGTTTAGATACAGGTAGTTGGTGTTCTGTGTTTTAGGAACCTGGTTTATATATATATCTCTATAGAGTTTAGGTATCAATAAAGAGTAAACTTTGACTTCTAATTTGATTTTTTTTTCAAAACCATCAATACAAGTATTGTCAATTTCTTCAAATTAAAAATACTGCGGCCAGTAAATATTTTTATTGTCTCGACGTTTCGACAAAAATCTTTTGTCCTCGTCAGGAGCGAACCTAAATCAAAACATTTGGCAAAGCGTTAAAATTTATTCTATCTTTAGGATAAGTATTGTCTATTTCAAAATATATTGAGGCTTGATTTAGAAACCGCCTTGTAAAATGGGTAATTTATTATAAGTATACTTTCTCTAAAACACTAAATAATGATTCTTCTCCATTTGATTAGGACAATACAGTTTTGTCTTTTCAATTTTAAAATAGTATTATAGTAATTATCAAAAATTGATAAATAGGGTGTAGGCCCTAAATTAAAAAAACCTACATGGAACAAGAGGTACGCGCTACCTGCAAATGCGCCTGCCAGCGAGCTTCTAGGTCCAACTATATGTAGGTTTATTTAATTTAGGGCCTAATCCCATTTTATAAGCTTATCAAAAATTGCAGCCGAGAAAATCATAAACACACTTTGTTTATAATACACTGCGGCCTGTGATTGTAAAACGACACTTGAAGTTACACCGCATGAGTTTATTTTCAACGAAAATCAAATTTTTATTTCAAGGAGGAATATCGACTATTTCTAACCTTTTTGGATGAGGTATGAAAGGAAGAATTATGAAAAGTAATGATGAACGGAAAAATAATCATCCTTTCATACCTCATTCAAAAAGGTTAGAAATAGTCGATATTTCACCTTGAAATGAAAATTTGATTTTCGTTGAAAAGAAACTCATGCGGTGTAACTTCAAGTGTCGTTTTACACTTTGTTTATTTAGAATATTTTTTGAACAAGAAGCACGCGCTGCATATGCATGCGCCTGCCAGCCAGTTTACACGCCAGCCAGCGAGCTATTTTTCTAATTTCGTTCTCCGGCCAACAATGCAAATATATACATATGAGTCTATGTGCACTGTGACAGTAATAATATATAAAGGCAAAGTAGAATGCTTGAGGTTTCCTACTTAAATTAATATTTCACCTTAAATGTTTTACCCAGCCGTTCTATACTAAAAAGGCCACAAGATCATTCTTTAACAAAGAAATCTATCTGGCGTCACCTTATAAAGTGAAGCTTCCCGCTCCACACTATTCAAGTCCAGCCTGGACTTACACCGCCTTGTAGGCCGCTTCGATGTCAGGCTCTCCTGGCACCGTCTTGCAGGATCATCCACACGCCCGGAGGCAAGTCGCCACGTCTTCTCCTTCTGAAGATGTCACCAGACTCTGTCCTCCCCCACACAGGAATGCTGTTTTTGGCGCCTGCCACATGGCAAGCAAAAGGAGGGAAAAATTACTGTTATTTTGTTGTTGTATGGCGAATCCATACAGGGCAATGGGCCCTAATAAAGCCTTTTTGTTGTTGTTTTGTTATTTTATTGTTTTAAAATAAAGCCTGATTAACAACATACAGTGGTACCTCGACATACGAGTTTAATTCGTTCCGCAACCTTGCTCGTATCTTGAATTACTCGTATCTCGAAGCAAATTTCCCCATACAAAACAATTGAACTACCATTAATCCGTTCCAACCTCCAAAATGTCACCCCAGTTATTTTTGTTACGTGGTTTTAAATAATAAAAACTTATTTATAAATATCAAATATTTATTGCACAAAAACAAAAAAGAGAATGTAAAGAAATAAATTAGATTTCCTCACTGGTCTTTGCCTTTTTCGCTACATTTTTCTCGCTTTCACCTGTAGGCTGTTTAGAAAAAAACATGTCCAAGGAGGTTTGTTTCTTCCTCCCTCTCAGAATGTTCCGGAAATGAGTTAGGCAAGTGTCATTAAAAAGGTCAGATGCACGACCTGTTGCAACTTTTCTGGGTGTTTTTTTTCCCACGAACTGTGAAACTCTCTCCCACATTCCTAAGATCTCCTTTATCTCACTTGTAAAAATAACCTCCTCCTCTGACTCCTCAAAACCAATTACTTGCATAACCTCAGTATGCTTCTGTGACTGTAACTCTTGTATCTCCTCAGTCGTCAGTTCCTGGGTGTTCTTCTCGATGAGCTCGTTCACGTCTCTCTCTTCCACCTCTAAACCCATGGATTTCCACAGAGATTCAATCTCCTCCTCTACTAAAACACCGGGTTCCAATTCTTCATAGATCCTTTCAGCTACAGCTTCAGGCCACAGCTTTTTCCATTTCCAATACCGCTTCTCTTTTTAAAATTCTCAAACCAGCCCCGGCTGGCTTTAAATGACTCTTCCGATGCCTCGTCGATGGAAGTCTGCGGGGTTTGCTTCAGCAAATCTCCGTAGATCGCTCTTGCCTTCTCACAAATGATGGTCTGCGTCAAGGTATGTCCTTGGAGCTGCTTTTCTGTCACCCATACCATCAGCAGTTTCTCCATATTTTCATGAAGGGAGGTTCGCAGCTTGGAAATTATCGTAAGGCCCTTAGCCGGCGTTACACTCTTTATCGACTCCTTCCGTTTAAGCACAGAACATATCATGGACGTACTACGGCCATAGTGCCTCGACAAGTCAACAACTCGAACACCTTGCTCATGTTTTTCTATAATTTCACGTTTTAATTCAATACTCATCATCTTTTTCTAAGCACTTGACTTTTACAAACTTTCTTCCGATCCATGGTTATAAAAATAAATGAACTAAAACTGAAAATGTGAACGCAACACAAAACGCGAACACAAAAGACAACTTATCACAGCGGAAGCACGCTGCTAACTGATCGTGATAGCGCGACTGCGTGTTACTACCTGTTGTGTTTTAACTTTAAAAGCACACAAAAATATAATAAACTTGAATTTGTTTATTCAAGTCTCAAAAAACAAAGCTTTGCATATAGAACAAATAATAATGAAGAAGAAAGAAACATTTTAGGAAAAGCAAAAACAAAACAAAAGTAATGGTCAAAAAGAAACATTTAAAATCACAGATTAATATCTTCAACACTACCGAACCGAACTCGTATCTCGAATTTCGCTTGTAACTAAAAGCAAAAAATCACTTGCTCGTCGACTCGTATCTCGAAAAACTCGTATGTTGGGGCGCTCGTATGTCGAGGTACCACTGTATATAGAAGTAGACATATTCTAATTAAAAGGGACATGATTATATTAATTTAATTAAGATCCATTAAAAAAGTCCAAATAATTCAATTTTATACCATGTGAAAAATTGGAATAAATGTTGAAATCGATAAATTATAATAAATGCTTTTATACAGGTAGAAAATTGAGGATGCAAGGTGGTAGGCCTAATCATATATGTATGTGATGACCGAGGGTCTCTCGCTGAGGTGGGGTAACCGAGTGGGGCATCTGTAGTAACCGAGAGGGACAATCAGGGCGTGGAGAGTTTTCCAGTACCTCTCTGCATCTTGGAAGACCTTTAACAGTTCTCACAGAGTACAGGCAGTCGTGGTCGAGGCAGAGTGGAAAGCTTGGTAATGTCCACGTAAAAAAACGAAGAGACACATTTGTAGTAGGAAAGTTCCGTGAGCAGATAAAAGTCGAGCTAGGAGCAAGATGGAGATAGAAGAGCTCTTACTGTTCTACATGGTCGATGAGGTGGAACTTGGCGACAACCGACGAGGGCTCCCGCAAATGGTGACAACAATCCATCCATAGCCTTGGGAAAACTAGAGGAACAATCCATCCAGAGCCTTGGGAAAACTAGAGGAGAAATCCACCCAGAGCCTTGGGAAAACTAGAGGAACAATCCATCCAGAGCCTTTGGAAAACTAGAGGAGCAATCCACCCAGAGCCTTGGAAAAACTAGAGGAGCAATCCATTCAGAGCCTTGGGAAAACTAGAGGAGCAATCCACCTAGAACCTTGGGGAAACTAGAGGAACAATCTAGCCATCTATTTCTGCTCAACCAGCAATAGGATTCGATCCATAAAAAGAGAGGTCACCTCTCCCGTCAAATGGACGCTAAAACTAAGCGCCATATATTGATCTAGCAGACTTGAGTCAGAGACAAAACCAGTAGCTTTGGAAATTTCAGAACGTCAACCAGGACACTATGGTTTCGGGTTAATAGCCCTTGTCTGTCCAGAGCTGGCCATAGGTTAGTGGCTGTCAGTATTCATGTCCTCTCAGAGTTTCTTATCTATGGATAGTTTTTTGATGATATCGTAGGGTCTTCTACTGAAATTATGCACGAGAACTCCATTTTCGATCTACTTCTTTTCAGTCTTTCCTCTTTGCATTCCTCAAGCAATACCGTTAACCACTGGGAGTATCGGACAACATGTCTAAACATGCTGGTTCTCTACCTATCAAACATCTACAATAATCCATATCCTCTTTCAATATTAATCTTAGAAATTCTTCGTCAGTTTCTTATTCTACGGTATTCTTACCATTCATCTCATATACTATATCTCTCGAAAAATAAACAATAAAACGTTAATATTGCTTTTTTTTAGGATTTCGAGAGCCCTCGAACAGAAAAGTTAGTATTAATAATTTATTTTATTTATTATCAATGGTATATAATCGTGAGGCAAAGAATTTCTTCTAAAGTTTTTTTTTTATAACCGACTTTCGATCATTTCTTCCTTCCCTTCTACATGAGTAAAAATGAGCATTTTACTTCTGTGAAAGGACAGAAATGGCCGATAGTTTGGCTAAATACAAAAACCATAGAAGAAACCTTTCGCCTCTCACTATTTTATACCTTTGATACTATACTGATTTTCAGGCGTTTATCCAACTGACCTTATTAATTTTTATAAAGATATTTTATCATCTTAATACTTATTAAATAAACTCTAACTAACATCAAACTCAATAAATAAATACAAGAACATCAGTCCATCGCTCATGTGACAGAGATATTCGTGGATATACCAGACGTAAAACCTTTTTGAAACCAAATAAAAATGAGTAAACAGAAAATATAGTGTCATCTGTTTGAAGAATATGGAATTATTCAGCGCTGTTTCTTGTGACTATTATATAGGACGGATTCGTACAATTAGTGTTGTTGTTTGTATGCTGTTTTGTGTTTTGTTGTATGTTTGTTGTGTTTGTTGATTGTTGTGTGTGTGTTTTTTTTTTTGTTGTGAACTGAGGAAGATAAAGATTTAGAAAGATTTGATTAATCAATGGTAAAACTTTCCAGCGATTTCCCTATATTTTATCAACTTTATTATAGCCGTTAAACATACATATGTATTAACCTCGAAAATACACTTTTTAAGATTTTGAAAAGGTTTGTCTCCATAAATATAAGCTAAATAAAATATTAGCATAGCTTTCAACGGAGCCCTTTAATTTTTGAATTTCAAGCGCCCTAGTTAAGAGCATTCTATCCATTACATGTTTACCTGTATATAAATCTTGAACCATATAGAACAACCATGTAACATCAAAAAAGAGTACAAAAGAAAATTGTACTGTGATAAGATGGATTAATTAAGAATGAGTATTTGGACAATTCTGAAATAATTAAAAATCAACGAATAGTTGATATTTATTCTGTCAGAATGCGCAAGCCATCAGTAATTTTAGTTGCATGATCAGTAATGCCTTTTTCTCAATATATAACTTGGTATGATATGTTTTAATACCAAAGTTTTTTTTATGTATCTAGCTATTGTTACTGGTGCTTGTGAATATGGAATGTAGCATTTATAGCTATACTCCATATTCACAAGCATCAATAACAATAGCTAGATACATAAAAACTTTGATATAAACCTTGTATCATAAACCTTTGTTGATAGTTTGAGTAAGACGTGGTAAAGTGTAGAGTTGATATGAAGAGAATGGTGAACGCAAGAGAAATATATTGTTGTTGCCGAATATTTCAAGCGTAGTTATTATCAGTATTCTTAGGACCAAAAATTCAGTAATAAAATCAAATATAAGAATTTGGGCTGCATCATATTGCCGATGAGGTTCACCTCTATTCATACCTTTTTTTTCCAAAAAAAGGTGATATTCGGGGCTGGAAATTCTGCGTAATATTATCAGGAATCCTATTATAACTTCTTAGGTAGGGTATACGTATTTACGAAATGAATTAATCAGTACACACACCTACTCATTGAAATCCGTTAAGAAACCTTGGATTTTCTTCAGTGATTTTGGTTTATATAATTCCTACAAGGCCACAGTCATCGTTCGGAGGAGATTAATAGAATCGCCGAATGCCGTGGTCCATCTGGATGAGGAAAGCGAAGACTAAAACGCGGCTGATTCCACACTTGCCTTTTCAGTGATACGCTAACATATGCACGGTGAATTCTGTGGTCACTGGACATACATCGGACCTGGAGGCTGTTGTTAGGTTCTGCGCTGCCTGAAGTATAGGAGTTCCATTTATGCTTCTTTCCTGTGGTGAATCTGTATAAGACCGGTGGTCTTAATAAAGCTGCATTTGTACGTGATTTTCTTTCACGGTGGAATCTGTGGTCACTGGACATGCGTCGGAACTGGAGGCTGTTGTTGGGTGCTGCGCTGCCTGGAGTACAGGAGCTCCATCTATGCTTCCTTCATGTGGTGAATCTGTATAAGAACGGTGGTTTTAATAAAGCTGTGTGTGCGTGATTTTCTTCAGAGTTTACCTCCAATTTCTATATGTAATATAATAATAATTTTTGATAATTAACATTCTTTTATAAAAATATTATTGAGAATATTGTAAATGAATAAGATAATTGGTCCCATCAAATCCCTCCTTCTTTGAAAATTTCACTTCATTATGGATCATTTTTGGTACTAAACAGTAGTTAATAAAGCGTCTTACATAACTAAAAATGTTAGCTATACAATTTCTCTATATAAAATATAAAAGGTAAATTGTGAGAGAAATATATGGGGGAAAGAAATAACTATTAACAACTGTTACTTATGAATAAAGGAGAAAAATAATAAGTTTGTGGAATGGAAGTGAGGCGATGAACTTTTGCAGGTTTTTCGATTTGTATGCAAATATCTCACCAATATTAGGCCCGCACTTCTATAAATATACATGAACGCTTGGAAATTATTAAAATCGGAATATTGGAATTCATTGTGTGAAGAATTTGTGCTCTCGTTTGGTCAAGAATAGAATCATTCAGTGAGTTTTCAATATCTTCTGATTTAAGGGAACATAAAATAACTTGAGTATTAACTTAACGAGGCGAAGAGAGAAATTCAAGTATAAAAAATACTAAATTTGTTCATATATTGTAGTAAAGTATTTATTATTTTATTAATAGAGTATTAATTTTGATTTTTATTTTATCACTCTGAGTAAACTTCCCTCATTGTTTTTCTTGTATTTTATTATCAATTTTAATTTGTGATTGTGCCTTAACTAAATTGCCGTGTCATTCTGAAGTTTGTCTTTCATAATTTTCTACATAAATATATTAAAACAAAGCATCTAGGGCTGCCTATCTTTTATTTCATAATTATAAAACAAGCTTTCGAGCTCATACGCCCTTCTACAGTCGTTTATTAACTCCTGTAGATGGGCGTACGAGCCCGAAAGCTTGTTTTATAATTATGAAATAAAAGATACGCAGCCCTAGATGCTTTGTTTTAACTTATTTATGAATTTAATAGGGTTTTTATATTGATTATTTTCTACGTTACAATATTACTTCAACTTTTAACTACT
This sequence comes from Cordylochernes scorpioides, assembly GCA_030710605.1. Lineage (NCBI taxonomy): Eukaryota > Metazoa > Arthropoda > Arachnida > Pseudoscorpiones > Chernetidae > Cordylochernes > Cordylochernes scorpioides. The sequence continues at coordinate 26,417,980 of CP092867.1, forward strand.
TCAAATTACTGTAGATTTTTTAATTAATACTACTCTTTATTTTTCGCGCACGCGCGCGCGAATGGGTTAACATATTCCTCTCATAAATATCATAATCAACCCCCGCCATCTATCGCTGAAAATTATAAATATTTGAAACGCTACTTTTTACTTTTGGAATATATATACTAAAATAACTTTTTCTATGGGAGGTTTTACCACCGATGAGCCATATCCTTCCTCCAATTTATTACTTGCCGGATAAGGTCTTTATAAATCTTTCTCAATTATACACTCTCATATGGTCAAACCTTAATGAAGTGAAAGTCTTTGATGTTGCCGTTCGTTTTGAAGGAGACAGAGGCAATTTTTTCTACACTTGGCTATCTCGTGTGTCTTCAATAAAGGTCACTGTTTATCAAAAATATTTCAGAGTTATTGTCTGAACCCCAATATACATGCTAAAAGATACAACTTCCTTAAGTTTTGTCCATGAGTGTATATATTTAAATCAGGATGGTACAAAGACGATAGGTGAATTCTTGAAAGGGTGCAGCTAGGGATCTATTAGAGTGGCATGGAATGGAAGGAATATTCTCCCAGTTAATAGAACTCTAACCATCCCATGTTTATATGTATATAAATATTACACCATATAGAACTATGTAACATAGATAACCTTGTATCATAAACCTTTGTAGATAGTTTGAGTAAGGCGTGGCGTGTAGAGTTCGTATAAAGCGAATGGTTTACCCGAGAGAAATAAATTTTGATTGGAAGAAATACTATAAGTGGAACTTGTGTGTATGCCTTCAACATCCGCCGCCAGAAAGATCCTTGGTACCGTAGATATCACTTTTTTAAAGTGTTCCACTTCACACAGTCTACGTCCAGACTGAACGACACCGACTTGTAAACTGATCCGCTGTCAATCGACACACTCGTTCCGGTATCCACTTTCCACAGAATAATCCGCTCCCTATAGTCCAGTCGCCAACACCGCAAGGCAAACTTCAGGACATCTCCACGGTCAGGCCAACAGCTGCTACCTACTGAGAATTTCTTCTCCGGGACACTTTTATAGAGAGATCCTCCTCACTGTAAAACTTCTGTCACCGACTGTCGTTTACCTCTTTGATCCTGTAGTCACTCTCCATCGACTGACGTCAGTAACGCTTTCTTATTTAACTCTTTATTCACATGTTCTCGATCAAACTGTCCATACCAGCTTGTCACCATGATCATGCCGAATCTTCCTTCGGACATAGTCGTAACATCATTTATCATTGAAATAAGGGCAGTCAAAAATTGTTTCATTTTAAAAAGAAATCCGCAGTATGGCTATAAAAGGATCATACTTTCGAATAACTATATGTATATAGTTATATATATAAAAAGACAAAGGTCGCTTCTCCGTCAAAATAGACATCAAAACTAGACGCCATCTATTGACCGTTGCCGCAAACAAACGGCTTCTAGTCGGTGACAAAGCCACAACACCAGCTTTGGCAAACTGAGAAGCGTCGACCTAGAGACCATGGTTTCCTTTTTGGCGACCTTTGTCTTTTTAGATCAATATCCTCCTGGCTAAATTTCCATCTGTAGTTATTTATATATTAAAGATAAAAATATGTTCTTTTATATTTCGTTTTCTATGAATGAAAATACTGTAAATAAATACGCTTCAAATTCTCATAACCTCCATTCATCAGCTGATGGATTTTTTATTAAGGCGAAAAATCTTAGTGAAGACTTATGTATGCATGTATCATATGTAAACATTAGTGTTTTTATTCTGTTATTTATTTTGTATCTTTTTCTTTTCCTCGGATTTGCCATGACCAATTTTAATTGTCGCAATTATATTTTCCTATATATAAATTTCATTATTAATATTAAATTTTTGATTATAGCTTCTACTTTTTTTTTCATTTGCAGAGACTCCGTGGTAAATCCATTTATTATGATGCATAAGCGCGCCATCTGTTATGAAAATTCTAAACTATTATAGACGCGTATGATTCTTTTGAAAATAAAACAAGTTATACTGCCCTTACTGCAATGGATACCTCCCATTAATTTTTCCATTGCAGTAAGGGTAGTAGAAATTGTTTTATTTTTAAAAGAATCATACGCGTCTATAATAGTTTCGAAATCCATGTATAAGAAAGTTATTTTCCTCTAATTTACCAAGACTAACCTATTTATCAGCTTGATTATCTTAATTAATTTTTCCTGTATATAAATTTCATTATTATCATTAAACGTGAATAGCTTTGAAAAATAACATTGCTGATTACTGGTGTTATTACTGTTATTCCTGCATGTACCTTACATTTCTGCTCGGATAATCTGTATAAGACCTAAAGGTCTTAAGCTTTTTGTTGTGGTGGTGATGTCTTGTCCATGTAGTAGATCAGATCGGTCCATGCACCCTGATCACAATATCGGCTAACTGAGGTGTCTTGTCCGTATGGATGTCCTCTTCTGGATTGAAGGGTCATTAGTGGTGGTATCTTGTCCATGGAGCAGAACAGATCGGTCCATGCACTCTGATCACAATACCGGCCAACTGAGGTGTCTTGTTTGTATGGATGTATATATGGTCCGAAGTAAGTTGGGTATTGTGACAGTTTATTGTTATATATTAAAAACAAAAAGAGCAGATCCTAACCGCTCACATGATCATTTTAGATTACAGAGCGCCATCTAGTGAAACAAAAATAAACTAAACATTTATTTAACTTATTTCAATACCGATTGGCATCATACCATCTTTTTTATTTTATCAAGAAACAAAAATTACAATGTTTTATTGGTTTTCTTTCATAGATATTCCCTGAATCCCTTTTAAAAAAATTCTGTAACAAATAATTTAATTAGAGCTTAAAATATTCATACATATTTCAGTTTCTTCCCAAAATAATAATTGTATCATAAACACAAACATTGATTTTTTAAATAAAAAAAAAGAATAATTTAATATTTGGAAAGTGTTCTAATATATTTTTTATTTTATATAATAAAAGAGAGAGTTGTTGGGGAATTATGAGTTCCCTGTATAATAAAATAAATATTATTAGATATTCCGTTTAAAGTTAATATATAAACAAGGTATATTGTTTGCGTTTTAAATTTCTATGAAAAAAAATCTTAACATGTTATATAAATATATCCCCTTTTATATATAATTATATAATATATATTCAATACCTCTCAAGGGGAACCTAATTTACACATATTTCATATACTTTTAAAGAAAAATGAGGAATTTTATACGCTAAAGTGAACTAAATTTTAAATTTTTACCAAAAGATTTTGGACCCTCCACTTTCCGTTGCCATGGTTGCCAAACAACCAATCTTCTGCTAGAAAAGGAATAGACCACTATGCTTGCGAGAGCTCACAAATTTGATTAATCTTCCAAAAATTTCATTTAATTTTTAATAAACGTTGGCAGCAATTTCTAAGCCTAAATCACTTCTTCCTTGAGAATATGTCTTTAAAATTAATGTTCAGTTGATATCATTTTCGAAATATGATACACATATCCTTCTTTTTTTCAATTCCTCACGCATGCGCGACTATTTATTTAGTCGTCTGATTGAATTCTTTTTGAGATTTTTATTGATTTTTAAAGATATCATTGATAACACACATATTTAAAATTTGAATAAATATCTTTTCAAATTTCTCTCCATATATATTTTAATACTGAAATCTTTATATATCATTTCTCTCTGATATTTATATTATATATGGGAAAGCAATTTCATGTAAAAATATATAGCCTTTCAAAAATGGATGTTTAAATACACAAAATTATTTTTTCTCTATACATATATAGGATGATGCTTTTGTAAAAAACAATGGAAGGGAGATGCTTTTCATTTTGAAATTTTAAAAGCTTTTTGATTCGTAAATAATTATTTATTTATGATCTTGTAGTCAGATAATGTATTTCCTACTTTCTTTCAATTTATTCTTTATAAAATACGGATATTCTTTCTTGTTATCTCTTTTAAAAGTATAGTTTTATACATTTTATATCTCCCATTTTATTCCTACATTTTAATAAATTGGATATATTTGTAAAAATCCACTATATATTTCCATTAGACATAAAAGAAACGTTTTTAAAATGAATACCGTAGAAGAGTATATATAAATCAAACAAATTTTTTTTTAGCATTGTGCTTCTGAGATTTTATATATCTCGATATCTTTCAAGTTTTTCTTCTTCTTTTTTTTTCTGCGAAAAACGAAGTTATGAATTAACCAATTAAATACATTCATAATCACACACACAAATAATTATTTGAATTTATAATTATTAATATTTAAAATAGGGGCATATTTTGGGTCAAAATATTTATTAAATTTCAATATTTCGACGAGGCTGTTCGCCTATCTTCTTCTCGGAAAAAAATCAAAAACCTTATAAGTGAGAAGAAGATAGGCGAACAGCCTCGTCAAAATATTGAAATTTAATAAATATTTTGAACCAAAATATGCCCCTATTTAATTATCATAAATGGATTGCTCTATATTCAACAAAATTTTTAATATATATATTAATTATATCTCTACTGTCCTTACTACGATGAATAATTAGTGTGAGGGCCCTGTCTCATCAGTGGTAAACTTTCCAAATTAACCTACCAGAATGCTCTATTTTTGCGAATCAGTGGAAAACATATCCTTTTACAATTGAAAACATAAAATTTCGATTGAATCGAATTATTTTATTGTTTCAAAGCGAAAGCCCACTTTTTGCGGTTTAGAGTAATAAAAATAATTTGATGCAATTGAAATTGTATGTATTTTATTCATACAAATTCGATTGCATCAAATTATTTTCCAGTTTCATATTATTAATGTATTTTATTCATTAAAATAATAATAAAGATCGCCTCTTCCTGTCGAAATCTATATCTATATATATATATATATAAATCAATGTTTGTATGTTTGTTTGTTTGTATGTCCGGTATACAAATTCGCAGTAGTTCACTAATTCAAACCAAAATTTCCATACATAGGTAAAATAATACGGGGAAGACGTTAGGCTATTTTAAAAAATATATATAAATCAATTATTAAAACTATATATTCAAATTATTCTACTTAGCTCACGAACAGCGCCCTCTATCAAAGATTAGATTAAATTATGCTGATGCAAACAAATAGATAATGCTAATAACAAACAATTATTTAAAAAAATCTTGTCTAAATATATATCACTCGCGTAGATATGCACACGGGTCAATCCCGGGGCGAAGCCCGGGTCACCCGTCTAATAGATTATAAAACTAAGCGCCATCTATTAACCGTCTCCGCAAACTAGCGTACTCAGATCAGTGACAAAGTTACATCACCAGCTTTGGCAAATTGATAAGCGTCCACCTAGAGACCATGATTCGGGCTAATGGTCCTCGTCAGTCTAGGGCTGTCTTTATATCACGAGAATCACAAATGAAATCTTCACAATCTTCCAAAGAGATGTTTTTCTGGTAAATTGTCTTTGCAAATCTATGGCGAAAATATAAATGCCACTTAGTTTTGGTGTCTAATTTGACGGGACACTTTAGTTTCATAGAACAGTTAAGATTTAGATATTTTCAGATAATCATTTCCGTTTATGTCTTTTATTATAATGGAAATCATCATATAAATATTGATCTACATGCTATTATATTGTCACGTGGAAAATTAGGAAAGACAAACTTCAGGATGACACAGCAATTTATTTAAGGCAAGAACAAACTATCAATGATGAAAAAAAGAAAAGGAATGAGGGAAGTTTACAGAGTAGTCTATATCTATATATATAAAATTGAATGTCTGTGTGTCTGTCTGTCTGTGTGTGTGTGTGTCCTCTATGGATTCGAAAACCATACATCCAATCGCCGTGAAATTTCGGGATATTATTAGGCATATCCCCGGAAAGGTTTACGAAAAATAATATCTTGAATATCTTTAATATCCTTAGAGTTATTTGCAGATTTGTAGCTTTAACTCGCAAGCAGCGCCACCATTGAGACGGAGATAGGATTTTTCAAGAGGGGGAGTAATGTTAGGAGAGAGGAGCGCGTCTCGAGGCGGGTGCTCACGTGTCACTGTTAAAAACCTATTTGTTTTGGCTACATCTTTTCCCGTGGACTTAACGATAACTTTTCTAAAACTTATATCAAATTTCATGTATAATTATTTTTACATCATTTAGTTTAGTATAATTATTTACTATAATTTCCTATCGTTCAATTATTATACTTTTTGTTCTTAAAGATTATTTAAGACAATAATCTTTAATTAGAAAGTGCTTTGCCAAAAGTTTGGAGTGGGGCAGACCCGTGCGAGAATGGATTCGCCCGGCCGCCGGCCGACAGTCAAAGTACCCACCGACCAATCAGGGCAGAGTTGGCAACACAGCTATGCCAAGTAGACAAGAAAAAAAGCCTCGCGGGAGCTTGCCCAAGATGACCTCCGGGAACTTCGTCCATCTTCCATAAACGACCATGAATTTATTCAACCTTATCGAGTATTTTTCAAGGGACCGGGAAAAAATGTTCACTAGATAAAACGATGATTTTGTAATGTAGAAAATTAGGAAAGACAAAATTCAGGATGACACGGCACACAGGGACCGGGAAAAAATAATCACTTTATCGAGAGATTCACGACCATGATTTTATTCAACTTATCGAGTATTTTTCAAGGGACCGGGAAAATATGTTCACTAGATAAAACGATGATTTTGTAATGTAGAAATTTATGAAAGACAAAATTCAGGATGACACGGCACACAGGGACCGGGAAAAAATAATCACTTTATCGAGAGATTCACGACCATGATTTTATTCAACTTATCGAGTATTTTTCAAGGGACCGGGAAAATATGTTCACTAGATAAAACGATGATTTTGTAATGTAGAAAATTATGAAAGACAAAATTCAGGATGACACGGCACACAGGGACCGGGAAAAAATGTTCACTTTATCGAGAGATTCAAATTTACGAGTTTCAAATTATCAAAATATATCTTTTTTTTTTCAAGTTTATAGAGAATTGTTTTAACAAATGTTCGTTAGACAAACCTTTACTCGGGTAAAACCTCGGGCGAAGCTGGGTACGTCCGCTAGTCTATATATATAAAATTGAATGTCTGTGTGTCTGTCTGTCTGTGTGTGTGTGTCCTCTATGGATTCGAAAACCATACATCCAATCGCCGTGAAATTTCGGGATATTATTAGGCATATCCCCGGAAAGGTTTACGAAAAATAATATCTTGAATATCTTTAATATCCTTAGAGTTATTTGCAGATTTGTAGCTTTAACTCGCAAGCAGCGCCACCATTGAGACGGAGATAGGCTTTTTCAAGAGGGGGAGTAATGTTAGGAGAGAGGAGCGCGTCTCGAGGCGGGTGCTCACGTGTCACTGTTAAAAACCTATTTGTTTTGGCTACATCTTTTCCCGTGGACTTAACGATAACTTTTCTAAAACTTATATCAAATTTCACGTATAATTATTTTTACATCATTTAGTTTAGTATAATTATTTACTATAATTTCCTATCGTTCAATTATTATACTTTTTGTTCTTAAAGATTATTTAAGACAATAATCTTTAATTAGAAAGTGCTTTGCCAAAGGTTTGGAGTGGGGCAGACCCCGTGCGAGAATGGATTCGCCCGGCCGCCGGCCGACAGTCAAAGTACCCACCGACCAATCAGGGCAGAGTTGGCAACACAACTATGCCAAGTAGACAAGAAAAAAAGCCTCGCGGGAGCTTGCCCAAGATGACCTCCGGGAACTTCGTCCATCTTCCATAAACGACCATGAATTTATTCAACCTTATCGAGTATTTTTCAAGGGACCGGGAAAAAATGTTCACTAGATAAAACGATGATTTTGTAATGTAGAAAATTAGGAAAGACAAAATTCAGGATGACACGGCACACAGGGACCGGGAAAAAATAATCACTTTATCGAGAGATTCACGACCATGATTTTATTCAACTTATCGAGTATTTTTCAAGGGACCGGGAAAATATGTTCACTAGATAAAACGATGATTTTGTAATGTAGAAATTTATGAAAGACAAAATTCAGGATGACACGGCACACAGGGACCGGGAAAAAATAATCACTTTATCGAGAGATTCACGACCATGATTTTATTCAACTTATCGAGTATTTTTCAAGGGAACGGGAAAATATGTTCACTAGATAAAACGATGATTTTGTAATGTAGAAAATTATGAAAGACAAAATTCAGGATGACACGGCACACAGGGACCGGGAAAAAATGTTCACTTTATCGAGAGATTCAAATTTACGAGTTTCAAATTATCAAAATATATCTTTTTTTTTTTCAAGTTTATAGAGAATTGTTTTAACAAATGTTCGTTAGACAAACCTTTACTCGGGTAAAACCTCGGGCGAAGCCGGGTACGTCCGCTAGTATATATATAAAATTGAATGTCTGTCTGTCTGTGTGTACTTTATAGGTTCAAAAACCATACATCCAATCGCCGTGAAATTTCGAGATATTATTAGGTATATCCTCGGGAAGGTTTTTGAAAAATAATTTCTTGAATATCTTGAATATCCTTAGAGTTATTTGCAGATTTGTAGATTTAACTCGCAAGCAGCGCCACCAATGCGACGATGATAACACGTTTTTTTATCTATAAGTTTTATTATCACTAAGTTTATTATCTTAAAGATTATTTATCAAAAGTAAGATTATCTCAGGATGACACGGCAATTTATTTGAGACAAGAATAATGATACAATTCCAAGGCGAAGATACTATTCCTTTAACTTTCAATTACCGAGGGAACCAATTAATATTGATTTTATTCAACTTATCGAGTATTTTTCAAGGGACCGGGAAAAAATGTTCACTAGATAAAACGATGATTTTGTAATGTAGAAAATTAGGAAAGACAAAATTCAGGATGACACGGTACACAGGGACTGGGAAAAAATGTTCACTTTATCGAGAGATTAAAATTTACGAGTTTCTAATTATCAAAATATATCTTTTTTTTTTAATAAGTTTATAGAGAATTGTTTTAACAAATGTTCGTTAGACAAACCATTACTCGGATAAAACCCCGGGCGAAGCCGGGTACATCCGCTAGTAAATTATAAACATCAAAAATGATACTCTGGTATAAAATAATAAATAGTTTTCTACAAATTGATAAAACAATGTATAGAAACGTTAAAATATACATTTTTAAGGACATATATAGGCGCTCCAGGACCTTTGTTAATAAATACTTCGATATTGTATTAAGGAAAAAACCTCAAGACATCTACTGATCGATTGCTCAGCATTTCAAGATTATAGAATGAAGAATGAACTAGTTGTTTGTGAACTTAACGATTTGATTTCCGATAAAAAATCATATTTAAAGTTCAATTCATTTTGTAAATACATTCTAAACTTTCTACAAAATCTGGATATCTAATGTTTTCTTGCGTTGAATAATGTAAATAACTTATTTAAATAAACTTTTCTCCTTGTTTAGCGCAAGTATCCTTTGCGGGATATAGCGCTTTAGAAATTCGAGGTGTGTTCAAAAAGTATCGCGACTTTTGTGTTTTTTCAAAAATTATTTATTTATTCATGAAGACCTATTTTGTCCCCTTCAAAGTAATCCCCATGAGATATTATACACTTGTGCCAACGGTTTTTCCAATCTTCGAAGAACTTCAAAAAATCATTTTTAAAAATCTTTTTCAGCTCCTCCTTCGAAGCCGTCTTTATCTCGTCAAGCGTAGCGTAACGTCGTCCTTTCATGGGCCTCTTCAGTTTAGGGAACAAGAAAAGGTCACAGGGGCCAGATCTGGGGAATACGGTGGCTGCGGCATCATTAGTGTGTTATTTTTGGCCAAAAAGTCGCACACAAGCAACGATGTGTGAGCAGGGGCGTTATCGTGGTGCAAAAGCCAATTTTTGTTCTTCCACAAATCCGGGCGTTTCTGGCGGATTGCTTCGCGCAAATTGCGCATAACTTGCAGGTAATATTCCTTATTGGCCGTTCTACCCTGTGGCAAGAACTCACGATGCACCACGCCCCTGCAATCGAAGAAAACTGTCAGCAAAACTTTCACATTCGACCGAACTTGGCGCGCTTTTTTCGGTCTTGGTTCGTGCGGCAGCTTCCATTGAGATGATTGAGCTTTGGTTTCCACGTCATAACCATAAACCCACGCTTCGTCACCAGTTATGACCCTCTGGAGCAAATTTGGGTCGTCGCGGACAGAGTCCAACATCTCATTAGCAATGTTCATGCGATGCTGTTTTTGGTCGCAATTGAGCAATTTTGATACGAATTTCGCGGCGACCCGTCTCATGCCCAAATCATTGATAAAAATCGAATGGCACGAGCCAATCGATATGTTTAGGTCCTCAGAAACTTCTCTAACGGTGATTCGACGATTGGCCAATATCATTTTCTCCACTTCATTAATTTTTTCGTCTGTTGTTGAAGTGCTCGGGCGTCCGGCACGCTCTTCGTCGTTCACATCTTCTCGGCCTTCTGAGAACATTTTGTACCACCGATAAACGTTGCTTCGGTCCAAGGTAGCTTCTCCGTATGCCACAGTCAACATTCGGAATGCATCCGCGCACTTAATTTCGTTTTTCACACAAAATTTGATACAAGTTCTTTGATCCATTCTTTTAAATAGGCAAAAATCGAAGACGATCCAAAACACCTGCAAGCAAAGCAGCTGTCAACAATTAAGTGAACATTCAAAATGGCCGAGCTTTTCGGCATAAGTAAGAGACATGAGTACCAACATAAAGCCACAAAAATATCGAAATTCGAATATACGTAACCCGCGAAAATTCAAAATTCGCGATACCTTTTGAATGCACCTCGTAAAATAATTGTAATTGTAAAATAATATTTAGACAGAATTTTTAAAATTATAAATGAGTCATCTACAAAATTCTATACTATTCACTCATGAATAAAACTTAAGGAAGTTTCATATTTTGATGTTCATGATGGTCTATTTTTTTTCTAAAGGAGATAGAGGAAATTTTGTTCACGCTTCGTTATCTAGTGTGTCTTCAATAAAGGTCACTGTGTATCAAATATCTTTCAACGTTATTATATGAATCCCAATATACATGCTAAAAGGTAAAATTCTTTAGATTTTTTCCATTAATGTATTTTGTAAAAATAAATAACCTTGCAAAGACTTTTGCACCTTATAACAAGAGTTTAAAATATTCACGAAGTATTTATTAAAGTTTCCTAATATTCTAATAGAAAAAAGAATCGTTATTATAGACATTTAAAAAATCGCCAAGAAATTTAGCGTTATTAAATTTGGTTTTTAAAATGTTAATCTGATTAAAATACTTCCGCCTAATTTCATCAACTCGCTGCTAAATCATTAACTTCTTTCACGCCATCGAATCTCACTGAATGAAACACTTAGGACACATTTCCTCTCTCTTTTTTATTTCATACTAGCGGATGTACCCGGCTTCGCCCGGGGTTTTACCCGAGTAAAAGTTTGTCTAACGAACATTAGTTAAAACAATTCTCTATAAACTTATTTAAAAAAAAAGATATATTTTGATAATTTGAAACTCGTGAATTTGAATCTCTCGATAAAATGAACATTTTTTTCCCGGTCTCTGTGTGCCGTGTCATCCTGAATTTTTTCTTTCCTAATTTTCTACATTACAAAATCATCGTTTTATCTAGTAAACATTTTTTCCCGGTCCCTTGAATAATACTCGATAAGTTGAATAAAATCAATATTAATTGGTTCCCTTGGTAATTGGAACGCGGTCAGGATATACCTTTTTTGTTTATATATATATAGAGATATAGATGACAGGCGTCATCAAAGACTTTCTACTTCCTTAAATTTTGTGCATAAGTATGAAATATTTTATATTTAAAAAAAATGACTTTAAAGAAAAATATTCATGATATATTCTTTATCACTATATTAAATAATCAGTATAAAAGATAAATTTGAATGATCTGTGTAATGATATTATTGCTACATGTGCCCTTAGTCGAATTATGTTCTATTTAGTGTGGGTGCCCTCCGTAAAGTCATATTCTATCTCTTGTCTTAAATAAATTGTATATTCCCTGAATATTGTATATACCTGTATATTCATTGCAACCAACTGTTTTCCATTCTTTCTGTCTGGGCAATTTGTACAAGAATAAAAGACAAACAATATAAATAATATGACAGTTGAAGTGAAGAATATGTACCTACGGAAGTAGTCGTTTTATTTGTCTGCAAGTGGAAGGAAAAAGTCTGACCATTCTTCACAACCCCCGGGGAAAAGCCTAGCTATTTGTCAGCGCGGTCCTGGGGGAATGGTGGCAACTTTGAAATTTTGGTAATCCCAGGATTTAATTCGTCCAAACCCCGATACACAGCAGGATAGAGCTGCTGGTTCCCTAGCAAGGCTTTGAAACGGATGGTATGGTTGGTGTGTTCCTTAGATAGACTTAAATACTGATGAAATCTTTGTTTGTTCCATAGCTAGGCTTAAATACTGTGAGGATATGCTTTGTTTGTTCCCTATCAAGGCTTATATACTGATGATATGTTTTGTTTGTTCCCCCTAGCTAAGCCTAAATACTAATGATATGCTTTGTTTGTTCCTTTGCTATACTTAAATACTGATGATATGCTTTGTTTGTTTCCTAGCTGGGCTTAAACACTGATGATAGGTTTTGTTTGTTCAATAGCTGGACTTAAATACTGATGATAGGCTTTGTTTGTTCCCCCTAGCTAAGCGTAAATACTAATGATAGGCTTTGTTTGTTCCTTTGCTAGACTTAAATACTGATGATATGCTTTGTTTGTTTCCTAGCTGGGCTTAAATACTGATGATAGGTTTTGTTTGTTCCATAGCTGGACTTAAATACTGATGATAGGCTTTGTTTGTTTCCTAGCTGGGCTTAAATACTGATGATAGGTTTTGTTTTTTGCCTAGGTAGGCTTAGATACTAATGATAGGATTTGTTTATTCCACAGCTAGGCTTAGATACTAATGATAGGCTTTGTTTGTTCCCTAGCTAGGCTTAGCTACTGTTGATAGGCTCTGTTTGGTCCCTAGCTAGGCTTAAATACTGATGATAGGCTTTGTTTGTTCCCTAGCTAGGCTTAGATACTGATGATAGGCTTTGTTTGTGCCCTAGCTAGGCTTAAATACTGATGATAGGCTTTGTTTGCGCCCTAGCTAGGCTTAAATACTGATGATAGGCTTTGTTTATGCCCTAGCTAGGCTTAAATAATGAGGGTATGCTTTGTTTCCTAGCTAGGCTTAAATACTGATGATAAGCTTTGTTTTTTTCTTAGCTAGGCTTAAATACTGATGATAGGCTTTGTTTGTGCCCTAGCTAGGCTTAAATACTGATGATAGGCTTTTTTTGTTCCCTAGCTAGGCTTAAATACTGATGATAGGCTTTATTTTTTAGCCTTGCTAGGCTTAAATACTGATGATAGGCTTTGTTTGTGCCCTAACTAGGCTTAAATACTGAGGGTATGCTTTGTTTGTTCCCTAGAGAAATATATATATTAGCTAAAATAGAAATTATTTGCTGTTTTTGGAATATATGAGTATTATTCCAATTCTTTAAATACGTGAAAATTTGGAAAATATAACTAGACAACTTTAATCACTATTTGATATAAATTAGCTAATAAAATACTAATTTGAGGATGAACTACCTTATTTAAGCAGTGAAGAAGGAAGAAAATAAAATACTTGATAATGTATTTAAATATTTACAAAATGTCTTGTGCCATCTAAAGGAAGAGAGAAAGAGAGAGAATATGGTTTTATTGGTTACTTACCAACTTGTATGATTTTCGAGACCATAAATGGATGTAGCAAGCAGACAAACCGCACTGCACTGTAGCAAAGTGCCAATGTTAGATTCCCCAGGCCAGAAAGATAAGTGGTGTTGATTAGATAAGAAAAGTAAATAAAACGGGCAAATTTCAACAGGTGCTGGGAAATGATGAATTTTCTTTTTATAAAACTAAAAATGAATAAAAACAACAAGGAGAGAAAATTAAGTATAAGTATAAATACAACAAGGAAAATGGAAATATCGTTATTTACGGGGCTGCTTACAAAAATAAAATTATTTTTGAGCCCCAATGGCCGCGTAAAGCGGAATATATAAAACCACTATGACCAGGCTGGGGAGGCTAGGGACAGGATCTCCGTCAGGGAAGAGTCAGGTTAGGCCGGATTGGGTCCGCGGAGGTCAGGAGTCAGGAAGAAGGCGGGAGGACTAGAACTTTGCAGCTCTAGCTCTGGCAGTTGGGCAAGAGATTGATCTTGCCTCGTGGTCGGCAGTTGGCGCACTTGGCCGTGCGCGGATTGGCGAGAGTTGGACAGCTTCGGCCTTGGTGGTCACCAGAAGCGCAGTGGAAGCAGGTGACCGTAGCCTTGGTGCACCTATCGGCGTTGTGACCGTAGCCAAAGCAGCGGTAGCAGTTTCCGCCTCCACGTTGAAGAGACAGATTCTTGGGAGGAATTGCCTCAGTTCCTGGACTTTCAGGCCTGGGAGCTTGTTGTCCAGGGCAAAGCTGACGGCAGGAATGGCCTCTGGAGTGTAGCACCAGTTTTTCCCCTGGTGCGCAGAGACGCCTAGACGCCTTGGGGCAGAGTGTGGGCAGCGCGGACGGCTTTGAGGATGTTCCGTGGGTCAGCCTGCGGGTTATCTGCAATAACCACGATGTGGGCCGCAGATTTCTCCCCATTGAGTGTGCCTTTGGCAACAGCAGGCTTGGAGGCGCGGGAAGATGCAGGCTTGGCTGGAACCAGTGGTTTGGTCCTCTTAGCGGGCGGGTTTGACACCTCCTGCTGCTTCCTCTTGGTTAGAGCAGGATCTGGCTTCTTGGGAGCAGGTGCTGCCACAGGGACAATAGCTGGAGCGGGGGTGGCAGGCTTGATGGGCTCGGTCTGAGAGCCATTCACGGTGCCTGCGAGGTTCTTCACATCCCCAACCAGGCACTTGATTATTCCCGTTCGCTGTTCAATGAAGCGGACAAGGTCCAGGTGAAGAGCTGCCAGGGAGGGCTGGCCGAGGGATTTCAGGATTTGGCAATGGCGGGAGATGACCATGTTGTCTTCCTCAACAAGAGCCGCGATGTCAACCGAGGGCCGAGAGGGCCTGCTGACTTTCTTCTTCTTTTTACAGGAATCCATGGCGGGAGAGCGTCGGAGCGTTAAATTCAATGAATTTATATAGTGTAAAGCCGCGCCATCTGGTGGTTGACTTCATAGAGAGCCTGTTTAGAAAATATAATTCAAAATGAATATTTTTTTTTTACATAAAGAAGGCCTATCCTGACCGTGCTCAAATGAGCATTTCTAGATGGCAGAGCGCCATCTAGTGTAACAAAAATAAACTAAACGTTTTTTAACTTGTTCCGTGATATTTTGCTGAAATAATTTTTATATCTCTATATATATAAAAGTCAATTTCTGTCTGTCTGTTTCGCTATAAATTCAAAAACTACTGAACCAATTGGTATCAAATTTTGCATGTCGCTTTTTATAAACCTTAGGAAAATTTTCGGCTGCATTTTGATTAGTATTTTTGGCTATTTCTTTTTTTCATTTGAAAAACTTTTTTTTACGCGGACTAATCCGGAATGGAATGAATACCTAAATATGGCCATTTTTTAAAGCATCGGTGATTCAGTGGTAGAATGCTCGCCTGCCACGCGGGCGGCCCGGGTTCGATTCCCGGCCGATGCATTTTTTTTAAAACAATTTTTAAAATTCATTTATATTATATCTATATTAATAAGATCTTCTATATAAATGGAAATTTCATAAGTGGTGTTCGCTAAAAACTTTCGTTACAATGCATCAATTTCGACCAAATTTTCAACATTTATGTAAAACGAGATGGAGCAGGTTTTGCTTAACATCAAAATATTTTTCCTAACTTTAAAATACATAACTTTGCTGTTATCGATAAAATACAAAAAAAAAATTCAACAGAGTTAATTTTATTTATATATAAATACAAAAAAAAATTCAGCAATTCATTCAACTCAATCTAAAAAAATATTCAAAACAAGCAATTTTAAGATAACACCATATGTAAAACAGTCGGCCAAGAAAACAACAACGATATTACATCTTTCTCACATATTCACACACAATCTTGATTAATAATTAAAACTAATCTTTAACATTGTTCATTATACTTCATAATATATAATATTCGTTAGGCAAAACTTTCAGTCGGATAAAACCCGGGCGAAGCCGGGTACACATCCGCTAGTATCTATATATATATAAATGAATGTATGTGTGTGTGTGTGTCTGTCTGTCCTTTATGCCTGACCAAACTACTCATTGGAACGCCATGAAACTTTGGGAAGTTATTTAGTATAGTACTGGGAAGGTTTCTGCAAATAAAATTTTTGAAATAACTTTTCGCTTTAAAATAATCAAGATAAATATTCTAATTTATCTGTTATAATTCAACAATCTGCTCTAAATATTATCATGATGATACGATGATTTTGTAATGTAGAAAATTAGGAAAGACAAAATTCAGGATGACACGGCAATTTATTTTAGACAAGAATAATGATACAATTCCAAGGCAAGATACTATTCCTTTAACTTCCAATTACCGAGGGAACCAATTAATATTGATTTTATTCAACTTATCGAGTATTTTTCAAGGGACCGGGAAAAAAATGTTCACTTTATCGAAAGATTCGTTAGACAAACTTTTACTCGGGTAAAACCCGGGCGAAGCCGGGTACGTCCGCTAGTACCCTATAAATATTTGAGAATATCGTCTGAATTATTAAAATTTATTTTGAATAGAAAAACAACATCGAAAAAGATAATTTCTTAGAATGTGTTTCTTATATTTAAAACCTTTTAATATTCAAATTCTCGAAATATGCATATAAGTTACTACCATTCACAAATTTTGAGAGATTATTGGCGATAGAAAACTCCAGACAATATTTGAATATTTTATCATGGCAACAATACCAATCGATTTGCTTAAATCTTACCCCTTATATACGATGACCCAATTTAAAAAAAGACTTTCGATCTCTCCATTTTTTAAAAGGGTTAGAGAAAGATTTGTGAGTAGATCCATTTTTTTTCCGAAACGTCCTCAACAAATCGGTTTGGATGTAAAAAAATAAAGGATCGAACATTTCCATTCTTCCACGTCTATCTTTTCTACCCATTTTTAAGTAGGATGCGAAACAAGAATTTTAAATTTAGAACCCCCCTCCTCTCCTAGGAAAAAAATTGAGAACAACCTAGCAATATTGAAGCATTAGAGGACATTTATTTCGCCCTGTTTCAGCAATATTTTCAGACCATTTATCCTTTATTGATTTATTTTTCTATGAAATATTCTCGGTATTTCGTACTTTTTATTGCATTATTAATGGCCCTCAAATGTCGACGTGTTAAAGTTATATTAGTAAAATTTGCATATTTTTAATATCTTGAATAATACATAATTCGTTTATGTAATACACGTGTTTTTGTTAAATTGCTAGTAAAATTAACTTGTATTTTTATAATAATAATGGGGAAAGTTTTTTTCTTGTGTGTATCAAATATTTATCAATATATTTTCCTATACTATTTGATACAAGAAGGGTATATCATACTATTAATTAATTTCATATGTTTTTCTCTAATTTGTATATTTTTTATGTTTCTTATTTTTTCATACGTCCGCCCTAGGTTGACAAGGGCCATTAGCCCGAAACCATAGTCTCTAGGTAGATGCTTTTCAGTTTGCCAAATCTGGTGTTGTGGATTTGTCCCCGACCTGAGGCAGCTAGTTTGCGGCGACGGTCAATAGATGGTGTCTATAGTTTTGAAGTCTATTTTTGCGGGAGAGGCAACCTTTATCTTTGTGGATCAATTTCCCCACGGCAAGGTTTCCACACACATATATATGTACACATCTAACAAACATGTTACACTACAGTCTCTAAACTACAGATGACTGTAGTGTGACATGTTATTAGATGCAGTCGTGGTGGCCACAATAGTCAGAGTGGTTTCACGCGTGAATGCGATAGCACAAAAGGATGAGGCATGTTGGATGACACCTCACAGAAAGTGTCCTGGCGCCCGTCGAGGAAGGTGTGATCTATTTTAGTATCAGAAAGAGACTGTCTGTAATCCGACTATATTTTCCAGACCGACGGTTTAATCGGAGACCTTTCTCCTGTCTGGCGCCGGCTGTCACTCAATCTAATTTTATTATTTCGCTTTAGTATTATATGATGGACAAACTGGCGATTGTGTCTACAGTTTTGGTTGTTTCACTATAACTATATTGTATATGGGGATATAAGTCTATATTGAAATATATTACAACATATATATTGTAACATAGAATATTCGGAAAGAAAAACTTCAGGATGACACAGCAATTTATTTATGGAACAAGCACAAACTAAAAATTATAAAATACAAGAGAAGCAATGAGAGAAGTTTCCAGAATAGCAGAATATAAATAATATACACCAATACCTTGCTTTGCGTCGCTTCGTTTTGCGTTTTTTTTTTTTTTTTTTTTTGAAGTTGCGTTGCTGCTTAATTTTTACTGATTTTCACTGTGCGTCGTTAGATTTTCGAGGTTGCGTTGTTTTGGATTCGAGTCTTTAATTTTTTTTTTTTGAATTTTTTTCCTAAAATATGGCAACACCGTTTTTGATTGCGCCATTCAACAAAATTTTATTTTCACTTTGCGTCGTTTCAATTTGCGTCGTATTTTTTTGGAACGTAACCCCGACGCAAAGCGAGGTATGGGTGTACTTTTATTGTATCGTTTACTTAAGATTATAATACAATATAATGCAGATTATGATTGTAGAACGACATTTGAAAATATCCCGCATGTGTTTCTTTTGAACGAAAAATCGAAATTTATTTTAAGGAGAAAAAACTATTATTTCTAACCTTAGGCATGAAGTATGAAAGGATGAATTGTGAATAGTAATGATAAATTGTAATACGCATAGAATCAAAAAGGATGAGTTTCTTTTATTGGGAAAAACGTTTCTAGCTTTCGGGCGTAAGCGGCCCTTCCACAGGAAATAATGAAACAATTTCAAGTAAAGATGTATATACATATATATAACAGGGAATTTTTGCATATCTAGGATTAATTATGAAGTATTATATTTTATTATTTAAGAAAAATTATTGTTATGTAAATTAGTCAATTTGCTGATATTATTATTAAATGCATAATTGTAAAATGGTGTGATGAAGAAAACGGAAAAATCTATTTTAGTTTTTGGACCAGCCTATCATATGTCTCTGGGATGTCTATATGTCTGTTTATACTATTGTATTTTGTTGATATCAATGCTTCTAGTATTAATCTTTTGTATTTACTGTTTATGTTTGTGTAATGAATATTCGGGTTTGCTAGATTGAATTCATGATCTGTGTGTCTGATATGTTGCACTATTAGAGATTTGGGGTCTTTGTTTTTAATGTTTCTTCTGTGTTCGTCTATTCTGTCTTTTATCTGTCTTCCTGTTTCACCTACATAGACATTATTACATTGGGTGCATGGTATGGAATATACTGCTTTGCTATTGTATAGTTTTGATATAGGAATACTGTTTCTGGTAATGGGGTTTCTTAAAATGGTTAATATACTCGGGTTGCTTTCATAATATGTTCTGATACCGTGTTTGTTTAAAATTCTGGCTATGTGGGTACTACTGTGGGAATATGGGATTGTACATATCGATTTATAAACATGATTATTTCTTATGAGAGAGGGATTGTAGAAATGTCTTAATATAAAGTTTTTCGGATAACCTATAGAAGTGAGTTTGTTGATCAATAATTGGGTTTCTGTATCTTTTGAGAGTTGGGTGGTACAATGTGTATATATTCGTTTGGAAAGGGTTTTAACTGTGTTGATCTTGTGACTGCTGGGGCAATAAGAGGAATAATGTATATAATCTGGAGTGGAATTTGGCTTGTGGTATATTTCTGTTGTATATTGGTTTTGCGTTTTTAGTATAAGTACATCTAGAAGTGGTAAGGTGTTATTGTTTTCTGTTTCTATGGTAAAATCAATGTCATTATGTATGGACTTTAGTTGGGTAAAAATGGAATCTATTTTGTTAGAGTTGGATATACAAAAGATGTCGTCTATGTATCTCTGCCAGATGATGATGTCTGTGGAAAACAGGTTGGTTATCGTTTTATCTATTTTTCTCATGACTATTTCTGCCAAAGGTGAAGAGAGAGGACTTCCCATGGGGGAGCCCTTGGATTGTTTATAAAATTGGCTATTGAACGAGAATATATTGTGTTGTAGGCTCAGCTTAATTAATGAAATAATTTTAGAGGATGTATCTGGAGGAATATTATTTAATGCTAAAATTTCTATGGTGTTATCTATTATTAGTTGGTGTGGTAAGCTTGGGTACATATTAACTACGTCAAATGATATCATGATGCTGTTAGGAGAGGGGGGGGAGACTGTATATTTTCTATAAATTTTGGTATGGATGTGATGGATGTGGTGGTAGGATTGTCTTTCAGAATGGGGATAAGGAAGTTTGCTAGAAATTTGGCTAATGGGGCTATAGGAGACATATTATATGCTATGATAGGGCGAATAGGAATACCTGGTTTATGGGTCTTGGGTTGGCCGTAGATATAAGCAGTATTTTTTATGTTTCCTAGGAACAATTTCAAGTTTTCTGCAGTAATAGTATTGCCTCTGTATAAATTCCTTAGATCTTTTGTATATTGGGCAGATGATTGAGATTTTTCATTGGTGGTTATAGGTTTGAATACTATGGAGTTGTTTAGGATTTCGTTCATTTTTGATATATAATCTAGAGTGTTCATAACAACTGTTTGCGATCCTTTATCTGCTTTTGTAATTACAATTTCTTTCTTGCTTCTTAGTGAATTGGCTATATGTTGATTATTGGGCTTAAAGATAGGCGTTCTTGATGATTTTTCCAAGGAGGTAGTCACTAAGTTTCTGATTTTTGATTGTTCATTATGTGTTAGGGTAGATATGGCCGTTTCTGAGCTGAGCCTACAACACAATATATTCTCGTTCAATAGCCAATTTTATAAACAAACCAAGGGCTCCCCCATGGGAAGTCCTCTCTCTTCACCTTTAGCAGAAATAGTCATGAGAAAAATAGATAAAACGATAACCAACCTGTTTTCCACAGACATCATCATCTGGCAGAGACACATAGACGACATCTTTTGTATATCCAACTCTAACAAAATAGATTCCATTTTTACCCAACTAAAGTCCATACATAATTACATAGATTTTACCATAGAAACAGAAAACAATAACACCTTACCATTTCTAGATGTACTTATACTAAAAACGCAAAACCAATATACAACAGAAATATACCACAAGCCAAATTCCACTCCAGATTATATACATTATTCCTCTTATTGCCCCAGCAGTCACAAGATCAACACAGTTAAAACCCTTTCCAAACGAATATATACACATTGTACCACCCAACTCTCAAAAGATACAGAAACCCAATTATTGATCAACAAACTCACTTCTATAGGTTATCCGAAAAACTTTATATTAAGACATTTCTACAATCCCTCTCTCATAAGAAATAATCATGTTTATAAATCGATATGTACAATCCCATATTCCCACAGTAGTACCCACATAGCCAGAATTTTAAACAAACACGGTATCAGAACATATTATGAAAGCAACCTGAGTATATTAACCATTTTAAGAAACCCCATTACCAGAAACAGTATTCCTATATCAAAACTATACAATAGCAAAGCAGTATATTCCATACCATGCACCCAATGTAATAATGTCTATGTAGGTGAAACAGGAAGACAGATAAAAGACAGAATAGACGAACACAGAAGAAACATTAAAAACAAAGACCCCAAATCTCTAATAGTGCAACATATCAGACACACAGATCATGAATTCAATCTAGCAAACCCGAATATTCATTACACAAACATAAACAGTAAATACAAAAGATTAATACTAGAAGCATTGATATCAACAAAATACAATAGTATAAACAGACATATAGACATCCCAGAGACATATGATAGGCTGGTCCAAAAACTAAAATAGATTTTTCCGTTTTCTTCATCACACCATTTTACAATTATGCATTTAATAATAATATCAGCAAATTGACTAATTTACATAACAATAATTTTTCTTAAATAATAAAATATAATACTTCATAATTAATCCTAGATATGCAAAAATTACCTGTTATATATATGTATATACATCTTTACTTGAAATTGTTTCATTATTTCCTGTGGAAGGGCCGCTTACGCCCGAAAGCTAGAAACGTTTTTCCCAATAAAAGAAACTCATCCTTTTTGATTCTATGCGTATTACAATATATTAAAAGGATTAATCGTATTAAGTAATGATAAATGTCCAGGGACACTTTTATTTTTCTCTTTCTCTCATCACTCTTCACAATTAATCCTATCATACTTCATCCCTTAGGTTAGAAATAATCGTTATTTCTCCTTAATATAAGATTATATGAGTCAAATACAAAATAAGATTACATAATGATAAATATATGAATAAATAGATGTAAATATATAGAGATTAATTGGCAAATATACATATACTAGACGAATGGCCCGGGCAACGCCCGGGTTTTACCCGAGTGCGTATATATTTTAAAAACGTTTTAATTCAAATACTATTCGTTACAATTATAAATTGGCGCCATGGATGTCACTCTTGTGAAACGTCCCGTTCCAAACTGTGTGTTTTTAAAATGTTTTAATTAAAATATTATTCGTTACAATTATAAATTGGCGCCGTGGATGTCTCTCTTGTGAAACGTCCCGCCCCAAACTGTGTGTGTCTTGAAAATATAAAAATAAAAATGTGAATTTTCATAAAGATTTCATCATGTCGATTTTTTTTTTTTGCATTTCACCTACTAAATCGATAGAGATAATTACATTTGCATCATGAACTTAGGTATATTGACTAAATAGAAAACTGCATAGTAATAAAGATCATTTTTTAAAGGCACCATATCGTTTTTTTTTTCAATAAAATCGAAACAAAAATTAACGATAAATAACGATAATTGCCTTAAAAAGAAATTGCCTTTAAAAAAAGAAACATTCGCGGTGATTTTGTCTTGCATTCGTTTATACAATTATTATATGCGAATGACCCGGGCAACGCCCGGGTTTTACCCGATTAAATGATTTTATTCAAATACTATTCGTTACAATTATAAATTGGCGCCGTGGATGTCATTCTTGTATAATATATAAATGAGTTTTAAAAATTGTAAAAAAAAAAAAATGCATCGGCCGGGAATCGAACCCGGGCCGCCCGCGTGGCAGGCGAGCATTCTACCACTGAAAAACCGATGGTTATGAAAAATACCATCCGTGAGCTTCAGACAGACAAACAAACAGACAGAATAAGGCAAATATATAAGTAGACTAGACGAATGGCCCGGGCAACGCCCGGGTTTTACCCGAGTGCGTATATATTTTAAAAATGTTTTAATTAAAATACTATTCGTTACAATTATAAATTGGCGCCGTGGATGTCTCTCTTGTGAAACGTCCCGCCCCAAACTGTGTGTGTCTTGAAAATATAAAAATAAAAATGTGAACGGAAAAATATGTCCAGGGTAGCCTAGTGGTCATGGCATCTGCCCGGTAAGCGGAAGGTCGTGGGTTCGATTCCCATCCCTTGACACTTTTTTTATTTTATCCATTCTGACCAAAATCTATCCGTGAACTTCACACAGTGAACTTCACACAGAGAGAATAAGGCAATTATATAAGTAGATAATCCAAATTGTGCCTTATCACACACTATTTTTTTATTTGGCCTTATTACCTTGTGTTTATAATCTATGATGTAATGCCGGCGGCGCGCGCCCGTTGGCTGCTGGCGAGCACGTGACCTCCCTGTGCGCGCGCATCCGTGACAGAGCCGGCCGGCCCATGACGGTCGTGACTATATATGTTGATGGATGGATAATAATAATAATTTAATAATAATGATAATGATCATAATGATGATGCGCGCGCACCCGTGACAGAACCGGCCGGCCCATGACGGTCGTGACTATATATGTTGATAATAATAATAATAATTATCATTATTATTATTATCATTAGATAATGATCATGATCATAATGATGATGCGCGCGCACCCGTGACAGAACCCATGACGGTCGTGACTGTTGTTAATGTTGATAATATAAACGAGTTTTAAAAATTGTAAAAAAAAAATGCATCGGCCGGGAATCGAACCCGCGGCGAATCGAACCCGCGTGGCAGGCGAGCATTCTACCACTGAACCACCGATGCTTTAAAAAATGGCCATATTTAGGTATTCATTCCATTCCGGATTAGTCCGGGTAAAAAAAAGTTCTTCAAATGAAAAAAGAAATAGCCAAAAATACTAATCAAAATGCAGCCGAAAATATTCCTCAGGTTTATAAAAAGCGACATGCAAAATTTGGTACCAATTGGTTCAGTAGTTTTTGAGTTTATCGCGAAACAGACAGACAGACAGAAATTGACTTTTATATATATATAGAGATATAGAGATATAGAGATTTACTCTTCATTGTTGGCTTTTTATCTTACATTCATTCTTCATTGTTGGCTTTTTATATTACATTCACTCTTCATTGTTGGCTTTTTATCTTACATTCACTCTGTTGGCTTTTTATATTACATTTACTCTTCATTGTTGGTTTTTATCTTACATTCACTCTTCATTGTTGGCTTTTTATATTATATTTACTCTTCATTGTTGGCTTTTTATCTTACATTCATTCTTCATTGTTGGCTTTTAATATTATATTTACTCTTCATTGTTGGCTTTTTATCTTACATTCATTCTTCATTGTTGGCTTTTTATATTACATTTACTATTCATTTTTGGCTTTTTATCTTACATTCACTCTTCATTGTTGGCTTTTTGTCTTACATTCATTCTTCATTGTTGGCTTTTTATATTACATTCACTCTTCATTGTTGGCTTTTTATCTTACATTCATTCTTCATTGTTGGCTTTTTATATTACATTCACTCTTCATGGTTGGCTTTTTATATCATATACGAATGACCCGGGCAACGCCCGGGTTTTACCCGATTAAATGCTTTTATTCAAATACTATTCGTTACAATTATAAATTGGCGCCGTGGATGTCATTCTTGTATAATATATAAATGAGTTTTAAAAATTGTAAAAAAAAAAAATGCATCGGCCGGGAATCGAACCGGGGCCGCCCGCGTGGCAGGCGAGCATTCTACCACTGAACCACCGATGGTTATGAAAAATCCCATCCGTGAGCTTCAGACAAACAGACAAACAGACAGAATAAGGCAAATATATAAGTAGATATGACATAAATGTACAAAGTCTTCATTGAGATCAGAGAGATCTTGTGCTGCTAATGACCATTTAATGCACACGGAAGACAGACGATCGTAACAATTGGTGTCAGAAGTGGAATCTTTGTGTCGTGAATAAATTTCTTGATGGCTGTGAAACCAGAAAAAATGGCGGTGGAACAGTCAAGAATCATTCAAGCCCTCACAGCAAATAAAAATAAATCTGTGGTAAGTCCAATCAACAATCTACAGTATTGTATGAAAAGGTTGCCTTACTTCTGGTATCTTTTCTTAAACTTACTAAATAAAATAACTACACTTGGTAGTATGAAATAAACTAAGATTAAAAGTTTATATAAAAGAGGGTGCACCTGGATCTGTGAAAAAAATAAAACAATTTTTTTCTCAAAATATTTCGAGAGATTGCTTCCTCTTTATCAATTAATATCGTACAATAAAAAAAAATGATAAAGAGGGAGCAATCTCTCGAAAAATTTTGAGAAAAAAATTGGTTTTTCTTTCTTTACAGATCCAGGTACGCCCTTTTATATAAACTTATTTTATGGATCGCCTTTTGACTCAAATAATATTCGAATGTAAAATGTTTTCTCGAATATTTTGATTATCTAAATAATATTTTAGTTGGAATAAGAGGCATATATACGAAATACAATAATTAAAGTTAATCACTTTGTATCAATATTCATCTTAACTAACAAATATTTAAGTAATCCAACGTGATGGGCCATAAACTGCTGGATGTTATAAAATTTCCACATTAAAGTGCCGAGTTATAGTCTAAGATCAATATTGATGTGCACCAACCTTTGTTACACGGTAGACACTTCTGTCGAATGTACGAACAACTTGTTCTATGAGAATTTCTCACTGATCTTTTTCTGGGCGCATTAAACTCCTAGTTCGGTTTTATATACAGCTATCTACAATGTTTAATTGACGTTTAATTTCATATTCCTTATCTTCTTCTTTCTTATCTCCACTCAAACATATTAGGGTATCAATCTTGTTTGACAACCATCATGACTGAGTGAAGTAGAAGGCATCTACCTTTGTCATTAAGACTGGTAACACTACTCAGTAACAGGCAGACTTAGCTCCAAAGGAAATGGCCGCCCCTGACATGAGGAAAAGACGCCATGTGCCCCTGACGCCATGACACTAGTATCCCTGGATCATCTTAACATGGAGTACAAAACGCTGCTCATCTTGTATCCCTGGATCAGTAGCCCTTACAGGGTACTATCAGCCAGGGCAGCTGAGCCCAGGTTTTTTTAGTGAACTTGTTACTGCTCCCCCTCCTCCTTTTTCATCCGGGCTTGTGAACGGCAATACAAAGTCAAAATGTAAAATCCGCACAAATCAGAAAATTACCAATGATGAGAGAGAGAGAGATTGAAACTACTCTATATATTACAATTGTTCATATAAGATAAAATATAAGGTTAAATAAATAAAAAATAAAAGAGAGAAAGAGAAGAAAGTAATAATGATTGATAATAATGATAATAAAAATTGAAAATTTTGATGTTGAAACTTCCTTTGCTTTTATGTTCGAAATTATAATTTAAAATTCAATTATCCAATTTAATATTTCAATAAATAATACCTTTTTATCAATATTGAGTAAAATATATCAGGCCTCCAGGGAGAAGTATATTTTAATAATTATACCAAGTTTTATCCTGTAGAAGGGCGTTCGTGCCCGAAAGCTAGAGAATAAAAATGTTTTGAAAAGATAATTTTCCCTGAAGGCATGATATACAAGTATAATTCCTCTAAAATGTCGTATATATATATAAAAATGATGCAAAAGTTGAATTGTACGAACTTTCGGCCTTTCAGGATGCCTAAATGACCAGTTGTTTTGGTCGCTGAGTTTGCACCACGCTGACGAGGGCCAAATGCCTGATACCTGTACGTGGTTAGCTTTTCTTGATTAATAAAGAATGGGTATTTGGCCAATTCTGTAATAATTGAAAATCAACGGTGATCTTAGAGGACAGGCAGCAACAGTAGTCTGGAAGGACAAGCGTCAACAATGATCTGGAAGAACAAGCATCAACAGTGATCTGGAAGGACAGGCAGCAACAGTAGTCTGGAAGGACAAGCGTCAACAATGATCTGGAAGAACAAGCATCAACAGTGATCTGGAAGGACAAGAATCAACGGTGGTCTGGAAAGACAAGCGTCAACAGTGATCTGGAAGAGCAAGCGTCAACAGTGATCTTAGAGGACAGGCATCAATGTAGTCTGGAAGGACAAGTCATCAGCAACTTTTATTTGCACGATCAGGAGATGCCTTTTCCTTTATTTATAAGGAAAATATTCAAATACAATCTTTGATAGCTCTCTCTTTGATAGATTGAACTAGAGAAATCGCTAAAAGGGTTCACAATTGTGTGTGTGTTCATGAACCAGGCCATCACAATATTTGCTTTACACCAGTGGACGCATTTGAAAATTGTTTTAAATGAAAAGGTAAAAATTCGAAATACCATCATCTTATAAAAGCTTCGAAAGAATTGAGCAAACAATGAATATCAAATATTGGTCTATGTTGAAATATTCTTCATTATCTTCAATGGTACTCATGGAAACTGTAGCTGTTGTTGATCGTGTATCTAGCTCAAGACAACATGTCCAGGAGTTACGACCAGTAATTCCAAATCAATGCAATTGTCAATAGACTGACCGATGGTCATCAATGTATTGAACAATTGATTCATATTATTGGAACATTGATCTTTGGATTTATTATTGAGAAACATTAATGAAGTCATCAATTATGTATTGGGGAAGGTTAATAAATGAAAACATCAAAACATATAGACCTAATAAGAGTATAACATATTTATAAATTTATGAGCCAATATTAGTAAGAATGGTAGGAAAGTGGTTCTTTTATTTAGAAAAATCACGCAATAGCGAAATCTCTCTTCTAAGTAATAAAATTGAAAAGTACAAAAGTAGGAAAAAATTTATTTATTGGTACAGTAGAACGTCTCTTAAAGAACACCTGATTGCAGAGCCAAAATGTCTGGAAAGACAATCGCCAATCTTGGTCTAAAAAGAGAATAATCAACGTATTCTGGAAGGACAAAAATCAACGGCGGACTGTGAAAAGACAAGCGTCAATGTTGGTCTGGATAAACAAGTGTTAACTTTGGTAATGAAAGACAAGCGCCAACAGTGATCTGGAATGACACGAGGCAACGGTGGTCTGGAAAGACAATAATCAACGGTTGTCTGGAAGAACAAGCGTCAACAATGATCTTAGAGGACAGGCAGCAACAGTAGTCTGGAAGGACAAGCATCAACAGTGGTCTGGAAAGACAAGAATCAACGGTGGTCTGGAAAGACAAGCGTCAACAGTGATCTGGAAGAGCAAGCGTCAACAGTGATCTTAGAGGACAGGCATCAATGTAGTCTGGAAGGACAAGCGTCAACGGTGATCTGGAAGGACAAGCGTCAACAGTGATCTTAGATGACAGGCAGCAACAGTGATCTGGAAGGACAAGCGTCAACAGCGATCTAAAAGGACAAAATTCAACGTGGTCTGAAAGAACAAGCGTCAACAGTGATCTGGGAGGACAGACAGCAACAGTGATCTAGAAGGACAAGCGTCTACAGTGGTCTGGAAGGACAAGCGTCAACAGTGATCTTAGATGACAGGCAGCAACAGTGATCTGGAAGGACAAGCGTCAACAGTGATCTTAGAGGACAGGCAGAAACAGTGATCTGGAAGGACAAGCGTCAACAGTGATCTGGAAGGACAAGCGTCAACAGTGATCTTAGAGGACAGGCAGAAACAGTGATCTGAAAGGACAAGCCTCAACAGTGATCTGGAAGGACAAGCGTCAACAGTGATCTGGAAGGACAAGTGTCAACAGTGATCTGGAAGGACAAGCGTCAACAGTGGTCTGGAAGGACAAAAATCAACGTGGTCTGGAAGAGCAAGAATCAACGGGGTCTGGAAGGACAAGCGTCAACAGTGATCTGGGGAAAGACAATCGTCAACACTGATCTGGAAGGACAAGCGTCAACAGTGATCTGGAAGGACAAGCGTCAACAGTGATCTGGAAGGACAAAAATCAACGTGGTCTGGAAGAACAAGAATAAACGTCGGTATAGAATAACAAGAATAAACGTCGGTATAGAAGAACAAGCGTTAACAGTGATCTTAGAGGGCAAGCAGCAACAGTGATCTGGAAGGACAAGCGTCGACGGTGATCTTAAAGGACAAAGAGCGACAGTAGTCTGGAAGAACAAGCGTCAGCAGTGATCATAAAGGACAGACAGCGACAGTAGTCTGGAAGAACAAGCGTCAAAGGTGATCTGGAAGGACGATGGTCTGAGAGAACAAGAACCAACGTCGGTCTAGAAGGACAAGCGTCAACAGTTATCTGGGAGGACAAGAAACAACAATGTTTTGGAAGTTATGCAACAACAATCAAACACTATATATTTTTATTCAGTTAGTTAACCCAGGTTTCTGGAACTATATTTTCCAGTAACTTTGTACCATAAACTGTATCAATAAGAATGCAGCAAAGCGTTGTGTGTGTAATTTGCTTTAAGCAACATGTTTACCCGCGTGGAATAAATTGCATTTGAGACCCACCTCATAAAATTATTTCTGATTTTGACCATATATTTATTTACTTATAATATATACTCTATTATAAAATATACTCTAAATAAACAATATACTCTGTATATAGAGGTTGAAATAAAGTGTAAACTTGTTTTTCATGTCTTCTATTCAGCCTCTATTCGAATTTCTAAAAATCTTTTCTGAAAGTTTGCTGGCAAATTTGGCAAGGAAATTGTTCATTCTATTAATACCTCTATTCCCCCCCGCTGGCCAACAAATTTCTTCCCAACTCATTCAATTGCCTATAATTAAGTAATCAGCAAGGTTTAATTAAAGGAAGCTCAATAAATATGGAAGTTTCAATTTAACATAAACTCTCCAACCCAGCCTTAATTATGTCATCATTGCCCGAGGTCAATAGTCCGTTTTCACCAACTCCATCATCTATTCTATGAAAAATAATTTCCTACTTATTTAATTTTTATTCTATTAATGAGTCTTCTGAATGTTTTCTTTCAATTCAAAGCTTAAATACTGGTATAATATGCATACTCTATGTGATTATAATTGAAATTATATTTTTAGTATCTCCCTCCCCCCCTGGCCAAAATATTTTATAAAATATGTTTTCATTATATTATTTTACACTATATTTATATTATTAATTAATATATATTATAGAGTGAGATTTTATAATTTTATTATATATATATATATTTTGGGTTAGTTTTCGTTCTGCAATTTAGGAATCCTTTGTTATCTATGCATTTCCCTAACATAATTATTCTAGAATTTTTATTTTTTCAATTTAGCATTTTTTTATTTTTATATATTGAAAAAACATCATGTTATTGCAACCAGATTCAGAAAGTATAAAATTAAAGAATTATGAATGTAATACTTTTCTGTTGTTTGGAAAAAAATCGCCATATTGAATTTCTATATATATAATAGAATATAAATATATATTCTATATATCATAGAATGCAAATAATTAGGTGAAGAAAGAGAAAATTAACATGGAGATTTAGCAACCCACTGCAGACGCTGAGAACTATTTCAGAAAAGAAAAATATAGCAGTAGAACACTCTATAATTTCTACAGATCAATTGTAAATAGATTCATACGAAAAAGAGGTAGTGAGGAAAGTTTTAGAACAGACGTGTAAATAAATCCCTTTTCAAACAAAGGCTCACGTCTACAAGGGGAAAGGGAGAATAAATTACTGCATTATTTTGTTGTTGTATGGCGAATCCATTCAGGACAATGGGCCCTAATAAAACCTTTTTGTTTTTGTTTGATTACGAGGTGTGTGTTCAAAAGGTATCGCGAATTTTGAATTTTCGCGGGTTACGTATATTCGAATTTCGATCTTTTTGTGGCTTTATGTTGGTACTCATGTCTCTCACTAATGCCGACAAGCTCGGCCATTTTGAATGTTTACTTAATTGTTGACAGCTGCTTTGCTTGCAGGTGATTTGGATCGTCTTTGATTTTTACCTATTTAAAAAAAAATGGATCAAAGAACCTGTATCAAATTTTGTGTGAAAAACGAAATTAAGTGCGCGGATGCATTCCGAATGTTGACTGTGGCATACGGAGAAGCTACCTTGGACCGAAGCAACGTTTATCGGTGGTACAAAATGTTCTCAGAAGGCCGAGAAGATGTGAACGACGAAGAGCGTGCCGGACGCCCGAGCACTTCAACAACAGACGAAATAATTAATGAAGTGGAGAAAATGATATTGGCCAATCGTCGAATCACCGTTAGAGAAGTTTCTGAGGACCTAAACATATCGATTGGCTCGTGCCATTCAATTTTTATCAATGATTTGGGCATGAGACGGGTCGCCGCGAAATTCGTACCAAAATTGCTCAATTGCGACCAAAAACAGCATCGCATGAACATTGCTAATGAGATGTTGGACTCTGTCCGCGACGACCCAAATTTGCTCAAGAGGGTCATAACTGGTGACGAAGCGTGGGTTTATGGTTATGACGTGGAAACCAAAGCTCAATCATGTCAATGGAAGCTGCCGCACGAACCAAGACCGAAAAAAGCGCGCCAATTTCGGTCGAATGTGAAAGTTTTGCTGACAGTTTTCTTCGATTGCAGGGGCGTGGTGCATCATGAGTTCTTGCCACAGGGTAGAAAGGTCAATAAGGAATATTACCTGCAAGTTATGTGCAATTTGCGCGAAGCAATCCGCCAGAAACGCCCGGATTTGTGGAAGAACAAAAATTGGTTTTGCACCACGATAACGCCCCTGCTCACACATCGTTGCTTGTGCGCGACATTTTGGCCAAAAACAACACACTAATGATGCCGCAGCCACCGTATTCCCCAGATCTGGCTCCCTGTGACTTTTCCTTGTTCCCTAAACTGAAGAGGCCCATGAAAGGACGACGTTACGCTACGCTTGACGAGATAAAGACGGCATCAAAGGAGGAGCTGAAAAAGATTTTAAAAAAATGATTTTTTGAAGTGCTTCGAAGATTGGAAAAACCGTTGGCACAAGTGTATAATATCTCATGGGGATTACTTTGAAGGGGACAAAATAGGTATTCATAAATAAATGAATAATTTTTTGAAAAAACACAAAAGTCGCGATACACTCATATAGAAGTCGGTGGACGAATGGTTAGAACCTCGATTCCTGACAGCGATGAACAGGTATCGAATCCCGCATTGGACACTTTGTTTTAATATGTAAATAACCTTCACATATATTATTCATTGTTGTAAATATCATAAGCTAGGTTGCTATTTTTGAGCGGTACCTAATAAAGTGATTTTGGAGCATATATACACTCATGAACAAAACTTCCATAAGTTTTGTTTAAAACGGCCGTGCAATAAATATATTATGTCACTATAGCGAATTTTCCCTCGATTTTCCATTGAATTATTATCGTAAAGATATATAATTTGGCCTTAAATACCCATTTATTGATTTTTCGGGAAGCCATTGGGACCAAAAACTCTTTTTGGTCGCAGTGGTTACAGCCTTCTCCACGATGACGAGCGCCAATAGCGCGAAACGCGTTCGTGGATGGCTTTTCTTGATTTATCAAGAAATTGGGTTGGCCAAATATCTCAGAGCAAGCTAAATAAACGTTTAGTTTATTTTTGCTCCACTAGATGGCGCTCTGCCATCTAAAAAGCACATGTGCTCGTGGTCAGGAGATGCCTTCTTTATTTTTAATATCAACACCTGACCCACTTATCATTTATTTTTTCTATTGTTTATATATATATATATTTTAAATAGTGCTCTATTTTATCCATAAATACATCTTTAATATCTAATTATTGACACACTTTAAAATGTTATAACACCTTGTTCAGCTGTTCAGGCGTTCATACAACTGAAATATTGTTAAAATAAATGATATTTTGATCCAATATACGCCTTTAAAAATATATCTATATCTATTACTATATATAGTCATGACCGTCTTTCCACCGTCATCGGCCGCCTCTGTCACGGATGCGCGCGCACAGGTAGGTCACGTGCTCGCCGGCAGCCAATAAAAATTAAAAAAAAAAAACTCCCTCGAGCCGGATTTGATCCAGCGACCTAAGGATCACCGTTGTAACATCTACAGTCCTCCGCTCTGCCAACTGAGCTATCGAGGGATACAAACTGTATGAATAAGTTTACCTTATAAAGTCAACTAATCCTATTTCTACACAATTATATTATTAATATATATAGTCACGAGAGTCTTTCCTGATCAGTCAGTCATTGGCCGGCCGCCTCTGTCACGGATGTGCGCGCACAGGGAGGTCACGTGCTCGCCGGCAGCCAACGGGCGCACGCCGCCGGCGGGGGGGGGGGGGGCATTACGTCACTCAAGGTCACCTACGCGCCAACGATGACACGTGATCGTAGCCGTCCAATAGGAGGGCGCCGGCCATCCGTGACAGAGGCGACCTATGACTGATTGATTAGGATTAGGATATGCATTTATTTAAGGCGCCAATTTATAATTGTAACAAATAGTATTTGAATAAAAACATTCAATCGGGTAAAACACGGGCGTTGCCCGGGTCATTCGGCTAGTATATATATATATTAATATATAAAGACTGCTAATAAATAAATAAAATAATATAATGATAATAATAATAAATATTTAAAATTATTATATAGATATCTCTAACTATTATGTCTCTATAAGTATCAACATTGAACTGAGAGATCCTGTCTTTGTCTGGAGGAAGACAAGATGGAGAAGCCTCCCTTCCTGAGAACAAATGTATTAATTTTATCACCAAATTGTAAATTATTCGATCTTGCTTATTCGACCAGCTTTTAATCGTGCAAACCATTCAAATGTCCTCGATTTTGATAGGGCATCTTCTTTAAAAGCCTGCTTCAACATTTGAAATGATTCGGAAGCTGTTTTCCCTAATTTAAAACAAAACCCTATGCAGACTCGCTGTTTTTCAATACAGTCCATACTGAAATTCGGAAATGTTCTGATATACTCGAGCTTATAAATTCGATAAAACGTGAGCGCGTGCGTCTATGTGATCAATTTTTATTTCTACGTGTTGATAAATGTTTTATCTATAAGGTCCTTATAAAATTATTTCATTATTTTGAATATTTTACGTGAATCAGTCTCATTCCTGGAAATTATTGATCACACGTTGTATCTTTTTTTAATTTCTCTTTGATTTTTATAATATTTACTAAGACTGTCAATAAAATATATTGTCTATTATGTACAATTTACATCTAACTTTTAACTTCTTTTTAAATATAAAAATGAAGTATATTGTTGCGGAATATCTTCAAATGTATTTATAGTTCCATTTTAAAATTTATATTCCTATGAAATATCTCAATATCATTCTGTAGCAGCTGGAAAAATATTTATTAATTTATATACATGCAAATTATTTTGTTCTTTTTTAGTCATACAAAACTATACCAAGCTAGACATATATAGTATTATTCCTATTTAAAACATTTACTCATTTTTTTATTTACATTTCATAGAGTAATTTAGTTCTTTATTTAATTAAAGAAAATTAATTTATACATCATTATTAATATATACAGTTATCAGCGTCATAATCAATTCTTTCTTAATCAATTCTGTCACCGTTTGCTTTTGTGAATGGAATAAATACCCAAATATGGCCATTTCTCATAACCATCGGTGGTTCAGTGGTAGAATGCTCGCCTGCCACGCGGGCGGCCCGGGTTCGATTCCCGGCCGAGGCATTTTTTTTTTTACAATTTTTGAAAATCATTTATATATAATACAAGAATGACATCCACGTCGCCAATTTATAATTGTAACGAATAGTATTTGAATAAAAGCATTTAATCGGGTAAACCTTGGGCGTTGCCCGGGTCATTCGACTAGTTATATTATAACAATTACAACATTTTTTTTCCAGCTGCTACAATTACAATCTGGCCTATGTCCTATATACTTGTATAATGCATGTTCACCAATTTTGCTTTTTAAAAATACAGTTTAATACAGTTTCTCCAGATACGTAACATTCTGCTATATAATCTAAAAATTCAAATTTTAAGAAAACCTGTTAATTTACATCGATTACGCCTCATTCACTGATTATTATAATTAGTTTACAAGAGAGAGAAGATAGAAAAAACACCACCGAATTCCTTTGAGGAAACAATGCTTGCGGAATCCTTTTTTTTTTAACTCATAATTTAGGTCTTAAGCGATTATAAAAAATATTTAATATAAACACACTAATGGTTTATAGATTTTTCAATTAAATTTGTTTGGAGAATGGAATGCTTAAGAAATACCTCCTTATAAAAACAATCAACGGATAAGATTCCATCTCTTGTTATAAAAATGGTATTGTTTATATTAAATTTAGTGAATTTATATATATAAGGTTGTCCTAACAGTTCGCGTTTTTCTTAAAACGTTGTTATTTTTCTTATTTGGCAAATAATATTATTACGGCGAATTCATAATAATACATAATACAATTACTTTTTTGCAAGTGTTTACAAACTTTTGGGATAACCATGTAGAATGTTATAAAATTGATGACCATTTAGTACTATCATGTTTTAATATCATAGGTAAGTGCTATCAACAATTTGAAATTGATGCATTTATTTTTTTCGTTACTACCTCCACGTGCCGGGAGTGGGTAATTTGCGCGCCTCTTGCCTTCCTTGGATGTGGAAAATGTTGATGCATTCAAATTTATCGATTATAATTGAAAAAATAACTTGGAATTTTTCATTTTTCAGAATATATCGCAATTCAATGAGAGTATACTTTTATATGAAATAGGTATCACAGTACATTAACATGTACTAGAGACAATTAACAACTTTATTGACTCATAGTCAACAGCAAAATAATCAAGTTGGAGTAAAATTAAAATACAGTATTGTAATAAAATAATATAAAAGTTCTCTCTAAGACTGGTGAGCCTCTTCAAACTACAAGTATCAACTTGTATCATTTGAAAACCAGGGTAAAACTCCAGTTGCATCCTAAAGTTAAAGTAGAACATTTACTTTCCCTCGAAGTTGGAAAATACTTATAAAGACGAAAGAATCAAGGAATCCTGTGCATGTATTAATCATCAAACCATACCTTATGAGCAAGTGTTCCGACAATTCAAGACAAACCTTTGTAAACGCTAGCAATTAATGTTATAATGGTCAAGTCCATCCTACAGATGTGCCTCCTCGATATTGAGACGCCAGATTGGAATAAAATGGCCTCAAGTCAAGTCATACCTCAGTCTGTATGAACAGGATAATCAAGACGTTATAATACATGTAGAATCTTACCATATAGATACAATGATTATGATAAGAGTTGGAAAGAGAAGGAATCATATATATACCGTATTTGTGGATAATTTGATTTGTATAGACAGACAAACAACATCATCGATTCTATACCAACAATTCACTTAGCGGATAAATCCAATTCCGACTTCATTTAACATTGATTCCGGTGAATTTCCCACGTGACTTCATGCTTGAATTCCTCTCTCTATATCTTATTGCGTGTACTTCTTCTACTCCCTGGTATTCTGCTGAAACAGTAACTTGGGATTGTATTTCAGTTGAGAATCAATCCTAAGACAAGAGAGCTTGAGGAGTATTATAAATCGTCGGTTTTCGACAGCTACGACCCGAGATCGATTCCTGCATTGTCCACTTTTTCCAATCTCTAAGTGAGGCACACTGCCACACTTGTAAGCGCAAAAGTTGAAATGCTTTCTACATACCTAAATATGTGGTTTACTTATCATAAAAGCAATCGTTTAATATCCACGATGATTATCCTGGCCTGTACCACATATACTAGAGAGATAATAAAAGAAAATAAAAGTCATAAGACTGGTGAACCTCCATAATTAGACTTCTCCAAGACGAATATTTGAAAACCGGGATAAGTCTTCAACTCTATCCTAAAATTAATCCCATTTATCTTTTGAATTTGGAAAATGCTTCTAAAAACGAAAAATTCAAGGGACCCCGTAAACGTCTTAAGGATGAAACCATGACTCAGTCTGTCTGAACAGAAAGACCAACACGTCCTTGGTCCAGTAATTATTATTCAAGCTGTGAAGCCAATGCTCTCTATTGAGGATTGAGAGATGGACTCATTAACTGCACAAAACAAAAACCTGACTTTTCAGCGTCTAGACATTATATTAATGTTCAGGTACACTGTATAGATGACTACCGTACTGCGACTAAATGGCTTGAGGAACGCCACTACAGTTTTCACTTCAGAGCCTTTGAAGAAGATAAAGATGTAAGGGTTGTGATAAGAGAAATTGACCAGTGCATTGCAATATACGAAATTCAAGAAGACTTTGGAAACCAAGAGTTTGAACCACTGAAACTAGCCGCACTTCATAAGTCGATCAGTAAAGTGGAGTTACCAATGGTACAGGTGACTCTACCAAAACCCTCGCAGAACAAACAAATATTTAATGTTACTCACATCTGTAATATGAACTGCAAAATATAGGCAAAATGTAGGCATACTAGACGAATGACCCGGCTTCGCCCGAAAATTCCCCAAGTGCAATTTCCTTCATACTGTAAGAACATTACTAATAAATAGTATTAGAGCCATAGAATAGCAACACCGAAGTAATACATTATCACAGGCAAAAAGTATGTGTGATGTAAAAAAATGCAATATATTAGTATTTAGGTATTTTATTTATTCATTTTTCAATCCATTTAGGTGTTTTAAATATAGTTCAAATAGTTGGCAGATTTTAATAATGATCATATTGACTGTAACTTTTATTTATTATTATATAAAAAAACAAACAAAGGTCAGAACAAAAATTAATAAAAAATACGAAAGCCATTGTTTACATACAGTAACGCTAATTTTGTAAAGTTTTTTTTTTTTTAAATTGCATTGTGTGCACTTACCGTAACTTAGTAATATAAATTTCTCTCTCAATACTTTTTTAAAAAAAGTGACACTCGTATAAAAAGATATTTAAAAAAAGTACGCAAGCAACTTGAAAATAAATGCAGAACGCTCATTGGTCGCTTAATTGGCCTCGTGTTGTTACTTCGCCTCGTATTTACTTCGCGTAAAAAAAAGTTCTTCAAATGAAAAAAAAAAGAAATAGCCAAAAAATACTAATCAAAATGTAGACGAAAATTTTCCTCAGGTTTATAAAAAGCGACATGCAAATTTTGGTACCAATTGGTTCAGTAGTTTTTGAGTTTATCGCGAAACAGACAGACATTGACTTTTATATATATAGAGATAGGGCGCCAAAAGGACAAGGCCATAGATGCCAAAATTATGGCCACTCACAACACGAATGCCGACAAAAACCACGATGTGTGAAATGTGGGGAAAACAACCTCACATCAGTATACGCAAAAGACCAGACAACCTTCCTAAATGTGCTAACTGCCAAGGAGAGAACACAGCAAATTGGCGTGGGTGCCCTCTTTACAAGAAAATAAACAAACCTGATATTTCCATGTTATCAAGAACACATCAAGAAAACGAAAATGATAATCCTTGAATGACTCAAAACCACACAGTAACCCAAGCCATCATTCCCATAGAAAGTATAATTAAAAACACTCTTTTAAGCGATCCCAACATAATCACGTTATAGTCAAGAACGTTCTTGCTTCAATCGTGTTCTAATGAACACAAACATTCGTAAAAACAGGCTCCGATTAATTCACTGGAATGCTTGTAGCCTGAATGATAAAGAAAATCTATTCACACAGAATTTCTAAATGAGTATGATATAGACAAATAGCCCTTGTCTCTGAAACTTGGCTTAAACCATGCTACAGAAGGAAGATTTAAAATCACAACACTCCATATGTCCAACTCACCATATGTAAATATCCAGGACAAGGTGACTTGAATGTAACATCTGTAAACTGAGACGAAATAAATTATTCTTTCAACGTTTCGCTGACTCACTTCAACCCTCCTCAGGGGTAAAACGTTCTATTTATCTATCACATTTATAAATTCAATTGTCATTTATCGATATAATATTTTGAATATTCATTTCGGTCAAGATGTTTCTTCCCACATATACCATTAAATATTCTATATATAGACCTTATTGTACATACACATAGAGCTTTACTAAGACCACCGGTCTTATACAGATTCACCATAAGAAGGAAGCATAGATGGAACTCCTATACTCCAGGCAGCGTAGAACCCAACAACCTCCAGGTCCGACACATGTCCAGTAGCCACAGATTCCACCGTGCATAAGTTAGCGTATATCTGAAAAGGCGAGTATGTATTCAGTCGTTTTAGTCTTCACTTTCCTCATCCAAATGGACCACGACATAATTGCATACAGACCTTAATATAATGATAAAATTTATTGAATAAGAGGCCTTGACTTATCAGTGATTAATCCTCTATGCGGTTTGGTCAAATTAAAATTACAAATTTTAACATATTTATCTATTAAATATATGAGACAAATAAAGCACCTTCTATATAAAGGAAATGCAACTATTAAGTACAAATTTTTATTTTTCAAAAAAAAAAAAAACTTCTTACTATCTTTTACCTGATACAAACATACGCGTGTAATTCAACTGCCCTCGAAGCTCATATCCATAGTTTGTTTAAATATCAAAACCAAGATTTCTCTTAAAGGGTCGATATAGAAATAGAATAGTAAAATAAAATATATTAGAATTCTAAAAAGATTATGGTTTTCACGGGATACTAACAAAGTTTATGATTTTAGAGCCTAAAAAAGTTCCCGATGCGGGATTCGAACCCGGCTCGTAGATGTCGAAAAGCAATAGTTTAGACCACTCGTTCACCGACCTTTGAAAATTTCTAACTCCGGGAATCGAACCCGGGCCTTCAGGATGACAGCCAGATATCCTAGCCACTAGACCACGTAGCAAAGAACTGTAAGAAACCACTGTGAGGATTCATCACTAATGATCCAGACTCTCCTTATAATTTTTCACCTCAGTAAGAACAATTGGAAATTCGTTTTATTCGAAAAAAAAAAAGAAAATTCGTACCTAAAATTTTTTATTGCTTGGATTTATCTAATAGCGAATGTACATGGGATTTACCCGGTTGAAAGTTTGCCTAACGAGCTTTCTTTTATTAATGGTATATTATAATATATATAAGGCATTCATTTCATATAAATGATTATTAAATTTTATGCTTACAAAGTCAATATCTTCAAAATATTATGATGACAGCGATGAGATCAGCTTCTTTATAAAATTAAATATTTTCAAATATTAAAAATAAAATTGAGATAATTTTGAAAAATGAAGGTTATATTCATGATCTACGGATTGGAATTTACTAGAAACAACTTTCAAATATTGAGAAGGAAAAAGTGTGTGTACTAGTTTTATCAATAATAGTTACAGAATATCATTAATTTATCATAATAATCATTCTTAATCATTATTTACATATCATTATTAATATGTAAATTAGTTAGTTATTGGTTTAATTTAAATTGGCTTTGGGTACTCTCTATTTTAAACTGCATCTTTATCTTTATATCAACTTGTTAAATTTATGATTTTTTTTGTTGGTAGTTTTAATGGGAAAGAGTAAAAAGGGGCCTTTGAGCCTTCCTTATATATGTGAGTGAATCTAAAGAGGCATATTTCTTTCTTTCTCTTTTTAATTATGCATAGGAACACAATTCATTATAAGAAACTTGAACTATTTTAACGCGTATAATTATTCAAAAGAATAAATCAATTTTCTACTGCCTTTATTACAATGATAAAATAATGAAAGAGTCTTGATTATCAGTGGTGAACCCTCCCAGCGATTTCGCCAGTTTAATCTACCATACCACTGAAATCTTGAATTTTTCGGTTTTGTTTTTATACGGATACTAAAGATAGGTTCTTGAAAATGACATTTTAAATGAACTATTATAAGCTTATA
This sequence comes from Cordylochernes scorpioides, assembly GCA_030710605.1. Classification (NCBI taxonomy): domain Eukaryota; kingdom Metazoa; phylum Arthropoda; class Arachnida; order Pseudoscorpiones; family Chernetidae; genus Cordylochernes; species Cordylochernes scorpioides. Next base: position 26,459,481 of record CP092867.1, read on the forward strand.
GGAAGGAATACTGATATGGGAGAAAGGCTGGGCCAAGTGTGTTGAGGTCAAGAGAGATCATGTAGAATTTTTTTTTTTTTTTTTACTGAAAAATCAGAGTCGTTCATTGTCAGACTGAGAAAGTTTCAGCCTTCCCTCGTGTATCGCTCTTTCATTTTATTCACTTATATGACATCTGACAGGAAAATTAAGTCATCCTCACATAAACAATGTAAACATATAATTTATAAATAAGGAAATTTATAAGAAATTTTAATGCTTTTTTCACATTCATCAAGAATATCTTTTATTTAATACATTTAATAGGCTATATTTTATTCGTTACAATTATAAATTGGCGCCGTGGATGTCACTCTTGTGAAACTTCCCGCCCCAAACTGTGTGTGTTTTAAAAATATAAAAATGTAAATTTTCACAATGAGATATTTGAAAATTGTATTATTTCGATTTTTATATGAATATATTTTAAATCTGATATATACATAAATCGATATATTTAATGATAGCATATGATTCCTTGCCCTTACCTCGTCATAACATCGTATGCCAATCTTGTGAAACGTCCCGTTCCAGCCTCCCTCCACACACCAATCCCCGTCGGGCCGTGGGGGACACGTGTTCACTGCACACGTCCTTGACATAGTTAGCAGAGTTACCGCAGTAAGGCGCTGGTTGCGAGTGAAATAGGGAAAATTGTTAATAACTCCAAGGATATTCGAGATAGAAGCCTGAAAATTTGCCTATAAGTTTCTCCAGATTCAACTCTATATACTGTTAAAAATTTCAGCCAGATTAGTTACGCATTTTGGACGTGTATAGCCGACAAACAAACATACATACATACATATTATAGATATATACATATTGATAGATATAAAAAACCTTTTATTAAAAATGTTTTAAAATCTTAAAACTCAAAGTTTTATTAAAGTTGAAAAAATGTATTAAGGTTTTAAACGTTTTCCTTTTGTGGGGGGGGGGGGGGGGGGGGGGAAGAAATAATTTATATAAAATATTTTAATTATTAAATTATTTAATTATAATTTATTTTATATTTTCACACACAAAATATTCAACACTTTATTCATATATATATATATCTTGTTCAAAATCGAGCAATCCATTTTGAAAACTTTGAATGAATAACGCTTATATTTGGATCATTCATACAACACTTGGATAATTTGTTTACAAGGTTTGAATTTCCCGATGAAAAAAAATAGGCGAACTACCTCATCGAAATATTGAAAATTCTAATAAACATTATGATCCAAAATAAGCGTTATTAATTCAATATATGATATTCAATATTATAACACTATGCGGCGCTGAGTTTGTTTATACACGAAATGTAATGCCTTGATAAAGGTTTGGCGTTCAGCCAACCGAAATATTGGTAAATAAATCTTTTATTAAATCCAATATATGCCTTTTTATTATCTAATATATAACTCTCTATATATATATAAGTCAATTTCTGTCTGTCTGTTTCGCGATAAACTCAAAAACTACTGAACCAATTGGTACAAAATTTTGCATGTCGCTTTTTATAAACCTGAGGAAAATTTTCGGCTGCATTTTGATTAGTATTTTTGGCTATTTCTTTTTTTTCATTTGAAGAACATTATTTTCACGCGGACTAATCCGGAATGGAATGAATACCTAAATATGGCCATTTTTTTTAAAGCATCGGTGGTTCAGTGGTAGAATGCTCACCTGCCACGTGGGCGGCCCGGGTTCGATTCCCGGCCGATGCATTTTTTAAAAACAATTTTTAATATATATTATTATATCAACTATATTAATTAAATCAAATACCTAAACACTAATATAATACAATTTTTGCCATCACACACACTTTTTTCCTGTAGTTTATGTGTTACTTCTGTATTGCTATTCTATGGCACTTCTAATATTTATTATTGATATACTTTTAGTATGAAGGAAATTGCACCCAAGGGATTTCTCGGGCGAAGCCGGGTCATTCGCCTAGTATATATATATACTATAGTTGGTCGTTCAACACACAAACACACACACACACACAAATTGTCTTACTATAAAAAAAAAAATTAATAATTGTGTGTGTTGTCTAGACAGGATGACGTTATTAATAAACCTTTTTACATCCTTGAATATCAGGCAACTTATTCTCTACTCTACAATATATAAAAAATTATATTTATTTATTAATTTTTTACACAAATAAATTTACTGGCAATGCGTTTCTTTTAAATATCTAGAAAATACAGGGTATAACTCAAAACCAATCCAATACAATAGTAGAGCGGTCTAGAGATTAATTTGGCGAAACCGCTGAGAGGGTTCACTACTGATGAGCCAAGCCCTCTCATTCAATAACTCATATCATTGCAGTAAGGTCTGTAGATATAATATTTGATGATATTTAAAAGAAACGCATTGCCAGTAAATTTATTTGTGTAAAATTTTAACGATAGATGGCAATTAAATTTAATTTACTAATATATATTTATTTATAACTAGAATACAATATCTCTATATATATAAAAATGAATGTTTGTATGTCTGTCTGTATGTCCGGTATACAAATTCGCAGTAGTTCACTAATTCAAACCAAAATTTCCATACATAGGTAAAAAGTACGGGGAAGACGATAGGCTATTTTAAAAAATATATAAATCAATTATTAAAACTATATATTTTTATTCAGAAAATGATGATGACGATATTGCTGTATCATGTTTGATTATCAGATACAAAATTATATCGGGAAAAATTCCAAAAAGCAGAGACCACGGGTGAAACCAGTTCATTATTTTGTACGCAGGAACAAAATTCTAACAGAAAAACATTCATTCGAGCAGAAAACAAAAGCTAGATCATCTTTCTATAAAAATATCGCTTCTCAGACACAAAGTTTGGAGCGGGACGTTTCACAAGAGTGACATCCACGGCGCCAATTTATAATTGTAACGAATAGTATTTGAATAAAAACATTTAATCGGGTAAAACCCGGGCGTTGCCCGGGTCATTCGGCTAGTAGGATATATTATAATAAATTTATAATATATATAAATAATAACTGACGATATATACATGTAGACAAATATATATATTTATTAAACAGAGTTAAATACTATTTATATATATTTGACCATAGGACACATCTATTAACTTAAATTATTCACTTCACATTTTTATATCAAATTGTATTATCATTTTACCTCAAAAGATAGAGAGAGAAAGAGTTGCATTATCATTCTATTTACATATTTTAAAAGATGGCTGCAAATCGATTTGAAGTCGTTTACTTCAATCCTTCTAGAACCTCAATCATTGGGTATCTAGATAATGAAAAAATCAAAACCTACAATTGTGAAAACCTGAATGTGAGTACTGAAAACAAGAACAATAGTTGGACTAATTTGATATTTGCAAGAGATATTAATAATGCTTACAATATTTATATAACAGATGATCGTTATGGTGTTCAAATTCACCATATTGAAGAAAATTATTTAACTGATCCTATTGAAGAATCAAAAAGGATACTTGATATTAAGGTAAGAGATAATCAATTTTACGTATCAACAGAAAAAACGATAAATGTTTATTCAGTAGAGAATCTTGAATGTGTTTATGAAATTAAAGATCTTAGTTCATCCACAGGTATGTTTGCCATATCTAGTAATCCAAAATCCGAAGTTATTTTTTATCCGGGAGAGAAAAGAAGGCCAAATCTTGGTGTACAAAATGAAGAAAAATTTAAGTAAAGAATTTTTGGTGATGAAAGATGAAATTGGTTATCTTTCCCTCGATAGTAATGGTGAACTTCTTGCTGTTTCTGACTCGTCTGGAAAAAAGATTCAAATTATCAAGATCAGCGATAAATCTCTTGTAGCTGAATTTACAAGAGGTTCTGAAGATTGTATCATCACCAGTATGGAATTCAGTCCTTCATCTAAATACCTTTGTGTCACCAGTAATAAGCAAACTGTACATTTGTTTGCTATAAAGGATCAGTATTTGAACCAAAAATCCTGGATTTTCAGCGGTCAATGGTCCTTTGCCAAGTTCTACACCAACTCTGAGACTCCATGCATCGCTACCTTCAGCCCTCGACATGAAAATCTAGTCTATACAGTTTGTGAAGATGGAACCTTCTATGAACTCCTTTTTGCTGAGAATGGTAAGATTACTGTCAATAGGTCAGCTAACCTTATCGAAGAAAGTCCGCAAGTATTAAATGTTTAAGGTATTTTTCAAATAAAAATTTGTTTTGTTTTCGTTTAATTGGGTATATTTATTTTTTACAAATTCATTTTATATGTAATCATATTTAAATAAAAAGGCATATATTGGATCAAAATATCATTATTTACCAATATTTCAGGTGGCTGAACGCCAACCTTTATCAAGGTATTATAACATTTTAAAGTGTGTCTAACCTTGATAAAGGTTGGCGTTCAGTCAACTGAAATATTTGTAAAATAAATGATATTTTGATCCAATATATGCCTTTTTATTTAAAGATTTATTTATGGATTGCTCTATTTTCAAAATGTAATCATATATTTTCTCTCTATATATATATTGATTTTCCTGATTAAAATTATCTTTAATGACTATGTACTACGGATATAATAATAATAAAAAAATTGCATAATGGGTTTATAACTGTTTCTGTTTGAAGCTTGTAAATTGATGCAATTATCCCTAGCGGGAATATCGCGTTTTGTGTGTTGTTCAATTGTGTTTTAATATATAAAGATTTAATTAATGATTGTTCTATAAATATATAAGGTGAAAATGTAATACTGTTTAAGAATAGTTGTTGTTCTAAACCTTTTCGTTGATTGAACCAATGTTCCAGTTCTTTTCTGAATAATAGACTTATTTTAAGGAATATGAATGCTGGCCAAGCAACCTCTATCTTACTTCAAGAAAGTTTTCAAATTGTTGAATTCTTGTTCAAGAAGAAATTGCCATCAAAAATATAATCTCTTGTTTAAAAATTGGTTCAAGGAACACAATATTCAGAGTTTATTTTGTTATTGTTGTTGTTTCTTAACCACTAATGTAAATATCACACGAATTCCAGGAGTTCATGATCTCATGGAATGGGGTATAGGGGCGCAGCTTTCGTTGATCATGGCACCATGATCCAGGCACACTTTGGTGAAAGTCTGACTTTGCCTGAAGTTTGAGACTGTTCCTAACATGGAATCCTTTGCTGCCGACTCTAACATGAGTACAGACACAGCTCCTTTGTATTCCTGGAGTGGGACCCTTGCTTACTGGACACATGGTTATTTTGTGTTGTAAAATATAGAATCGTATTGGTAGGTTAAAATTCAATTCTAATTTTGCCGCATGCCAAGGCACATTATCTTACTGAGTCATAAGTAATGACTTAACTTTTACATTATCACACCATTACTATTAAAATTTATAATTCGTCTAACTGCAAATTTTCTATCATAATGTATGACTTCAACATATAAAAATATTTTCATAAAAAAAAAAAGATAGCCCCTTATAGATATATGTAGAAACTACCTTTAAAAAAGAGGTTTATTGTGCAGAAATAAATTAATATTTGCATACTTTACGTAACAAAATAATTTTTATTAGATTGATATATATATATATGTCATAATATATGCTCTTCCAGGATTAATAAAACAAATCTACAGTCGACCAGAGAGAGAGAGAGAACGCAGCTAAGGCCGGTCACTTGATATAGCAGTCACATTCCAAGGGGGCGACCACAGGGCCTGTTCTTGGAACCTCAGTTCTATGTTTACTCAGTCGGGGGGGGGGGGGGGGGGGGGGGTGGTGGCCACACAAGACGTGATTTTCCGCGGTGGCAGCCGCTAGCGCTCCCTCTCTCCCTCGGTTTGCTGGGTTCCATCTTCCAAACTTGTTGTTTCCTTATTTCTCACTCACCACATTATTATCACTATAGTGCCACATCGAAAGTCGACAGGATCATATCATCAGATATATATACACCCATACCTCGCTTTGCTTCGGGGTTACGTTCCAAAAAAACACGACGCAAATTGAAACGACGCAAAGTGAAAATATGTGAAGGCGCAATCAAAAACAAAGGTGTTGCCATATTTTAGGAAAAATAAAAAAATAAAAAATTAAAGACTCGAATCCAAAACAACGCAACTTCGAAAATCTAACGACGCACAGTGAAAATCAGTAAAAATTAAGCAGCGACGCAACTTCGAAAAAAATGCAAAACGAAACGACGCAAAGCGAGGTATTGGTGTATGTAGTATATTTCAAATTATAATATAATAACACTATTAGTATAGTTCACATATCTTCTAATTAGTTAAGTTAGAGTTAATAATTTAAGATCATATACCCTTCTATTAAAAGGAACACTGCTCATATTTGCTACCACCCCCATATTTTGTATGATATGCTGTATCTTTATTTATATAACCTGTACCACCCTTATTTGTATACAAACTCGAAATGATGATGTCTAAATAAAAACAGCAAAAGAGTGGGGTCATAGGCAGCTACCGAGGCAGAGTCAGAGGACATGCATAGCCGACACCCAGGGAAGGGGGGCCCCCTTCCGGTGCTTTTTATAGACGACCGTGCCCCGGGGAAACAGAAGAGTATCAGCTCAGTGGGTTATACAATGTGTCTATTTACGCAGGCTGCTTCTGGCTCTCACTCCTTGTCTCGGTGTTAGGCATCCAAGTTTGTGTCAGGGCCTCCACCTCTGTCCCGTGGGCTGTCTCCGATCACTCTCGGTGCTGATATCTAGCCCGGCCTCTGCTTCTTGTTGTCCGCGTTGAATCTTTTCGTATAAATTACTAAATGGCCAATGAAGATCAATTCTGTTCCAGTTGTCTTCCAACTACTCGAGCTGAGAACAACATCGGTCGTAATCACATATTTTTTTTATTATTATCCCTAGTACACGTGGTACAGGCCATGATAATCATGGTGGGTAGAAGTTGACGACTGCTTTTATTGTTAAGTACACCACATGTCTACACATGTTAAAAGTAGTTCGACTATTTCACTTAAAAATGTACCAGAGCCCGTTTGGTTACGTTGCACTTGCTGGTGAGGTAAGACTTTTGCAAGAATCGGGGGCCATTGGAGCATTTTTTTTTTATTAGAAAAAAATGCCCAATGAGGAATTCGATCTCGGGTCGTAGCGGTCGAAAACCAACGGTTTAGATCACCCTTCTATCACCCCCAATCTCATAAATGAAAAACAACACAGGACAATCGACAAACTTTAATATCTTTGTAGATTGTCCTGGAGTAGAATTCAAAGCGTTTTGACCGTTTTTTATGGAATGCCAAGAGGATCAGAAAAGTTTGATCCCAGACGTCTTAACGAGAACCAAATGATTCAAGCCTGAATCCATGCGCACTAACTGGCAGATTTAGCTCTCCCGGACCTTTTCCTGTTCCCTAGGATGAAATGGTACTTGGAAGGTTAGCTCTGATGTTGAAGGCTTACAACGCCATGTCACGATAGCGTTAACTGATATAAAAAAAAGAACGAATTTAAAAAGTGTTTAGTACACTGAAAGGGAGGTTTTGACAAGTGCATTAGTGTTGATGGAAGGTAAAATATAACCGAAGTTAAATTTTAAAAAACAAAACAGACATTTTATAAAGAAATTCGGGTTATTTTTAGTTATCCCCCCTCCACGTATAAAGTTGGCCCTGCACTCCCTGCCTCGTTCGGAGCATCTGGCGTCAGTTCAGCCTGTCTGCATCGCCTGCAGCGACCTGTCGCATCGCTACTGGTCCTTCAGCGCCGTCCGCCCTGTCATCCGAGAGATGATCTCCATCATCAGCCGGACCTGCAGTCCTGGATCTTTCCATTTGGTCTCGAGGACCACACCATCTCCTCAGCGGCGAGTATTCTTCGTAGATCACGAAATACGGGGTGTCGCTGGAGACCCGCTGGCGATTCTCCACCAAACTCTGCCGTAGTGGCAAATGACCCATGTACGAGTACATATTCATCGTTTATAGCATATATCTAATTATTTCAAAATAATAGTGCAGACTGTGCATTTTTTCATGTATTGACAACATAAAATTATGTTAATTGTCATTGACCACGTATAAAGTAACAGTATTCGATAAGTTAACACAAGATATTAGTTAGTTCTGTATTTGTATCTATTTATAGGTATTTTTAAGATTACCATTTCTCTTATACACACAACATATTTCAATCGTATCTTTGCTGCTTACCTTTTTCATACCCATATCTTTTTTGTGTGTGTGTGAAAAATCGCAAGAATATTTTGATTTTGGTTTGTGTATGAAATGTCTCTTATATCGTTCTGTTGTAATTAGATTTATTGTAAAATGTGTGCGTGTGTTATGACGAAGTATCTATTATTTTACAAACAAGCTATATATAGCATAAAATTAGGGAAATCTCCCTTTAAAATGCATTAAAACAATGCTTTTTTGAATCATTCCAGCACAAAACTTAATATTGGTGATCAAAAATGAGCTCTAACCCCAGTTTTGGCAAATTCAAGCCTACCTGTATACAGTAGAACTTCCCTGTAAAGGATATCTAATTGTAGAGCCAAAGTGTTTTTTAGAGAGAAGTTTCCTCTTACCGGAGAGTTGTTAAATAGTAAACTAAAAACCGTTCTTTATAGAGAGGTGTCCTCTAGCCTAATGTCCTCTCATGGAGGTTCTACTGTACCTGCATTGTTTTAATTCATTTTCAAATATAGAGCTGCCACTTTCGGTACATATATATGTACCAAACAAAAGTGCTACTTTTCCATATATACACTGGTCCGCAAAATTAAAGGAACAACACATTTTTTCAACTATCTCAAATTTTATTGAACATTTATCAATGAAATTTTATACACAAATTTGTTAATCCATTATTGATTAGAATACCCGAAATCAAAGAATTCTAACACGTATTTTATATAAATTAGCCGGTCAAACAATGACCTTTTGCAGTCAGTGCATAAATATCTTGGATATTGTTGTTGATATGGGGTGTGATCGCCTTTAACTGATAGAAAGGCTCTACATCGGTGACCCATACTAAGAATTAGAGAGTTTATCAGCTCCTGTGGAATCAACGTCCACTCTTGTGTTAAGGATGTTTCTAGCTTATGAGTGTTTCTAGGAGGGGGTTGGAGGGATGAGATCCGCCGTCTTAGGTTGTCCCATACATGCTCAATGGGATTTAGGTCTGGGGATCGAGCTGGCCAATTCATCCGAGCAATTGCATGGTTTTGGAGAAAAGTGTCGACCACAACATCCCTATGTGGACGGGAATTATCATCCATTAGAAGAAAGTTTTCTCCCATTTCCAATGCTTGAGGCATCACATATGCTGCCAAGATCTCGTCCCGATGCCTCTGTCCAGTCAGGGTTCCTTGCCGAAAAATATGGAGTGCTGTGCGACCGCCCAAGAAGATTCCAGCCCAGACCATAAAACCTTCGCTTCTGTCGGGATCCCTTTCAACCATATTCCGGGGATTATTTATGGTTCCTACCTCTCACTAGACAAAGACACGACGAGAATCGCTGTTTAGAGAGAATCTGGACTCATCAGTGAACATTACACGCCTCCATTCATCTGGATCCCAGGCGACATGTCTGCACCAAAGTTTCCTTGCTCTCTTTTGAGGTGGTGTCAATGGCACACAAATTATGGGTCGTCGAGCATAGAGGCCCTTCTTGTGAAGCCTTCTGCGTATTGTATCAGTTGATACGAAGACTCCTGTAGCTGCATTGAGGTCACTACGTAGTTGCGATGCTGTCATTCTTCTATTGCGACGCACAAGGAGACTCAAATAACGGTTTTGATTTAACGTTGTGACCCTTGGCCGTCCTTGTCCGGGTGTTCTGGCAACATTAGCTGTCGTTTGAAATTTTTTTCCAAAGCCTTGAGACAACGTTTCTTGTCACTCCAAGCCAATCTCGCTACTTCTGCCTGTGATTGGCCTGCTTCCATCCTTCCAATAACTTGCCTTTTTTTTCTTGTGATAAATGTTGCCTATAAGCCATGAAAACTTTAAAAAACAAAAAGGTTCAATAAAAATCTAGTGGAGCGTAAAATTAGGACGCTTTGAGAAAGACTCAGGCGCGTGCTGGAGGCGGAGTCAACGTAGACGGTGGTATTTTGCATATTGGGAACAACTTTATTTGTTTTTCTGTTTTGCATACTCTCTCAATTCACGGAAGCTTCTGAATATACCAAAACTTGACATATATCCCTTAATATAACTTTTCTTTTTCTTAAACATGTGTTGTTCCTTTAATTTTTCGGACCAGTGTATAACATGAAACTCCATCTATATTTTCTTCTGGCGGTGAATCTGTATAAGACCGGTGGTCTTAATAAAGCTGTAATGTGTATTTATGACATAAAACTGGGGGGAGGATGGTAGTAAAGAAGCACCTCTCTTGCTTGTTAAAAATACATTAAAATATTGCATTTTAGTTCTTCAACCTAGGACGTTAAGGTAATAATGAAGAATGCACCAGTTTCAGAAAATTCACACAAAAAGCCAACATCCTGTATACCATGGTTTCGGGCTCTGCCCCTCATCAGTACAGGAGCGGCAAAGACCGAATTTCAGGCAAGATTATAATATAAACTTGCAGAAGGATAATATTCAGGGAATCAAACGAGGCATCTCTCTCTTTAATTGTACATCAGAACGATGCACTGTGCATCACCCCAGTAAAAAACCTTACTAGTGATGATGATAAAGATAATGATAAATTTAGTGATGATAAAATTTTTCTTAGGGTGATGCACAATTAAAGAGAGCGATGCCTTTTTTGGTACATGATTATCCTCCTCCCGCAACTATATATTGTATTTATATAAATTTAAATATTAACTTAGAGCTTATACCAGGACGATTCTTTTTTTTTCAGGGGTTAAACAATTTTTCTAAAAACTTTGTCTGAAATGCATTCATTCACCAGCACAGAACCCTAAGTTTTTCCAATTTTTAAAGTGAAATACAAGAAAAATCTTAAATGAAGTGAAACTAAATAATATATAGGGAACTCAGGCTCCCATTATTAGGAATCCTATTATATACTTCTTTGGTACGATATGCGTATTGACGAAATTAATTCATCAGTACACACACCTACTCGTTGAAATACGTTAAGAAACCTTGGATTTTATTCAGATATTGTGGTTTATATTTAAATTCTACAATGCCGCGGTCACCGTTCGGAGGAGATTAATAGAATCGCCGAATGTCGTGGTCTATTCGGATGAGGAAAGTAAAGACTAGAACCCGGATGATTCCACACTAGCCTGTTCAGTGATTCGCTAACCTTGACGTATGCACGAAGGAGCGTGTAGCCAATGGACATGTAGGCTGTTGTTGGGTTCTGCGTTGCCTGGAGTACAGGAGCTCCATCTATGATTCCTTTCTTCCTGTGGTTAAACTGTATAAGACTGGTGGTCTTAATAAAGCTGTGTGTGTAATTATCATGTAACACATGTACTCTGGATAATTTTTTTAAAAAACCCTAAAATTTTGTTTTTTTCCCCTGAATCTGATACCCAAACTTTACACTAATACATGTATCACTGCGATCTCTGCTGATTCATACACAAGTTTTATGTCATCATCCTATATTATTCTGTCCTCAAATCCCAACACCTATGACCTTAGAATATGTCATGATTACACCACTTAGCTTGATGCCAATATGAACTATTGATTACAGGTCATCAGCACGTCGGCCTGTTTGGTACAAAGTGGTGCGCGGTGATCTATCACAGTCACCGTAATCTATAACTTGAATTGAGATAGTATAAGACCTTTTTTAAAATACCCTCATAGACAAAACTTGAGTAAGTTGTACCTTTTAGCATGTTTATCGGTTATCAGACAATAACTCTGAAATATATTTGATACACAGTGACCTTTATAAGAGGAGAAATCGCCAGATATCATATTCTATGAAGAGATAAAAGCTAAAGGCGACGAGTTATTTTTATTGAGAAGGTAAAAGTTTTATAAGCTTTCAGACAATAACACCCTTCAACAGTTAGTATTCATAGTCAGCCTGTTAAAGGACGTTATTGTCTGAAAGCTCACCAAGCTTATACCTTTTCAATAAAGAAAAACGTTGCTGTTAGCTATTACCTCATCTTAGACAGTGGCCTTTATTAAAGACACACGAGATAGTCAAGTGTGAACAAAATTGCCTTTTTCTACTTAAAAAAGACTATTGGCGACATCAAAGATTTCGATCTTTCTTAAGTTGTGTCTATGAGTGTATTTTTTTTTTTCACCGTACACGTTAAGTGAACAATATCAATTTTGAATATATAACTATAATGAAAGAATGCATGGAATTAAAAAATTGACAAACAAAATACATTGTTTTAATCCATTTTTATGAAGAGAGAGTTGCTATTTTGGTACACATATGTGACAATACATAATGTTGCGTACAACATTCCAGTACAAAACTTAAAGGTAGTAATAAAGAATGAACAACAACACCAATTATAAAATTGAAGCTGCCCATGTACTAATGAATACCATAACCCGACAACCATCACATATAATAAAGCGTTTGTTCGTTGAAGCCGAATAGGATTGGTCCATTCTGTGTCACGTGTTCAAGTTACGTAGTTAAGTGACGTGGCCGGCTGTTGGTCTGTTTTGGTTTTTGTTTTCATCCTTTATTTTATTCTATTCTGACCTTATTAGTCATTTTTTGCTTTCGGCAATTTATTCGGTGAATATTTGAGGAATAATATTTTTTAAATAATTTTATTTTTTTAATTTAGCTTGATTATTTTATTTTTATAAACAATGTCTCCTAAAAGAGCCCTTTCTATTGTTGAGGCCATCGAAGCAAAGCAACGTCGTATTGAACAGCAGCGACAAAGACGTTTAAATTCACCCGTAAGAGAACGGCATAATGAACAACAACGGCAATACCGAATGAATATGAGCGAAAATCAAAGAGCCCTTCAAAGGGAAAACAGTAGGCTGAGGATGCAAAGAATTCGACAGGGAGATAATCTACCTTTGCCAACAAGGACATGTTTCGAGGAAGATCAAATTCCCCTGCACCTTTGTGGCCAACTTGATCAAGTTTGCCCAAAATGTAGAGCAAAGTAATTCGAATTGGAACAAACGACATACAGTAAAACTTTTCATAAATGCTGTTCCAAAGGAAAAGTCGAACTTGAACCGATTCAAACCTCTGAACTCCTTGAAAGTTTAATGACTGGAAAGCATCAACTTTCAAAGAACTTCATGGAAAACATCCGTTCCGTCAACAGTGCCCTAGCATTCGCTTCAATGGGAGCAAACCTTGCACCTCCTCCTGGATATGGGCCCTATTGTTTCCGAATCAACGGACAGATTTATCACCGCTCAGGTGCCTTGCATCCTGAAAATGATGATCATGTTGCAATGATGATCATGCAAATGTCATTATTTATGATGAAGCTACCATGGCACCAAAAGATGCTCTTAGATGCATTAATAATCTCTTGAAAGAAATCATGCAAAATGAAAAACCACTTGGTGGTAAAACCATTGTCTTTGTAGGGGACTTCCGACAGACTTTGCCTGTTGTTCCACATGGAACTCAAGCTGCAATTGTAGATTCAAGTATTAAATTTCATCCTCTATGGAAAAAATTTAATATTCTGAAATTAGACAATAATATTAGGTCAATTGACCCAGATCCCCCAGACCCAGCCTTCTTGGCTTTTAAAGCTTGGAAATGGCGAGCTAACAAATGATCTTGGCTTAGACTCCGATACATTTGAAATACCATCTGAAATGGTTTGCAATGGCGATTTAGTCAAAGAAATTTATGGAGATAAATTGCTTCCTTCTGACTTTGAACAGTATACAAATAAGGCTATACTTTGTCCCAGAAATGTGGATGTTGACGATATCAACAACCGAGTTTTAGATATCCTTGAAGGTGACTCCATAACATATTTCAGCTCAGACTCAATAGATGATGCGACACCTGAAGATAATGAGAGCTATCCACCGGTATTTCTCAACAGCCTTAACCCTTCGGGAATGCCACTTCATAAGCTGAAGCTATAAGTTGGAGCAATCATAATGCTTTTTCGAAACTTAAACACAAAGCGAGGTCTTTGTAACGGGACGAGATTAGTAGTAACTAAATTGTTACCTAATTTAATTATTGCAAAAGTTCGGACTGGCACTGCAGTAGATCAATCTGTATTTATTCCGAGAGTTTACTTGGCCCCAATACATTCTGAGATTCCTTTCATTCTCAGAAGGGGACAGTTCCCTGTAAAATTAGCCTTCGCTATGACAATAAATAAATCACAAGGCCAAACCCTTGAAATGGTTGGCATCTATTTACCTGAGCCAGTTTTTAGCCATGGTCAGTTATATGTTGCTTTTTCTAGGGTGAAAAGCTCTAAGTGTGTTAAAATAAAAATAATCCACGGAAGCAAGCAAGGAAGGCTTTTTGAAAATAGTTCAGCTTGCTTCACCAAAAATGTTGTTTACAAATAAATTTATTCATTGTAAGTTCACCTCTTTTAAAGTAAAAATGTTAATAAAAAAAATATCAATAAAATGACCCGAAAGGTAAGATGTTGCAACGCTCGGAAGGGGATCGATCCCTGACGGACCATGAACGTTATTTTACCTCGAACGCTTCCGATTACATATTATTAAGTATCAAAAAGGAATGTGAGAAATAAAATTAGGAATCCACCTGCTCTAGTCGATCCCGTCCTTGGACGGGCTTTTCTACTAGTGGTATATAAATTGATTTTGTCTGAATTTGACAAAACTGGTGCTGTGACTCATTCTTTATCATCACCTTTTGTACTGAAGGGAGAAAAACAAAATGGATTACTTTAATATATATTCAAATCCATATATAAACTATAAAGATGCCTAATAACTATGTATAATATAGTGTTGAATATATATCTTTTTCACCTAAACTAATTAGACCCAGAGCAGCAGCTTTACACACCCTTGAAAGAGAACATTGCTGTGATAGAGATGTATGGAGACATCTGAGACTCTTCATTGGACACGACAACAACAACAACAGAAAATTGACATGGACCCAGAACAGCAGATTCACACACCCAAGATAGAGGACATTGTGACTGCTGTAATAGAGATGCATGGAGATATCTGAGGCTCTTCATTGGACACGACAACAACAACAACAGAAAATTGACATGGACCCAGAACAGCAGATTCACACACCCAAGATAGAGGACATTGCGACTGCTGTAATAGAGATGTAAGGAGATATCTGAGGCTCTTCATTGGACACGACAACAACAACAACAGAAAATTGACATGGACCCAGAACAGCAGATTCACACACCCAAGATAGAGGACATTGCGACTGCTGTGATAGAGATGTATGGAGACATCTGAGACTCTTCATTGGACACGACAACAACAACAACAGAGAATTGACATGGACCCAGAGCAGCAGCTTTACACACCCAAGATAGAGGACATTGCGACTGCTGTAATAGAAATGTATGGAGACATCTGAGAATCTTCATTGGACACGACAACAACAACAACAGAGAATTGACATGGACCCAGAGCAGCAGCTTTACACACCCAAGATAGAGGACATTGCGACTGCTGTGATAGAGATGTATGGAGACATCTGAGACTCTTCATTGGACACGACAACAACAACAACAGAGAATTGACATGGACCCAGAGCAGCAGCTTTACACATCCAAGATAGAGGACATTGCGACTGCTGTAATAGAGATGCATGGAGATATCTGAGGCCCTTCATTGGACACGACAACAACAACAACAGAAAATTGACATGGACCCAGAACAGCAGATTCACACACCCAAGATAGAGGACATTGCAACTGCTGTGATAGATATGTATGGAGACATCTGAGACTCTTCATTGGACACGACAACAACAACAACAGAGAATTGACATGGACCCAGAGCAGCAGCTTTACACACCCAAGATAGAGGACATTGCGACTGCTGTAATAGAGATGTATGGAGACATCTGAGACTCTTCATTGGACACGACAACAACAACAACAGAGAATTGACATGGACCCAGAGCAGCAGCTTTACACACCCAAGATAGAGGACATTGCGACTGCTGTGATAGAGATGTATGGAGACATCTGAGACTCTTCATTGGACACGACAACAACAACAACAGAGAATTGACATGGACCCAGAGCAGCAGCTTTACACATCCAAGATAGAGGACATTGCGACTGCTGTAATAGAGATGCATGGAGATATCTGAGGCCCTTCATTGGACACGACAACAACAACAACAGAAAATTGACATGGACCCAGAACAGCAGATTCACACACCCAAGATAGAGGACATTGCAACTGCTGTGATAGATATGTATGGAGACATCTGAGACTCTTCATTGGACACGACAACAACAACAACAGAGAATTGACATGGACCCAGAGCAGCAGCTTTACACACCCAAGATAGAGGACATTGCGACTGCTGTAATAGAGATGTATGGAGACATCTGAGACTCTTCATTGGACACGACAACAACAGAAAATTGACATGGACCCAGAGCAGCAGCTTTACACATCCAAGATAGAGGACATTGCGACTGCTGTAATAGAGATATATGGAGACATCTGAGACTCTTCATTGGACACGACAACAACAGAAAATTGACATGGACCCAGAGCAGCAGCTTTACACATCCAAGATAGAGGACATTGCGACTGCTGTAATAGAGATGTATGGAGACATCTGAGACTCTTCATTGAAAAAGACAACAACAACAACTTGTACTAATTTAAATTTCTATCAATATACTACTAATTATTATTTTTTCAAGAAAAGGAATTGCATGTTCTCGATTGCTTTGCATTTGTTTATGGTAATCCTTTTCTTTCTTTTTTTTTTCACCCTATTTGATACATTGTAAAAATGATTGCTAATTTTTGTTTTTATTACTCTTATTCCTGTTTACATACTCTGTTCTACTCAGAGATTCTGTATAAGACCAAATGTCTTAATAAATATTTTTGTTGTTGTGTGTATTGTATATATATTTAAAGAAAATACATCCTTTTGATGCACATGTGACAATACATTGGAAATCTAAAAGAAAATGAACGTTTTAAATATTTAGCTTCTTCAGTAATAATGTTTTAAAATGACATCTTCGTTTAATGGATCACTCAGTGCATTACGGTTTGTCTGCTTGCTACATCCATTTTAGGGCTCGATAATCATTGTTTAGTAGCCCGTAAAACCATATATTCACTCTTTCAATTCCCTTCTTTATGATGAGAATCTGCATTATCAAAACGTTTTCATAGAAATAAAAAGTCATTGTGATAATAATATGCATACTCAATGATAAAAGAAACGATAACCGATATCAGGTGATTTTCAATCTAATCACAATCTTTAATATATCCCACAAAAAATAGCCTTCAAGAATATTAGCTGTCCAACTCTCGCCAACCCGCGCACGGCCAAGTGCATCAACTACTCAGCCAAGGGCCTCTCTGCCGACCACGAGGCAAGATCAATGTCTTGCCCAATTGCCAGAGCTAGAGCTGCAAAGTTCTAGTCCTCCCGCCTTCTTCCTGCCTCCTGACCTCCGCAGACCCAATCCAGCCTAACCTGCCTCTTTCCTAACGGAGATCCTGTCCCTAGCCTCCCCAGCCTGGTCATATTGCTTTGTATCCCGCTTTATGCGGCCATTGGGGCTCAAAATCATCTATTTTGGTTAGCAGCCCCGTAAATAAAGATATTTCTGCCTTCAAGAAGTCATATATCTAAAACGTCTTACATTTTGTTGATGAGAATCCAGTACCTGTTGCTTTCGTCGATTCCAAATGTTTTGAGAAAATTCTAGTATAGCTGAATCATCCTGAAAATAACCCTCCATTTCACGAAGACCAAGCAAAATTCATATCTCAGTCATATATGTTTTCATAATGGGATAAGAAATATATAGAGGAAAATGAAGAGTTACTACAGGAAATTGGTAGCGTGGCCGAATTACTTCTAATACCAAGTTTGGCGGATTCAATTTGTAATTACTTCATCAATCGTATTAAGCAAAGACAACTCGATGAAATATAAGATTGTATTATTGGTGAAAAATGAAAAAAATAAGTCGTTATAAAATTGACACCTGGATTTATATTATCTTAGAGGCTATTGTCCCCTAATCCGGACAGTGAGCGACTTTGATTAGCTCCAGGAGTTAAACACAGAATGATGATTAATGATGTCGCCCAAGGCATTCCTATGGTTAATCCTTAAAGATTGGAAGAAAATATTTTGCCAAACTTAAGAGTTTAAACACTCAAGAGAAAAAAAAAATCCGATCACAGTCGAGATAATTTCAAACTTATAATCCTGTTTTAATTGCACAAAATATATATTTAAAAAATAGAATCCCCCTTGGGCTAATATTCGGAAAAAAAATCGTTTTAATATATATATAAAGAAAGTTTAAAAAGAAAGTTATCCCTGAATTATTTTTTGCTAAAAGTAAAATATACATGGTACAGTCCAATTATATGAATAGATGTTTGCTATTGGTTGTGTTGTAAGTTCACTACATATCTACAGCGCGTATGTAGAATCATTTTGAATATTATATTCCAAGGCAACAAATATTCTAAGTCCTTACTCTTGAATTCTAATCGAAGGATTCAACTTATACACATGAAGCGTTGATTTTTAAAAATAATTTATTATTTGTAAGGTCGGTAAACCGTTCGTCAACATTCCAAATTATTTATATAACAATTATTAAATACACTCATGGGGGGACAACACTTAAGGAAGTTGTACCTTTTAGCATGTATATATTTTATTGTTATAATTTTATTTAATATATTTAATGTATTTTAAAAGAGAACGCGTTCAAATTTACATATATGGGAAATCCGTCGTTATATAAGCAAATAAGGGGTGGTTTATGAAACTTCCTTGATGAGGGTAGGTTAGGTTAGGTTATGCAGTCGCGGGCCACGTGATTTCAGCGGCCAATTGGAAAGTGGGTGAATGATGGCGCTGTGTATGTATGCATATATGTAAGATAAAATGTTATATTAAAATTTATTAAAAGTATATGTATGTATATGTGTGTCTTCTTATTGACCACCCTAAAAAAATGTTTCAATGTAGATTGCGAACCTTGATCTTGATTTTGTCGAAAACTAGTGTTTAGCCCAGATTTGGCTCCTGATAAGATACGTTTTTTTATACCAGCCGGAGAGTAATATAATTCCCGAAGGAGCGGGGAATAAGAAATATGAACAACGCCTAAGACGAGTGTCTTGCTGCGACTATGCTGTTAGGCAGGAAAGGCGACCAGGTGGAGACGTTCCAGATTATAAAAGGATTGTGTGTATGCTTTCGCGTGTCTTTCACTCAGCATCATGGCTTTCTTGCAAATACTCTATTGGAATCTCTCTGATGATATTCTCATCATCATAATCCTTCAAACCACAGCACTCTTAGAAGAATTTACTCTGATTCCTGGCCTAATTTAGAATTTGACAGATCATTTTAACATTTTTGAACTCCTAATTCATGAGGATTATCAGGAAGATGTCATTGACGTATGTCAGGGCCTTTTATTTTATAAGCACTTTATCAATGCAGCGCAGGAAGGGAAAGCTTAAAAATGGAGAAAAAGGTGAGGCTAAGGGCGCAAACCTATGGACATTATCTGCACAAATGAAACGAGCGAACGATTCTCTTAATACAAACTATCGTTTCAGTCCCCACGCGTAAATCCACTTCACGAAGGCCATTGTTGGTTGAGCGTATTTAGGAAGTTATAAATTATTGATCTACTTGGTCAAGTTGGCTTATTACGGCCTGAATTTTTTTTTCACTTTCTGGATGATGGCAACATCGTTAGACGCAACTGTTGTTCCAGGAAGGAGATCTTCCTGAACAGCGTACTTGATACGGCATGATGATAGGCAAGCGAGTACGCTAACGACCAAGGAAGACACCGTTGATGATGTTCACGATATGTATGCTCAAACCACTAAGATCAAGCAGCTTTGCTATACATGGTACCAAGCTCTTGAAGAAGGATGGCATACTGGTTCAAGAATTGGAAAGACTAAGTGAGAACCTCAATGGTTTCAAACACCTGATCTAAACAATCGGCTTCTATCTGATTTTCATAACTTCTTATCTGATCAACACCTGTCTCTCTCTCTTATCTTCCATGGCCTGGGGAATCTAAACTTTTTTTCAACAATCTTGGTGGTAATTTGCTACTCTGCTTACCACGTCCATTTTGGGCTCGAAAATCACACATTTTGGTTAGTAGCTCGCAAAACCATATTCTCTCTTTTTCCATAATTAGCAAACTCGTGAGAAGTACGAGACGTGTCGAAGCTAGTGGCTGTGTCGACGAGAGCTTCCGCAGACTTTCTGTTGCTCGGAGCTTCTTCAGAATTTTTCAAGTCCTCGAGGACTCTGCATCTTTCGTGATTGCTGCAGGCCGCGATGGTCTACAGCTAAATATTCCAATCTTCAGGAATATGGAACAGACGGGAATAGAGAATTCGAGCTTCTGATCCCTGAACGTTGCTGCAGGCAATGACAGCCTTGCCTGGTCACGGGATGCTGTTACCAGAGGGCTGGTTACCTGTACGTTAACGAAAGTAAGGTTGAATATTATAAGAACAAATGTGGTCGAGAGGTTTATCCTGTAGCTGAGACAGAGCTTCCGGAACCCATCCAGACCCAAAAGGTTCTTCGCAAACGGCCGAATGTCACATCAGAACGCGACACCAATATTTTATTTCTTCAGAGAGGCGCTCAACACACAACCAAAACCCAAGGTAACCATTCTGTTTCTCTCTCATATTAACACTTTGATCCATTTTTAAATTAGAGACCTAGGCAAATTTCACTTTTCTCAAGTACACGTATTGCAGGCCATGATAATCATGGTGGGTAGTTAGCGTCTGCTTTTTCTTTAAGTGTTTGATATGTAGAAAGTAGTTCGACTTTTGAACTTAGAAGTGCTACATGATAGGGTTGGAATTTTATAAGAATCGAGCGCAATTGGAGCATTTTTCAAAAAAAAAAAAAAAAAAGTCCAATGAGGGATTCGATCCCGGGCCGTAGCATTCGAAAATCGACGGTTTATACCAATCCCCTACCAAGCCTCACCTTACCAAGTTCAGTATGCTATACGGCGGGATAATGTTTTAACCTCATTTATAGAATGCCAGAGCTCCAGCATCTGGGATATGACTCATTATATATCTGAGACTCTCAAATATAAATTTGTCTGTTAATAAACGAAAGTTCGAATGTTCGAGGTTTTTATAATAAACAAACTTAGTATGAAAGGTTTTTGAACAATCTTTTTGATCTTTTTATAAAATAGCGTCTAGTTTCAAAACCAAAGTGTCCTTTAGGGAAAGATCCGCTCTGCTAAATAGTAAAACATGATAATTTTGGCAATGGAAGCTGTCCTTTGTAGAGAGGTATCTTCTACTTTATACAGTGTGAGCAATACGATACACTTGAATATATATACATATAGCACATACTTGTATGCACCATATTTGCATATTGTTATATCATGTTTGATCCGGGAATATTCTTGCCATCGCCCGCTCAAGTCTCAGTGGAGACTTTTTCGGGCACACTGTATCTAAAACGTCAAGGCAGCAGACGCGATGTCAGGTGGCCAGGGATCCTAGGATCTGGCGGCTGGAGATATCTCGCAGGGGTGGTGGAAACGTTCAAGGGAACGTGCCAGGGTGCAGCGGGGCAGGAGTCTTGAATTGGCCAGGAATCTAGTAGAAGTGGCAGATGGAATAGGAGGCAGAAGGTCCTTGAAGCCTAGAACTTGAGGGTCCTAGACTTCAGGATGGGGCAGCTTTGAGGCTTTGAGCAGCAGTTGGCACATTTGGAGGTGTGCTGGTCAGCAATGGAAGGGCAGGCGCGGCCTTCATGGCCGTCTTCACCGCAGTGGAAGCACTTAGAAGCTCTGGTGCATTGGGCAGAGTTGTGGCCGAAGCCACAACAGCGGAAGCAGACGCGGGCGCGGATGGACTCCTCGAAGTTGAGGATTACTCCATCCACCACGATTCTTCCGCGAACGCCCAGGGCTCTAAAGGTCTTGATGTCCACCTCGATGAAGGCGGTGCAGGTCCCGCTTCTGGGTGCAGAACGGTGCGACACGCGCACCACTTTGTCCCCAGGAAGTTTGCTAAAAGCAGCGGTCTCCCGGAAGGTCTCCTCAATTGTGGAGTTGGATGTTTCCTCATCCACTTTGAAGAGGCAGATTCTTGGCAGGATCTCCTTCTGCTGGAGGACCTTCATTCCGTTCAGCTTGCTGGCCAGGGAGGTTGTCACCTCAGGGATGGTGTCGGGATTGCTGGAGTGGAGGACCAGCTTCCCCTCGGTGCGCAGGGAGGCCCAAACGCCTTGGGGGAGAGTGTGGGCAGCGCGGGACAGCTTTAAGCATCTTCCTTGGGTCAGCCTGTGGGTTATCAGAGATGACCACTGTGTGGGCCGCCGATTTTTCTCCATGGAGGACCACTTGGGCGGCCGCAGGCTTGGAGACGCGGGAAGGCGCAGGACCTTTCAGGTTTGTCCTTTTTTGCAGGCGGGTTGGGAGCCTCAGGCTGCTTCCTTTTGGTTGGAGCAGGAGCAGGCAAGGTGGAGGCAGGTTTCTTGGCAGGGATGGCAGCAGGAGCAGGAGTGGCGGGTTTGATGGGGTCAGTCTGGGAGCTGGTTTCCTTGCAGGAAGGAGCAGGGCAGGTTTGGGTGCTGTGGCAGGCAGTCTGGGGCCTGTTAGTCTCCATAACTTCGTCCAGCTCCGCGAAGGACTGGAGGGTGCCTGAGAGGTTATCTACTTCAGCAGTGAGGGCCTTGATCAGTTCAGACCGCCTGGCTAGAAATGGACGAGGTCCTCATGCAGAGTCATTAGGGCGGGAAGGCCAATGGCATGCAGGATGTCATGGTTGCGTTGGATCACCATTTCGTCCTCCCTCTCCATGTCGTCGAGGTTCACGATGAGCTTCTTGGCATTCTTCTTCTTCTTCTTGGCAGGGTTCATGGCAAGAACAGGAGAGCAAAGATGTGACCAGGTATAGAGCTGATCATGTTTGATCCGCCCCTCTATTTATTCAAAATAATCTGATATTTGAATTTTATTTTAAACATATTATATACTACAAGTGCTTGTATTATTCCTTTTGCAACATTTCGGGACTCAAAAATCATTTTATTTTGGATAGCAGTCCCGTTAAATAAATATATTTCCTCCTCCTCCTTCTTCCTTTTTTAACATTGTTATCGGTTTATATGTTGATTATTCATTTTGGAGAGAAGCCACAGACTCGAAGACTGAAAATCCTCAAATTTACTTTTTTATTTACTTATATTATAGAAACCCGTTAGGTAAACATCTACGACACAAAGAAGGAGGGAATTACGGTGGATGACCCCTACAAAGATGCAACACCATGTAACAATATATATATGTAACAAAATAATCGAATTATGTATATACTAGCCGAATGACCCGGGCAACGCCCGGGGTTTACCCGATTAAATGCTTTTATTCAAATACTATTCGTTACAATTATAAATTGGCGCAGTGGATGTCATTCTTGTATAATATACTAGCGGATGTACCCGGCTTCGCCCGGGTTTTACCCTTGTGAAAGTTTACCTAATGAACATTAGTTAAAACAATTCTATAAAACATCCAATCCCTACTGAATCTATACTTGGCAAGATAACTTTATGTTTGATTATCTGCTCCACCTAGCTGTACCCGTTCAAACGTTGCTGTCTTTGAACAAAAAGGCAGTTTTAATACCTAAATAATAATTTATTAATGATCAAATGTATACAATACATCAAAATGAAAATTAACAATAAAATTATCCCTACATAAATGCCATTGGAATATAACATAAGTAAAAAATAATAGATATATTTCGATAATTTGAAACTCGTAAATTTGAATCTCTCGATAAAGTGAACATTTTTTCCCGGTCCCTTGAAAAATACTCGATAAGTTGAATAAAATCAATATTAATTATCATTATTCTTGTCTCAAATAAATTGGCGTGTCATCTGAATTTTGTCTTTCCTAATTTTCTACATTACAAAATCATCATTTTATCTATTCTCCCAATATATATGTTGTAGATAAATGATAAAACTAACTTTGACTTGTGCGCAATTAATAGGTAGAAAATCTTACTTTTGATAAATAATCTTTAAGATAATAAACTTAGTGATAATAAAACTTATAGATTAAAAAAAACATGTTAACATCGTCGCTGCTTGCGAGTTAAATCTACAAATCTGCAAATAACTCTGAGAATATTCGGGATAATCAAGAAATTATTTTTCAAAAACCTTCCCGGGGATATACCTAATAATATTCCAAAATTACACGGCGATTGGATGAATGGTTTTTGAATCTATAGAGTACACTCAGACAGATAGACAGACATTCAATTTTATATATATACTAGCGGATGTGTACCCGGCTTCGCCCGGGTTTTATCCGAGTGAAAGTTTGCCTAACGAATATTATATATTATGAAGTATAATAAACAATGTTAAAGATTAGTTTTAATTATTAATCAAGATTGTGTGTGAATATGTGAGAAAGATGTAATATCGTTGTTGTTTTCTTGGCCGACTGTTTTACATATGGTGTTATCTTAAAATTGCTTGTTTTGAATATTTTTTTAGATTGAGTTGAATGAATTGCTGATTTTTTTTTTGTATTTATATATAAATAAAATTAACTCTGTTGATTTTTTTTGTATTTAATCGATAACAGCGAAGTTACGCATGTTAAAGTTAGGAAAAATATTTCGATGTTAAGCAAAACCTGCTCCATCTCGTTTTACATAAATGTTGAAAATTTGGTCGAAATTGATGCATTGTAACGAAAGTTTTTAGCGAACACCACTTATGAAATTTGCATTTTATTAATATAGATAAATGAGTTTTAAAAATTGTAAAAAAAAAAAATGCATCGGCCAGGAATCGAACCCGGGTCGCCTGCGTGGCAGGCGAGCATTCTACCACTGAACCACCGATGGTTATGAAAAATGGCCATATTTGGGTAATTATTCCATTCACAAAAGCAAACGGTGACAGAATTGATTAAGAAAGGGCAATGCCCGGGTTTTACCCGATTAAATGCTTTTATTCAAATACTATTCGTTGCAATTATAAATTGGCGCCGTGGATGTCATTCTTGTGAAACGTCCCGCTCCAAACTTTGTGTCTGAGAAGCGATATTTTTATAAAGAGATGATCTGGCTTTGTGTCTTCTGCTCGAATGAATGTTTTTCTGTTAGAATTTTGTTCCTGCATAATAAAAATTAACTGGCTTCACCCGTGGTCTCTGCTTTTTGGAATTTTTCCGGATATAATTTTGTATCTGATAATCAAATATGATACAGCAATAGTGTCATCATCATTTTCTGAATTTAAAACAACTACTTTTTTCCCAGAACCTGTCAATTTATTTTTCTTGACTAAAAATCCGAAAAATATCTTTTCCAGATTTTTCTCTATGTCCTGTTAAAACACGTTTTACATGTCCATTAGGTCAGCTGATATTACCTCCCATCTTCACCGCTAGAGGCGCTGCTTGCGAGCGAAAGGGCAAATTTGCCACGCAATTTGCAAATAACTTGTATACATACTTGTATACTTGTGTACATAGACCGTAAATCTGTACATAGACAAGGAAAAGCACATATATTTTAATAATATAAATGAGTTTTAAAAATTGTAAAAAAAAAAATGCATCGGCCGGGAATCGAACCCGGGGCGCCCGCGTGGCAGGCGAGCATTCTACCACTGAACCAAAAGCAAACGGTGACAGAATTAAGAAAGAATGCATGACGCTGATAACTGTATATATTAATACAGTAGAACCTGTCTATAGCGCCCCCTCTTGGGACTCACCAAAATAGGGTGCTATAGAGAGGGTGTGCTATAGATAGGTCACATTTAATGTAAATCGCATCGTACTACATATTTAAAATCGAGCGCTATAGAGAGGAAGGCGCTATTTAGAGGGGGCACTATAGACAGGTTCAACTGTATACAGTAGAACCTCCCTGTAGAGGGCACCTAATTGCAGAGCCAAAGTGTCCATTAGGGAGAGGTGTCCTCTTATCGGAAAGTTGCCATATTGTAAAAATGGTAATTTTGCAAATTAAAACTGTCCTTTGTGGAGAGGTGTCCGCTAAAGGAAGGTTCTACTGTATATATATTATCATCAAATAATATATTATGTATCATGTTATAAATTTAAGCTATTAATTGTATAGCTCCAAGGCAGTCCAATGACTAAGTTAGTGCTTGTTAACAACTGATAGTGTAGAATTGTTAATTCCTTAAGCTCATTAATCGTGAAGTTGGTTGCCCCGGGTTTCTTTAAAATTTTACATAAGCTTGTAAATTAGCTCATTAACATGTTTAGTTGATAAATTCAATTTTCTCGACCTGATTTCTCCATGTTAGGTGGAGGTATAATCTGATTGGTGGATGCTATGTCTATATAGGATGTCTGATAATGAGGTAGCCATTACGGTGTGATGATGGTATGTAAGTTGGGGCTCTCACTAGTGACGTCTTTCTTCTTCTTCTTTCTTATCTTCACTCAATCATATTAAGATATCAAGCTAGTAGAGCTTGTTGATGGTGTCTGCCAGGGAAGAGTAGAGCTCATCAATGGATGAGTCAATAATGTGTTTTGGGATTGCAGATTGAGAATTGCACTTAGTACATAGTGGGAAAACCTTGAAACCTTTCTGGAAAGTCATTGTCGGTAGATGATCAGACTTAAGTCTGGAAATCAAAGACTGTTGTTCTCTTGGGAGGACAGAACCGGTGCCGTCACTATGGACAGATGTTGTTGTTGTCGTTTCCAATGAAGAGCCTCAGATGTATTCGTATGTATTCATATGTATCACAGCAGTCACAATGTTCTCTATCTTGGGTTGTGACGATTAATATAATTTTATTAACATCTGTCAATATATTCAAAAGTGCACGGTATGCACTATCAATTTACAATGATAATAATAATTAATTTCAAATACACTTATGGAAAAAGCTTAAGGAGATTTCATATTTCGATGTTGCCATTCTTCTAAGAAGAAGACAGAGGGAAGATAACTTCACTGCTGGCCACACACAGAGATAAGCCTTTTCCCTCTTACTGGTCCATCCTCTCTCTCAGCTATTCTTGGCGCCACACATGTGGCCGAACTTACCCTGCTTGCTACCACGGCGATTCCGAGAAGCCTACTCGTCGTAATAATATATTATAGTCCTAGATGTTTATGTTTAGAGTTCTTCAAACAATTTTAACGTGTATTTTATAATATAGGTAGACTATATATGGCGTAAATATATCCCAATTCCATAGTTGAGCGGTTTGGTGGATTATACTGGCGGTAAATTTTAGGAGGGTTAACTCCTGATGAGCCAGGCGTTCCTATATCAATGTTATCATTGAAATTCTGTATTAATATTTTTATTATTTAAAAAATGTAGTGTTGAAATTTGTGTGTTTTTTTATTTTCATATTTTTGAAAGGTTACGTAACAAATTGAACATTTTTATTTTCGCAAACTGTTTATAAATCAAATTATCTTAGAGTTCTCAATTTTGAGTTGTGTTAATATTGCAAATTATTCTTTTAACTGCAAACAATATTTAATTATAAATATATAGCCTTCATTTTTAAAAATAACTTAAATTATATAAAAATACATAAAAACTGATAAAATAATATTATGACATTTGAGCATTTACAATTTTTTTAAATAAATAAAATATTTTATACACTAGACCTTCCTTTCAAGTCATTCTACTCTCCCAACAACTGGCAAACTTTTACGATGCAGCCGATCTTGTTTTTTTAGGCAGACGCCGAGCGGAAAAAGGAGGGAAATGTAAAAAAATCTTTTGCTTTATTTATTTATTTTTGTTTTAAGGCGAAGCTAGTTTACTTTAGAAGCAAATAATTGAAAAAAAAAGTTTTGAATTGGGAGAATCCTTTCTTGCCATCCGTTTCCTTTTCCTCTTTCATCATTATAAAGCAGACGAGAGTTTCGTGTGGCTTAGGCCTGGGGCCACACGTAAGGAAACCAACCACAATAAACACCCTTAATGCGCTTGCGCACCAACAATCATTCTCAACTAAACATTTATAGCCCCAAACTACAAATTTCGTTTGATTAGTTTATACAACTCAACCTTGATGGTTCCATTAGAAATAATCCAAATATTATACATTTTAAGGATTATACTTTTAAAAAAAATCAAAATAACTATAGTTTTTCAACATTTAATTGAAACATCATAAATTTATATTAAAATCTTTTACATTGTTATATTTAGGCTTTTTTACAGCTTCAAAATATACTTTAATTTTTAAATTTAGATACATTAATATTGCCACATGGAAAATTAGTGAAGACAAACTTCAGGATGTGTCAGCAATTCATTTAAGGCAAGATCAAACTCTGAATGATAAACAAAAGATAAGGAATGAGAAAGTTTACAGAGTAGTAAAATATAAACATAAAAATAATACTCTGTTAATACTAGTGTAAAATAATAAATACTTCTCGCTACAATATATTTAACATACTTCCAGACCACAAGAAGCCTAAATTTGCACACTTGCTCAATTCAGATGAAAATGCGAGTATGAAAATTTTCATACTTCAGAGTGATTTGCAAATAATAATATTCATCGAAATATTAAAAAAATCGAAATTGTACATTATCATTGTGAGTAAGCAAGTAAAAATTTAAATATTGACGCATTAAAAAAAAGTTGTCAGAAGAAGGGAGTGCAGAAATAGAACTTCATTTTTAGGTAACAACAAACAGTCTACAGCCCTAAAATTAAAGATACACGAGTTTATATTGTAATCACGATCAAATCAATATAGGAAAATATACCTAACAAAATCTGAAACTTCAAATTATGTAAATTAAAAAAAAATCTAATAAACTACGCTACAATACCCCCGTTTCCCAAAAAGACAGCGTCCCCGCTGTCAGACGGAAGGCTCATCCTCCGGTTGGTCTTGTTTTTAGTCCAGATCACAGTGAATAATTTCCTTTGGTTTACAAGGGCGGTTAGTTGTTTCTAGGATCTCGACTTCGTATGTTACATTCGCGTCTAATCATATAAGGGCCGAAATATCGCTTTATATATAAAAAAAATCAAGATTACACTTTTGGATTAAGATTCATTCGTTTTGATAGACAAAACGTTCTTTTTTTTTCAGATAGCAGTGAATTTCTCTTAGTAGACGGCGATTTAATCTCTGTAGACGGCAATTTATGCGGATGGCGGTTTCTGCAGACGACGGTCTCATCTTTACTTGTTCGATCCAACGGAAATTATAAAGCTATCGTTGGCGCTCCCACAGCTCTGATTATACTCGAAGAGAACCTTCTGATAATTAAGATTATCCATTTACTACAATCTTCCATTCCCGAAGAAACTAGTTGGGCACCTTGTCAAATGGCCGCATGGGTTAAAACTGGCGTTAATTCTAGTTGATTTTTGCCATTTCTCTAATTCAATTATCCCTTTCGTAGGGGACAAAAAAGTGGCTCCAGTCCTTGTAAGCGACGATTTCTTCTTATCGAGTTATCCGTGAGGGTATCGGTTTCTCCACCACTTGTCGCGTTAGAAAAATAGTTTTTGGAAGACGGAAGTAGAACACAATCTTTATTCTTCGGTACCAACAGATACAAGAATATATTGTTACATTATGGCTAATGCACCTATTTTATTTAAATTGTAATATTATTTTTCATATATTGTGAATTTTCAAATTGAAATTTTATATTTATTTATTTTAATATATCACTCCAGATGGCCTATACGAATTCAATGTGATGCCATTCGGGCTGTGTAATGCACCAGCAACTTTCAAGCGAATGATAGACAACATCCATAGTTTAACCCTTATTCTATATCTAAAATCTAATAACTATTTTACAAATAGATGATTAAATCCTTCGGGAGTTTATTTAATCATTTTTCATCACGACAATATATTGAAAGGGCGTGTAGCGGACGCTAGAAATATAAACTGTAAACTTGTAAATAAGTAATTGCATGGTTTTCTAATTAATTAAAATGCTTTGTTAGTTTTGTAATAATACACTCATGGACACAACTTAAATAACTATGAAATATATTCGATACACAGTGATCTTTTTTGAAGACACACGAGATAACCAAGTGTGAACAAATTGGCATTTTTCTCTTTAAAAATAAATAAATAAATAATAATAGACAACCGGCGACATCAAATACTTTCCATTTACTTAAGCTTTGTACATGAGAATATATATGTGTATATATATTAATTATATTTTCTATGAGAAATCCACAGAGAGAGGTCTAGGTTTTCATTAGGTTGATGACAGAAATTTCAGTCCCATGTCAAAAACGACTGAATTTGAAGGTTAAAAACACACACACATCTTTCAAAAAATAATCTTCAATGAATAAATAATTTACTCTGTAGTATATGTTTTTTTTATTCATAACTTCATTATCTGCTGTTTTTTAAGTAAACAGTGTCAGTCAATCAACTCTTGTTTGAACTTGCTCTTTTTTGTCAACTTGTTGTTTTTTCCCCAATTCTCTGCGACATCCATGGATATTTCTGGAAACAATTTATAAAACCTATTTTTCTCAATTTAAAGTAGTCTTTTTGTACGGAAATGTGCGAAAATAAAGACTATTCTAAAATATATATACACACTCATGGACAAAACTTAAGGAAGTTGTACCTTTTAGCATGTATATCGGGATTCAGACAATGACTCTGAAATATATTACAGTGACCTTTATTGAAAACCAGAGATAACCAAGTGTGGAAAAACGGCTTCTGTCTTCAAAAAATAAAAATAAATAAACAGATCACGGCGATATCAAAGACTTTCCACTTTCTCAAGTTTTCTCCATGAGTGTATTTATTTCATGAAAAATAATAAATATAATAAGATAAATTAAATGAGTATTTCACTTTTGGTTGAACATTATATCATATCATGAATATGTTTCAAGTAGACTTCACTATTAATATACTTGATTTAAATTATAAAGCTATTTTAGAGGCGTAATATTCTTTTTTTTTAATAAAACAATTTCTACTGTCCTTACTGCGATGGAAAAATTAAAGGGAGGGCCTGGCTCATCAGTGGTGAACCCTCCCAGCGGTTTCGCCAGTTTAATCTACCAATACTTGATTTAAATCTCCTGGATATAAATGAAAAATTACAACAGGTTTCTGGAGATGTGTTTCTTTTCAGGCATCTTTGAATAAAGCGAATAATAATTAAAAAATCTCCAGAAACATGTCATATTATTGAACACTTCACTATTCTTGCATATGTTGTTTTCGAAAGATA
Organism: Cordylochernes scorpioides; assembly: GCA_030710605.1. NCBI lineage: Eukaryota > Metazoa > Arthropoda > Arachnida > Pseudoscorpiones > Chernetidae > Cordylochernes > Cordylochernes scorpioides. The sequence continues at coordinate 26,490,966 of CP092867.1, forward strand.
TAATCCTCTAAAATGTATATAATAATAAAAAACGGCTTTCGAGGATGTTTATTTCTTTATTTATAGATTCTCTCAAGCTTTTTATATGACACACTTCCTATAAAGGGTTTATAATACCCGAAAGCTTGATTTCTCAAACTAGGTATTCTATATTATATAAACTCAATTAAAGCAAATAATGATCTAAACTATTTTTATTATTTTTTTACCACGACTGCAATTTAAATACTCATGTATACCAACCTCAAGCGAATTCTCAACAATTCGCTAACCTTAAACAACTTAAGAAAAAAAATCAGCAGAATCTCTCATTTTTTTATAATATATATAAAACTGCCCTATTGAATCTACCAAGAAACAAACCGGCCTGGAAACACTTGGTGAACTGGTTCATTAAAGCTACCAAGACAGATTCCTAAACCACAGGACAGCCTGGGTAGTTGGCGATCTATAAATACGTTCCAGGAACCTGAGTTACCTAGTTGTCACTTTTTCTTGCTTATTCCTAGTACATGTGGTACAGGCCATGATAATCATGTTGGGTAGAAAAGTAGGCGACTGCTTTTACTGTAAGTGCACCACATGTTTACACATGTGAAAAGCAGTTCGACTTTACACTTACAAATGTGCCAGAGCCCCGTTTGGTTACTTGCACTCGCTGGTTGGGTTGGATTTTCGCAAGAATTGGGGGCCATTGGAGCATTTTTTTTAATCAGAAAAAAAAAAATACCCAAGGCGGGAATCGAACCCAGGTCGTTGCGGTCGAAAACCAATGGTTTAGACCAGGGGTGGCGAACGTGCGAGCTTAAGGCCGCATGTGGCCTTTTCTTGCCCAAGTTGTGGCCTTTTAATAAATTCAAAATTATTTTTGTTTCGCAGTTTTCAATTAGTTTCATTATTTTATTGAAAATATCTAATACGAATGTCATATATTATATCTATATTAATAAAATGCAAATTTCATAAGTGTTGTTCGCTAAAAACTTTCGTTACAATGCATCAATTTCGACCAAATTTTCAACATTTATGTAAAACGAGATGGAGCAGGTTTTGCTTAACATCAAAATATTTTTCCTAACATTAACATGCGTAACTTCGGTGTTATCGATTAAATACAAAAAAAATCAACAGAGTTAATTTTATTTATAAATAAATACAAAAAGAAAATTCAACAGAGTTATTTTTTTTTACATACTAGCTAATAATCTCAATCTAAAAAAATATTCAAAACAAGCAATTTCAAGATAACACCATATGTAAAACAGTCGGCCAAGAAAACAACAACGATATTACATATTTCTCACATATTCACACACAATCTTGATTAATAATTAAAACTAATCTTTAACATTGTTTATTATACTTCATAATATATAATATTCGTTAGGCAAACTTTCACTCGGATAAAACCCGGGCGAAGCCGGGTACACATCCGCTAGTAATATATATAATATAGTAAATGTAAGTATTCAAATTTCTAAAAGTAATTTGAAGTACATAACTATACCACTATATCGGCAGCGCCGATTTGCGGTCAACACTAGTACTAAAACTAAACGTAACGTCCAAGTAACGTCGAGGCAACGTAATTGCCGGTGTGTAACTGTATCAACTTTACTAAATGGTTGTTTATTTTTTGAATAAGGTAAGTTGTAAGATAATACATATTACAAACATCGAACAATGTTTTCTTTTGTATTGTATTAAAATACGGGTAAATTAATTTTAAATTTTAATAATCATTGCATAATTTAAAAACTTTTATCAGTTGAACAATTATTAATATAATTAATTTTCTGTGAAAGTAAACTTATGTAAAAAAATGTGGATTTTGATTTCAGTCCATTTCTCCCGTATTTTCAAAATACAATTTAATGTGCGGCATGGTAATTTTATATATAAACTAGACGAATGGCCCGGGCAACGCCCGGGTTTTACCCGAGTGCGTATATATTTTAAAAACGTTTTAATTCAAATACTATTCGTTACAATTATAAATTGGCGCCGTGGATGTCTCTCTTGTGAAACGTCCCGCCCCAAACTGTGTGTGTCTTGAAAATATAAAAATAAAAATGTGAATTTTCATAAAGATTTCATCATGTCGATTTTTTTTTTTTCATTTCACCTACTAAATCGATAGAGATAATTACATTTGCAACATGAACTTAGGTATATTGACTAAATAGAAAACTGCATAGTAATAAAGATCATTTTTTAAAGGCACCATATCGTTTTTTTTCAATAAAGTCGAAACAAAATTAACGATAAATAACGATAATTGCCTTAAAAAAAGAAACATTCGCGGTGATTTTGTCTTGCATTCGTTTATACAATTATTATATACGAATGACCCAGGCAACGCCCGGGTTTTACCCGATTAAATGCTTTTATTCAAATACTATTCGTTACAATTATAAATTGGCGCCGTGGATGTCATTCTTGTATATTATATAAATGAGTTTTAAAAATTGTAAAAAAAAAAAAAAAAATGCATCGGCCGGGAATAGAACCCGGGCCGCCCGCGTGGCAGGCGAGCATTCTACCAGTGAACCACCGATGGTTATGAAAAATCCCATCCGTGAGCTTCAGACAGACAAACAAACAGACAGAATAAGGCAAATATATAAGTAGACTAGCGGACGTACCCGGCTTCGCCCGAGGTTTTACCCGAGTAAAGGTTTGTCTAGCGAACATTTGTTAAAACAATTCTCTAAAAACTTAAAAAAAAAGATATATTTTGATAATTTGAAACTCGTAAATTTGAATCTCTCGATAAAGTGAACATTTTTTCCCGGTCCCTGTGTGCCGTGTTATCCTGAATTTTGTCTTTCCTAATTTTCTACATTAGAAAATCATAGTTTTATCTAGTGAACATTTTTTCCCGGTCCCTTGAAAAATACTCGATAAGTTGAATAAAATCAATATTAATTGGTTCCCTCGGTAATTGGAAGTTAAAGGAATAGTATCTTCGCCTTGGAATTGTATCATTATTCTTGTCTCAAATAAATTGCCGTGTCATCCTGAGATAATCTTACTTTTGATAAATAATATTTAAGATAACAAACTTAGTGATAAGAAAACTTGTCATCATCGTCACAATGGGGGCACTGCTTGCGAGTTAAATCTACAAATCTGAAAATAACTCTAAGGATATTCAAGATATTCATGAAATTATTTTTCAAAAACCTTCCCGGTACTATACCTAATAATATCCCAAAATTTCACGGCGATTGGATGTAGGGTTTTTGAATCTATAGAGTACAGACAGACATTCAATTTTATATATATACTAGACGAATGACCCGGGCAACGCCCGGGTTTACCCGATTAAATGTTTTATTCAAACACTATTCGTTACAATTATAAATTGGCGCCGTGGATGTCACTCTTGTGAAACGTCCCGCTCCAAACTTTACAGTCAGATTAGTTACGATATAAATCTTCAAATCGAGCGAGCGTCTATAAATATTTCGATTTAGATCAAGTATTCTGATTATTAAGCGAACTATTATTAATAAAATTTTGAGAAGATTTCGATTTTAAACGTATTTATAACCTTGATAGAGGGCGCTGTTCGTGAGCTAAGTAGAATAATTTGAATATATAGTTTCAATATTTAATTTATATACAATTTAAAATAGCCTATCGTTTTCCTCGTATTTTTTTACCTATGTATGGAAATTTTGGTTTGAATTAGTGAACTACTGCGAATTTGTATACCGGACATACAAACCAACAAACAAACATACAAACATTCGTTTTTATATATATAGAAGATATAATATAAATGTGTTTTTAAAATTGTTAAAAAAAGAATGCATCGGCCGGGAATCGAACCCGGGCCGCCCGCGTGGCAGGCGAGCATTCTACCACTGAGCCACCGATGCGTATACAAAATGGCCATATTTGGGTATTCATTCCATTCCGGATTACTCCGCGTAAAAAAAAAGTTCTTCAAATGAAAAAAATAAATAGCCAAAAATACTAAGCAAATTGTATCCAAATATTTTCCTCAGGTTTATAAAAAGCGACATGCAAAATTTGGTACCAATTGGTTCAGTAGTTTTTGAGTTTATCGCGAAACAGACAGACAGACAGAAATTGACTTTTATATATATAGAGATTAGTGTTTAGGTATTTGTGATTTAATTCATATAGTTGATATAATAGTATATATTTATATTATATTTTTTATAAATTATTTTAAAAATTGTAAAAAAAAAGCATCGGCCGGGAATCGAACCCGGGCCGCCCGCGTGGCAGGCGAGCATTCTACCACTAAGCTACCGATGCTTTAAAAAAAATGGCCATATTTAGGTATTCATTCCATTCAGGATTAGTCCGCGTAAAAAAATAGTTCTTCAAATTAAAAAAAGAAATAGCCAAAAATAATAAGCAAAATGTAGGCAAAAATTTTCCTCAGGTTTATAAAAAGCGACATGCAAAATTTGGAACCAATTGGTTCAGTAGTTTTTGAGTTTATCGCGAAACAGACAGACAGACAGGAATTGACTTTTATATAGATATATAGAGATAGATTTTCATATATATATCTTTTAATTTTAGAATTATTTCTAAAAAACAAAAAAGGACTCTAAAGGACGAGAATCTATTATTTAATGTATAATGGGAATTGCAATACTTCTTAATTAGTTCTAAAGATAAAATGGTTTGTTTGTTATGTAGTACAGTTATAATTACAATTAAAAAGTATAATGCTAATCAACATTACATGACTCATTCGAATCATAAATATGCAATTCTTAAAGGAGAAGCACGTAAAACTATATTACAATAACTTAAAAATGAAAAGCTTCACCGGCAACAAACCTTCAATAAGTTCTTTCAACAAAATAATAATTCCACGGAAGCAACATACAAAGTAGCGTACATTCTTGGAAAACGGGGAAAACCATTTAGCGACGTTGAAATGATAAAATAATGTATTGTGGAAGTGGTCAAATGCTTACATCCAGAAAAAGTAGATAAATACAAACAATTACCTATTTCAAGAGGAACCATCACCGAACGACAACACGAATTAGCTACAAATATAAAACAACAGTTCTACAAGATCATTAAAGTAGAAAATATATATTTCTCCATAGCATTGGATGAATCCACAGACAATACCGATTCAGCACAGGTTCTATTTTTATTCGAGCTATTACTGAGGATATTCGATGTTTTTAAGAGCTGCTTGCATTAGGAACACCTCCAAGCAGGACACGAGGAATAGACTTCTTGGAGAAATTCAAAATAAAAATTTGCGAAGCAGGGTTAAATATAAATAATTTAGTAAGTGTGTGTACCGATGGTGCACCAGCCATGGTAGGAAAGCGAGAAGGTTTCATTTCGTTATTAAAAAAAGAATGTGTTAATTTAGAAAACTTGATTTCTTTTCATTGTATTTTGCGCCAACAAAACCTATGTGCTAAGTCGGTTAGTTTGAACGATACTTTAGAAAATATTATTGGTATTGTAAATTTTATTCGTTCAAATTCAATGCGTCATCGTCAATTTCGAGATATAATAATGTCAGATAATGACACATTCAATGGAGACTTACCATATCATAGCAAAATACGTTGGTTATCAAGAGGACAAGTTTTGCTAAAAATATTCACCCTGCGTCAACAAATGATTAAATTTTTTGAAGAACAAAAGAAAAAAATATTGCGATTTATCAGATAAATAATTTTGTAGAAATGCTGCCTTTTTATGTGACATGACAATGAAGCAAAATAATTGAATTTAAACTTGCAGGAGAAAACTAAATATATATACGAAATGTGGCAAAAAATTCAAGCTTTTAGTAAAAACTTTTATTCTTTAAATCTTTACTAGGTCGATTAGAAATTTCTAAAGAACATTTTCCACAGTTATCGGAAATTATGATGGAGCAAAATTATTCCCCTCAAAATTTGGATGAGTATGTTTCTGTTCTGGATATACAATATAATAAAAGGTTCTCAGATTTTGAAAAAAATGTTCTCACACTTAAATTAACTTTCGAACCACACCTTGTTGATATCGACGTAGCGCCCAAAGAATATCAAACGGAATTATTTGAAATAGGAGAAGATAATATCTTTAAATCACAATTCGATAAAAAAAGATCCTATTGAAATATGGAAGACTGCAGTTATTTATCCTCGTCTAAGACAACACGCACGAAGAATTCTTTCATGTTTTGGAAGTACATATTGCTGCGCGCGAGGCAACATTTTTATACATAACTCAAATTAAAACCCGCCTAAGAAGTCAAATAAGTGATGTTCATTTGGAAGATCAATTTAAATTACGTACCACGTCAATTGAGCCAAATATTTATTTTTGTCATCCAATAAACAACCATAGAAATCTCATTAAATTTTCTGGATTGTAAAATTAAATGTCAAATTTTTTGGAATTTATTAATTGTATGTCATTTTGAAAAAATAAACTATTTAATTGCAAAGAAAATTATGTATTTTAATTTTGTATATAAATCCCTTTAATTAAATCGTACATATATGGATGCGGCCTTCTCAAAAATGGTAAAATGAAAATTGGCCTTCTAATATAAAAAGGTTCGCCACCCCTGGTGTAGACTATTGAATTCTTCCACCGACCCCCAGTTGTTACTACTATATATAAATTATGAAGTTTAATTTAGGTGGAATTTTTTTACTTTACTCTGATTTTATCTTATTGGAATTTTGATTAACTGAGTGTTCTATATATTTTTTTCAATGGAAGGAATATTAGGGGGAATTCAGGGAATCTATGGATATAAGCTTCTAGGTCTGTCGGGATGTAAAAATCTTATTACAAATGAAGGCACCGGGCGAAGATCCTTAGCAAATATTATTTTATAATAAAACTAATATAAGAGCAGCAAACATTACATATTACAAATAAAAAAGGCATATCCTCACCAGGAGCACATGTGCTTTTCAGAAGGCAGAGCGCCATCTGGTGGAACAGAAATCAACTAACCATTGATTCAACCTGTTCCCTGATATTTGGCCAACCCAATTTCTTGATAAATCAAGAAAAGCCATCCACGAACGCGTTTGGCGCTGTTGGCGTTCGTCAGCGTGGAGTAGGCTGTACGACTGCGACCAAAAAGATTTTTGGTCCCAGAGGCTTCTTGAGAAACCAAGAAATGAGTATTTAAGGCCATAATTGCGTAAATATGCTTAACATGTGAAAAATAATAGAAAATATGAAAAGGTCAGGTGTTGATATGTATATATTTTTTCTATTATTTTTTCACATTACATATATTTGAAAATCACGTATCGAATAAATAATAAATATATATGTTCCTCTCTCTTTTTATATGAATCATTAAAACTACTTCTGCAGATCCCTTACCGCGATTATAGCAAAGATTAAATATGAGGGCTTGGCTCATAAGTGGTGAACACTCTCAGCGGTTTTGTCAAATCGCCAAAACTAATAGGGCTTTTAAAGAGACACTATTGTCTCTTTATATTTCAAAATATCCAACAACAATTATTCATTGAAAAGACTTTAAATAATCATATTACCCTTTTTGTGCATTTCATAATTATTCTATTGCTTATCAGTGAATATTGCAGTAGTTTTCAATAGAATATTGTTGGTGTTGTCAATAAAATAATGTTAAAAAAAAAACAATTTAAGTATGTCGCTGCTCTTTACAACTATTTGTTAAAAAATTGTAGCAACGGGGAACGAATTTTGTGGTCACTGGTCAGATTTGAGGCAGGTTCGCTATTGAGAACATTGTTACAAAGAAAGAATTGATTCTTATTATATAAGTATATTTCATAACCAAGCGTGGTCGGTAAAGAAGCATAGACACCTAGAGTTTCATTTTTATAAATTATATGTCCTGTTACTGTTCCAAAATAACTTTATTAGGTACCGCTCAAAAAGAACAACCTAGCTTATGTTATTTACAATGTATAATATGTACAAGTTCTTCATATAAAAAAAACTGTCCAAAGCGGGATTCGATCCCGGTTCAAGGCTGTCGGGAATCAAGGGTTTATATCGCTGGTCCAAAGATTTCTTTAAATTAGATGTTTAAAATAAAATAAAAATACACAAAATCTTAAAATTATTCGAGAATATTTTTGAAAAATTCAATATATTACAAAAAAATGAAGCCAATGATTCTTATTCCAGAAAAAAAAAGCACACGATCGATTCAAACGAACCAAATAAATATAAAAATAAAGGCAGAAGAAAAGAGTTGAGAATTGGCGGGAAAGCAAGAAAATATTTTTCTTGAAAAAAAAAAGGCTTAAGGAGCTGCAGACGAAAGCGTTTTTCTAATCGCCTGCGCCCAAGCCGTCAACTCAGACGACCATCATTATATAAACATGAAGTCTCGGCTGCAACATCCGTCGCCATTTTGTTATTCTTCCGTCGGGGGATTGTTTGCGGTCAAATGGTGGAAATTCCGAATGTGGCGCCATGGCTTAATTAGCATATTGTCAGTCTATTACCTAAACAAATAACATGTAGAACTCTTTTTCGCTTGGATTTTTATATATTGATTTCATTTTTAGAAAAATACTACAAAATTGTGGTCAAATCCTTTTATTTTTTATTAATAATATATATTTTAAAGTATTACACAGTCGGAGAATAAAATATAAACATGTCTATTATAAATGTAATGAATTGTATGAAAAATAAACATACCCTATATACAGTAGAACCTTCTCTAGCGGACAACCTGCTAGCGGATACCTCTCCACAAAGGACAGTTTTCATTTTCAAAATTACCATTTTTACAATTTATCAACTCTCCAGTAAGAGGACACCTCTCCCTAATGGACACTTTGGCTCTGCATTTAGGTGTCCTTTACAGGGAGATTCTATTGTATAACAATATATAATAAATATAAAATAATGATATTTTAATCCAAAATATAAATAAGTGTATTATAGATGTAGAAAATAATGTAAAAAATTCGAAATATATAAAAAAAAAACATCTTTGATAAAATATTTCAAAATTTAATCAAAAATGCCCTAAGCTACAACTCGTAACTTCAAGCCTGCAGCACTTTGAACGAGAGAGTTGAAACTGAAAGATATTTTATATACCGTGACCTTTATTGTGAAGATACGCGAAATAACCAAGTATGAAAAAACTTGCCTCTGTATCATTCAAATAATAATTAAAAATAAATAAACAGGCGACATCATATATATGAAACTTTCTTAAGTTTTGTCCATGATTGTAATTCCCTAAAGACTATTTTTCCATTGTGGAAAATTCGAAAAAAAAAAGTTTTATTTTTAAGAAAGAATTATCCCCTGCAGCTAGAATTTCCAAGTAATCGGTCAGTCTAGCACTCTAGCAAAAGTTGTAGATTTGAATGATTTGACCAGAAACTTTCCTGCTGTTAGCGAGAGTCAAGTTTCTTTATATATCAACATTTTACAAAATATTCAAAACCAACAAATTATTTATTAAACACTAGCGGACCTACCCGGCTTCGCCCGGGTTTTACCCGAGTAAAGGTTTGTCTAATGAATCTCTCGATAAAGGGAACATTTTTTCCCGGTCCCTTGAAAAATACTCGATAAGTTGAATAAAATCAATATTAATTGGTTCCCTCGGTAATTGGAAGTTAAAGGAATAGTATCTTGCCTTGGAATTGTATCATTATTCTTGTCTCAAATAAATTGCCGTGTCATCCTGAATTTTGTCTTTCCTAATTTTCTACATTACAAAATCATCGTATCATCATGATAATATTTAGAGCAGGTTGTTGAATTATAACAGATAAATTAGAATATTTATCTTGATTATTTTTAGGCGAAAAGTTATTTCAAAAATTTTATTTGCTAGAAACCTTCCCAGTACTATACTAAATAACTTCCCAAAGTTTCATGGCGTTCCAATGAGTGGTTTGGTCAGGCATAAAGGACAGACACACATACATTCATTTATATATATATATATATATATAGATTTCTTCACACGAAATGCTAGCTTACAAGTACCAGAATTAACTCTATTGATTAACCCTATACCAGGAAAAAACCTAAATACAATGGTCTCTATATAAACAGTTATAATATTTGTGAAAAAATAGTACAAATGTGATATTATACTGGATAAGATGCATAAATTAAGAAAAAGAAATCTCCTTATTGTGCAACTGAAAGTTGCTGATGGCTTGCGTCATCTATCTGATCTATCGAGAATAGTTGATATTTATTCCGATAGATGGCGCAGGCCTACAGCAATTTTCAGTTGCACGATAAGGAGATACCTTTTTCTTAATAATAATTTGTGTATCTTGAAAATAAAGGTTGCTTGGCCAGCATTTATATTTCTTTAAAAATAGTCACTTCGGCCAGTTAAAATAAAAATAAAGCATTTGGTAAGGCATTAAGAATTATTCTGAGGTTGCAAAGGAATTCTCACGCGATTTTTAAAATTTAGTTTAACATCTAAAGAAATAGTCAAAATAAAACTTTAACTGGCTGAAGTGTATTTTTTTTAAGAAAAATAATTTGTGTATGTTTGAGAAAAAAAAATATTTTAATTAAAACTTCACACTCAATGATACAAAACTTGAGTAAATTATACTTTTTATCATATATATCAGGATTCAGACAATAACTCTGGAAGATAAATGATACAAGGTGACCTTTATTGAAGACACATGAGATAATCAAGTGTGAACGAATTTGCCTCTGTCTTTAAAAATAAAACAGATTACTGGCGACAAGAAAGACTTTCTACTTCCTTAAGTCTTGTCCATGTGTGTATTTTTATATGAAAATTGTTTATATCTTTTCTCTAAAATACCTATTAGTATAGCTATGTAGAGACCATTGTAGATGGGATTTTATATAGAAACCTCTAATGAAAATCCTGCTACCCTTTAGATGACATTTTATGTGAAGTTTAAAGAAGAATCTGTTTTCTATGCGTATTTTTCCGTATATTGATATATATCATCAAAAAAGAGCCACTTTAAAATTCATTATGCGAATTCCTTTCATCAATTATTAACATCAATAATACCGTTTCAACTCTCGATCCATATGCTGAGTTCGTTAACATTTTAAAAAAGGAAGAATAAAAATTATAGGTAGCAATTCCTCGAAATAGTTTTCAGTCATATTATCTACAAAGGTTTGTATGCCATATTCTACAATATAGCACAATATTATAAGGTGATAACGTGTCATATATATATAAGAAATGGAAGCACGAAAATATATTTTACACACAAAACAAACTTCTACTGTTCTTACTGCGATGAAAAAATATACGAGGAGGAGTATTAGGGGGCTAGGCGAAACCGCTGGGAGAGTTCACCATGGATAAGTCAAACCCTCCCAATATATTTTCATCGCAGTAAGGACAGTATAAGTTTGTTTCGTGTTAAAAAAAGAAACATTAGTGCTTTATAATGTTTACATTTCTTGTAACACAATATTGTTAATTCACTGCTCGAATATCTTCTTATTTTATTATTATTACCAGTTGCAAACAAGACACGCTATATCCGATCTGGATAATTGCGCGTGAAACTATTTACAATAATTCATATTGTAGTAGATAACAGAATTGTCAAGAAGAAAATAAACAATTAAGAAAAAGAGAATTGATTAAACATATACATTAAACAAATAAGCAACAACATAAGCAGAGAGAAGAAATCGCAAAGTAGTTATTTACAATATGTTAAGCAATGATGGAAGTTGATTTAATGAAGTTATCTGTAATGTATCGTGGAGAGAGAGAGTTGATCAAGTTGAGCTATTTACAATGAGTTATATATTATAGTTATATTTTCCCATCACATTTTCACTCTCTCGTTCCATATCAGATTAACTTGACACCTAATTAACCGCAAACAGATTAAATCTGACAGGATTCAAAACTCTTAAGAAGTTTAACTCTAAAAAGAATGATAATTAACTTGTTAAAACTATCAAAAACTGCTGAATTGGACAAAATACTTAATGCCTCTTCTTTCTCAAAAGATAATGATCTGTTAAACAAGTGTCTTTGTATAGTATAAGTATGAATTAAATTGTATTTGTGTGTGTTGTTAAATTAATATGAAGTAAAGATAAGTGTGTGATAAACTATATTCATCTTCTTCTTTCTTATCTCCACTCAATCATATTAGGGTATCAGGCTTGTAAAGTTTGAGATCATGTCTGGGTGAAGTAGAATGCGTTTGCCTTTGTCATTAAGACTGGGAGCACTACTCAGTGGCAGGCCGACTTAGCTCCAAAAGAAATGTCCGCCTCTGACATGAAGAACAGACGCCATGTGCAGCCGCTCCTAACATGGAATACAAACGCTGCTCATCCTGTATCCCTGGATTAGGAGACCTTACAGGGTACTATCAGCCGGGCCAGCTGAGTCCAGGTTTTTTAGTGAGCTTGTTACTGCTTCTCCTCTTCCTTTTTCATCCGGGCTTGGGACCGATAAAGGTGGAGTTCTATTGAAATGGTACTGTTGTGTCTTTGCATATTTGCTCTTTACATATCTGTTCTTTGTTGTAGTACAGTTTACATAGTTTCAATTTAACTTATTTGTGCTGTAAATAGGACGTATGGATTAAGTTAGAGAGTCCAGTCCAGCCTTAGGAATAGAGTATTCTTGTTGCCTTAAACGACTTTTGCTACTGTAGTTTTAGCTCGGCAAAAAAAGAATTTTCAAGTACAAGAGTGGTTCCGTGGCCCAGAGCGACACGACAGGCACCTTATGATGATATAATGGAATGTTGCTGATGGGTTACTGCCATCTATCGGTAAAATATCAACTGGCTTGATATTATTAAATAAGGAAATACATATAATAGCCAAGAAGAGGAATAATAAAATGGAAGCCATATAAATAAAAACAATTGAAGGTCAGTATATTGTGATCCTTTGACGCAATCAATCTTACAAAATTCTGCAAGCTCCTTTCTATTTCTTTATAAATACAAATAAATACATATTGTCGATTAATCACTTCATATATATACTACATGAAACTGAATTTGCAACACCAAGAATTATTATGTAAAGGTAGTGAAAATCTGAATCAATAGAGTACCAGTAACGAACAAGAATTGATCTTTATTAGAGCAGAATTAACCTATACACTGGGTGACATCGCTGTCCACTCAATATGTTGTGGGATCACCGCTATGTCAACACGTCTTGGTACTGATTCAATGAGAATGGTGTCGTGAGAGATGGCTCTCCATTCACTGTCAACCAACAACCACAGTTCATCTTCTATACGCGGCTGTGGCAGCGCACTCAAACGACGTCCAATTAGTCCTCAGACGTGTTCTATAGGTGAGAGATAAGAAGAGACTGTTGGCTATGGAAACACCGAAATTGAATGCAGGGATTTTTGGCTGATGAGTGCAGTGTGAGGTTGAGCGTTAACTTGCTGGAAAATGGAATTTGGTATCCCCTGAAGGAATTGTAGCGTCACTGGCCGCAGCACGTCATCCACGTATCTTTAAGCCGTAATAGTGCTCTCAATACGAATCAGAGGTGATCTGCTTTCATAGGCGATGATTCTTCAAACCATAATGCCGCGTTGTCGTGAGGTGCGGCGTTCCACAGATGCGGCAGGACTGTCACCAAGATGGTGTCAAACTTTTATTCGACGACTGTCATTGCTGAAACTCAAGCGAGATTAATCGAGAACAATACCCTTGGGACATTCCGCTACCCATGGAACTTTTTTTCGACAAAATAAAAAATGGTGGAGTTTTACTAGACACCATGAGTGTAGGCTGCCTACGACCAGTCTGTGTATAAGGATTTTGGTTGATATGGGGAAATCAAGAGTGCTTTGAACATCATTCAAAATGATGTCAGAGGTGGACTGTGGAGCCGCCAACGCCATCCAGCTGATGCGTCGGTCCACGCGTGCTGACGTCACTCTGGCCGCACCAGCACCCCTCAACGGTGCCACATTTCATTGTTCCAATCATCTTTGCCATAGCCGGTGCACTGTGGATGCGTCGAGGTGTCTTTCCATAGAGATTTAACCCTGGACCACTTCTTAATCCAATCATCATACCTCTCGTGAAATCGTCTGTCTGCTGGAACTGCTGGCGGCAGCCTGGCATTCTCTGCTGCTAAAAATTTTCTCCGAGCCAAAAATAATTTTCAAATACCTTCCCTGTCAGAAAGAGAGGTGCGAATATTAGAAAATATTCAAGTTACTTCTCTTATATCTCACTCAAGGATAGCTGCGCAATTTGCATCATTTACATAGCTCAGTAGACAAACTATACCGTGATATTTGCATATTTCCTACCCAATAGTTGCAAATTCAGAGCCACGCGCAGAGTGTATATAGATGTTTGATTTTGAAACATAAAAATGGAAAAAAATATATAAATATGTTCTTCCCACCATTCATTATAACTACAGGTTGCGAAGGGCAAGACTCGGGAACGTTTCCAATAAAATATATTCTTCTTCTTTCTTACCTAGACCGCCCTTTCCGGTCCCAAGCCCGGATGAAAAAGGAGCAGGGGGAGCAGTAACAAGCTCGTTAAAACATATGAGCTCAACTGGCCTAGCTGATAGTACCCTGTAAGGGCTCTTAATCCAGGGATACAGGATGAGCCGCCTTTATACTCCATGTTAGGAGCGTCTGCACATGGCGTCTGTTACTTATGTCAGAGGCAGCCATTACTTTTGGAGCTAAGTCGGCCTGCCACTGAGTAGTGCTCCCAGTCGTAATGACAAAGGCAGACGAATTCTACTTCACTCAGTCATGATGGTTGTTAAATTGAATATATTCTTATAAACACCTAGTGGTGAGATTTATTTGCATAATTTGCATATTCTTTCCTTAAACTGCCCAATTTATCATATATATAGATCATTTTTATATTAGAAAATAAAGATTGAAATAAATAATACAACACGCTTCTTTTTATTATTTATGATCATAAACTTTCAAGTTACTCTTTTCCAGAGAATTTTGAGGCAAATTGGAAACTGAAAAAGAATAATCCAAAAGCTTTTTCCAGGATATTAAATAATAAATAGACACATATAGCACAGTACACTTTCTACTTTACTTTCTAATAGGTTTTGGCAATGATATAAATGGAAATTAGAGCTCGTTTAATTAGGCAAAATATTTTCAGGGAATAGTTCCAAAATTCTTTTGCAATAAACAAAACCAATCTAATAACAAAAATATTTTCTCTTCCATATATTAGATATGTTTCAAAGAAAAACGTTTATATATTTTAGAAACTTTTAAATGGTTTCTCTATGTTCAATACAAGAAAAGAATCACGCCTATTTGGACACCAATTTTAAAATGCAAATATTTAACAAAAAAAGGATTTCAGTAATATAAAAATTTGGCCCTAATATTTTTTTATTTACTCCCATCAAACATTTATTTTTTTAAATGGTGAAAACTTTAATTGGATTTTTTTTTATTTTGGTCTCAAAAAAAAATATTTTTTAAAAAACAAAAAAATTGGAGTCCAATATACGAAAGTTGGTAGAAGGGAAAAGAAATTAAAGAAATGAGAAGTTTGAATTTCAAAATAAACTTATGCAAATTAATAAAAGAATATTTTAAGCAGCAAAAGTTTAGAATTACATTAAAAATCGCCTGAAGGCTTTGGAAAGCAAGTGTTTCTATTCGTTTTGTTTTTGCTATCACATTGAATTAAAATATATTGGATATTTTTTATAACGTGGTGGGGGGTGCTCTTAAAATTTATTAACTTAGCGGTTGATTTATCCTATCGAATAATTGGAGGTATTTAATTTAGGTTGGTTTGATTTGGTGGGGCCCAATCTTAATTATCTTTATTGAATCTCTACTCTTTCTTTGTTTGGATGAATGGTCAAATTTGAAATTGGATTGAGCGTTTCTTAGAGAAATTATTGTATAACCTTTCCATTCTTTCAATAACGATTTGTTCATCTACAATTCTACCGTTGTAATGATTGTATGTTGTATCTATTGATATAATTAACTATTTCTAACGATTGTTTTGTATCTATTGATATAAATCTCTCTATATAAGTAATTCTAAGTAATTATTGTGGATTCTATATAGTAACATGCGTACATACTCGCCCTCGGTCTGTAATGTTTTTTTTTTTTGGGGGTTCCGATTTTGAGGGGTATACCATTTTTCAATCAATAATTTGTCAGCTTATTTTCCCTCTCCTATAAAGGTATAATCTATAATGCGGCTAATCATTCTCTTTCTGTTTTTTAGTATTTATTCTCCACCTTAGATGAGGTTATTGAAGCATGACCAACTGTCCGCTTTTTCCCATCGTTGGTCTGAACGAGGACAGCTCCAAGTCCATAACCGCTGGCGTCAGTATGGATCTCTCTATTTCGAAATATGCCACAACAGGTTCAGACATTAATACTCTCTTTTCAAGGATTCAAAAACATCTTGTTGGTCAGAGTTACACGTGGATTCCTTATCAATTTTGAAAATTTCGTGTAGAGGAACAGCTTTCTCAGCGATATTTTCAATAAATTTACGATAATACGAACAAATATCAATAAAGCTTCTCACATCCGTTATAAATTTAGGGTCGGAAACCTAACGATAGCTTCAATTATTTTTCTGGAAGGGATAAATACCTTTACCATCGAAAAGGCCTCCAAACACTCTTGATTCGTTTGGTTCCAAAAAGGATTGGGGGAATTGAGGCGCAGCTTGGCTTTTTCGAGACTTTGAATTACGAATTCAATCCGGTGTAACACCACGATGTCGTCTAAATAACAGAGGCACATTTTCCATTTCAGACCTTTCCGCATCTTGCCTCTCATATGCTTGAATGTTGCAGGGACATTACACAGGCCGAAGGGCATAACTAGAAATTTGTACAGTCCGTGAGGAGTAACAAAGGCTGTTTTCTTTCTATCTGCTTCGTCAACATCTATTTGCTAATATCTCGAACAGGTCCATCGATGATTAAAATTTGGTTTCTTTCAGACAGTCAAGTGTATTGTCGATTCAGTGGAGTGGGTGAACGTTCTTTTTATTAACCTTAATTCAATCGTCTGTAATCGACACCGAAACGCGAATTACCATTCTTCTTCTTTACTATAATAACTGGCGATGACGATGGGCTTTCTGAATGACGTATGATCCCGGCCTATAACATTTTGTCCACTTCCTATTGGATTGCTTGGCGTTCGGTAGGACATTCGCTTTGGTTACTCCTGACAACTGTTGCTCTCTCCTCCAGCCAACATTTCGAGTCTTCTTATTTTTTCTCATCTTCACTCAATCATATAAGGGTATCAAGCTTGTAGAAATCGAGACTTTTGAAGGTCTTTGACAACCATCGTGACTGGGTGAAGTAGAATTCGTCTGCCTTTATCATTAAGAATAGGATCACTACTCAGTGGCAGGCCGACTTAGCTACAAAAGAAATGGCCACCTCTGATATGAGGAACAGACGTCATGTGTAGCTGCTCCTAACATGGAGTGACCTTCAAAGTGATGTAACGAATGAGAGCGTGTTGCCAAATATAATAATAATATACTCTGTCGAAAATATCAGTGAAACTATATTTTACGAATGAAATATTTACAAAATAATTTAAGTTAATAATTTAAAAATATATAAATAAAAATATATTGTTGCATCGTATTCATCAAACATAATGCAGCGATATAGATCCAATTTCAGAAACCTTTTCTTTTTTAACACGTTTTTAAACAGTTATTTTTATTTAGAAAGCACACGTTAAATACTCTTTCAAACATATTTACTATTTTGATTTGCATATTCATATGTTTAATATTAAAAAAAGATGCATATATTGGATTTCTTATTATTTTATTGTTCCAATATTTCGAGAGGCAACTCACCTCTCTTTATCGAGGATGATTGTGTTTTTCACTAGAACATGCTAGCACGAGTACACCACTCTCGTTCTACAAGGCCAATGAAAGAATTGTATCTTTGATTAACACAAACACAAACATCCTCGATAAAGAGAGACGAGTTGCCCCTCGAAATATTGGAACAATAAAATAATTAGAAATCCAATATATGCATCTTTTTTAAATATAATTTTAATTATGGATTGCCAAATCTTCAAAATATTCACATGTATGTCAGACTTATATTCTGATTAATAGATTACGGTGCAAATATTATAGAATATATCCGTTGCATGAACTACAAAGCTAATATTCTAGTCAAAATTTAATAAAATAAAACAAAATTAACCCAGGGGGTTGTCAAGCGACTTGTATTGAGCATTCACACTAAATAAATAAAAAGCTCCTAAAGCCATCCGGATAAATAATGTATTTGTTTTCCCGACCCCAAAAAACTTATCCCACCAGACTTATCCAACCAGAAGTCGGTGATAAGATTTTTTTGCAACTTTTATCCGCACCCAATATAGATGGAATTGAAAAGGAAACAATAAGGTTGCCCCCCACGTTTTGTAGTTTTCTATTTGGACTCGGTGTCAGTTGGTAAAAACTATTTTATTTTTTTAGGCTGTTAAAGGCTTTGTGTTTGGATTTTGTTTTTTGTTTGTATAATTCTTTAGTAAATATTTATGATGCGTTATTTTTTTATTCTAGTATAGATCCCCACGCGGTGTGTTGTGGGATCTGACCATGTGAATTTTTTTTTTTCGGTTGTATAAAAAAATACTTGTTTTTGTATGCTATTCGAATCCGTTGATTCCAATTAATTTTGTATTCCTTTAGGTCACTAGGTATTTTGATATATTTTAATGAATATATTTGTTAAAAAGTACTAGAACATTAGCTCGTTCATCGATCGAGTCTATAACGAAGGTAAATTCTCTAGGTCCTATAAATATTTTACCTATACACACATATTTAATTAGAAAGGCATATATTGGATCAAAATATAATTTATTTTACCAATATTTCAGTTGGCTGAACGCCAACCTTTATCAAGGTGTTATATCATGACACACCTTAAAATGTTATAACACCTTGATAAAGGTTGGCGTTCAGCCAACTGAAATATTGATAAAATAAATGATATTTTGATCCAGTATATGCCTTTTTAATTAAATATTTATTAATGGATTGTTCTATTTTCAAAACACACAAATATATATAAGTTGATTTACATCTCCTGTGGATATCAATCAAACAAATGGTCTAGTTCTCTGGAGATGAGCTTCATCTTTATTAAATGTAGTTTCGAGCTTTCGGGCATCTCTGCCCTTTAACAGAAGTACATAATCAGTGTGATTATATTTGAATCTTAAATATTTTATTTGTACGCAAACTAATTTCAATACATTAAGCCAATATGTAGATATGTATTGAAAAATAGATTCTAACTTGATTAAGGAGAGAGAGAGTAAGAAGAAATACCAGTTATACAAGTTTAAATTTACCATTTTTTCTGGTATAAGACAGATGATCATTCTAATTTTTTTTTGTACTCCTGTCGAAAAACAGAAATGCCCGAAATCTTCGAGATTACGTTTAACAAAGATAATAGAAACTCACACATCTCCAGAAACCTGTGACATTTGTTTAACATATATGTAAATTTATATATTTTAGCATTTATATTATAGAGAGATATAATGATTATAAATATAGGATTATTGTTACACCAGGTTGCGGCTTGGCAAACTCTTCAACCTTGATTCTCTCCTGTGCCGGGTCTTGCATCTTACCAAAGCGTGTTTCAACCATCCTACAAATTTATATAAGGGAATAATGAGATAACCTTACTTTAAGTAGCCTTCAGAATAATTTATTTATTTCTCACATCAAAGAGAGCAGTGAAGTCACACAGTGTACCAAAATACGAATGGTGATTCTATAATACATATATTCTGTCGATAATACATATATTCTGTTTAATAATATAAATAAATATAAATTTTAATTTAAAAAACAACTATCCCCCGATTTACACGGTAGATACGTTCCTGAGAAAAACGCGTAAATCGGGGGATAGGTGTACACAGAAATAAAAATAAAATGCATTGACAGGTTTAAATATGTAGTCAGCACATAGCTCGGGATTCCTCGTGAGATGTGTTCACAGCGCATGTGTTCAATCACAGTAGCATTTAGTATAGTGCGATAAAAACTAAAATAAAACTCTTATTTGGAAAACCGTGTGAAAGCGAAAACGTGTAAAACAAGTACCGTGTAAATCGGGGGATAGATGTATATGAAAAATAATATTACAAATTAAAATAAAATAGGAGCATTAGCCATGATGCACCAATACGATGAGAGATAGTAGGAACTGATTACTTAACTCTAATAGGAAAAACAATATAAAGCTAAAAGGCCTTCTCTATATACAGGAAATGAAAATATTAAATCACGAATGTTTCTTTTATACATAAAACAAACATCTAATATCCTTATTGCAATGAAAAAATATTGGGAGAGCTTGGTTCTTCAGTGGTGAACCCTCACAGCAGTTTCGCCAATTTTGTCTTTCAGACCGCTTCTAAGAGCTCTAATACTATATTGAACGATTCTGCTTATATATGCTGGACTGAAGAATGGAATCTCAGAAATGGTATTCAAGTAAACTAGGTACATATGAATTTTGGACAGTAGAATTATATATAGAAAAAAATAATATATTTCTAAAATTTTGAAAGTTTTTTTCTTTGTCATTCTAAGGGTGGTTGAATGATTTTTGCTTCTCCATTGAAGTATTGAACAATCGCTGAAAATCAAGTCTCAAATCCCTAATAATTTCCGAAGTGAAATTGTGCAGCATACACAGAGGCAGACATTTGTATTAATTATATTTTATATATACACACAGATTATTAATTTTGATATTCATATTATTTATATTTTACTACTCTCTCTGGAAACTTCCCTCATTGCTTATCTTGTATCTTATAAATGTTGGTTTTGTGTATGTTCTAGGAATCCGGGTTACCTCAAGAGAGAGAGAGAATTGATTTTGTTTTTGCCTTAAATAAATTGCCCTGTCATCCTGAAGTTTGTCTTTTCTAATTTTCTACGTTACAATATGATAACAATTATAAATTTTCAATTTCCATATATTATATCCTATTATATTTGGCAGTGTATTTCTTATATGATATATTATATTTCTACCAAAAACAGTGGTGAACCCCCTCATAGAGATAATATTTATAATATATTTCCCTATATAGGAATGATATATCTTCTATTAAGAACTGCTTATCACATTTTGGAAGGTAACAGATATCAAGTGGTCTTTAAAACAGTTTCTCTCTCCTTACTAAAATATTAAGTATGACTATTCTTAAATCTTTAAGATTTTACTTGTACGCAAAATATTTTCAATCCATTAAGCCAATATGCAGATATGTATTGAAAATATATTATAACTTGGTTATGGAGTAAGAAGAAATACAAATTATATAAGTTTCAAATTGTAACAACACACTGTCTCTGAAGATAATTTCTTGGTTTATTTAAACGATCTCTAAAGCTTTCGGGTATCCCAAATCCTTCTACAGTAGTATAAGATGGTCCGGATAGGCGGAGGGGAGAGGATTGTTCGCTGCGTGGAAGACAAAGAACTGTGGGGGCATACATGGTAGGGATCAGGGTCAGCTAGAGCCTAATTAAAAATCGAATCATGACAAATATGCTCTAAATAAATCACTAAATCAAACAAATCACTATACCAATTCTACAGTATGTATATAACGCTCGTTGTATACTCCTGTAAAAGGGTTTGCGATACTCGAAAGCTTGAGAGATCATTTAAATAAAGCGAGAACCTTATCCTCAGAAGCACAACCAGAGCATCCAACTCGCTCTCGGCAGAGCTAATGGTACAAGCCCTGTCTGGAACTGGTCTGCCGATGCCATATGGACTCCATCTCAAAGAGTCAGGGGAGGAGAAAGCAATATCTCAATATTTGAGAGAAAAATATAAGTAAATTCGGACAGAGTTACAAAGCAGACCCGCCTTCAAACCCAATTCCCTACTGACTCAGAATCCTCAGAAGCAGTGTGTTGTTACAATTTATATTTCAGAGGATTACCTATTCCAGTTTGAATTTACCTTTTTTTCTTGTATAAAGCAAGGGATCATTCTCATATTCGTTTTTATAAACTCTTCGTTTTTTCATCAATTTGCTTTTGATCATTTGGATTAGAGATGTCATTAAGACTTATAAGAAGAGCTGTTGCAAATATAATTGTTACTTGAATATAGTAGTTAAAATGTTCGAATGGATCAAAGTAAAGAACAATATTTAAAATTTATAAATATATTTTGAAATTAAAAGGGTAAATTTTATAGATCATATATTATCTTGAATAAGCCAAAATAATTGAGAAATATAGAATAAATAGCGAAAACATTTAGACCTCACTGTTGAAATTTAGTTTCAAAATAGTTTTGAAATCTCTTGTAGGAGAATAATTATTTTATAATCTATAAAAAAAAAACCAATATTTTAATATATCTATGAATATACGATAGCGTTATGCAATTTTGTACAGAGCGAGATAAGCTAATCTCATTTAGCGACTTTCAACAAATTTATCAATTGAAAATTATCTAAATAATGTTAAAGATGATAACGATCGATTTTAAAGTACGTTTTTAACATTTTAATTAAAGGTTTTGAAATACACTAATAATTCTTAGATTTAAAAGTTAGGGAGAAAGATGAAAACTCAGTAAAAAAGTATACAAATCTGAGATTAAACGTAATTTATATCAAAAGATTATATATGAAAAAAAATGTCTACTTTCACAGCCAATATAAATGCGAATGTTTGTTGAGGATGGAATTATTCAACGTGTTATTTATTTTTTAGATAGAGAAAAAATTCTACAGTTGATGAACTGAAGATGATAAAGAATTAGGAAGGCACTTGGTTCATCAATGGCGAACCTTCCCATCAATTTCGCCAAAATAATCCACCAAATCACTTCAACTATTGTATGCTTATAAGTAATTTAAATTTCTAGAACATGATAACCTTGTCTCGAAATATATAAATTTATTCTAATAAATACAATTATTCCAATAAATGCATTTATTTTGATTTAATTAAAATGGGCGGATTAATTTTCAACATATATACATATTGGATTAAAAACAGAAAGGGATATCCTGACCGCACTCACTTGAGCTTTTTAAGATGGCAGAGCGCCATCTAGTGGAACAGAAATTAACCAAAGGTTGATTTAACCTGTTCCTTGATATTTAGCCAACCTATTTTATTGATGAGTCAAGAAAAAGGTTGGATCAATGTTTAGTTGATTTCTGTTCAACTATATTGCGCTCTGACATCTAGAAAGCTCATATGAGCCTTATCAGGATATGTCTATTATGTTTTTATATTAACTGACCTTTTTTATTCATTTTTATTTTTAATTATTTTTTTACATACATGCATATTCGATGGAATAAAAATATTTATTTGCTAAAATATTTCTTTGATTTTATCAGAAGAATCCTCAAACCAAGCTGACGAGAGCCAACAGTCCTAAACGTGTACAAAATTAGCTTTCTGTAATTTATCAAGATAGTGCTTTTGGCCAATATTCTTTAAGACTAAATAAATTAATGATTAGTTGATATTTTTCTCAGAAAGATGGCGCAAACCATCAGCATATTTTTTTTTCCACCTTATTGGTTGAACTTTCTCTCCCTTTGGTTCTACTTTTCAAATATATTTGAGATCTTGAAATGATGTTTTTGGATAAAGATATACTAGGACGTAGCTAGAGAGGAGAAGGGAGATGACTTTCCAAGATGGATCTTGATCTAGTTCTAGAGGCAGATTGACATAATAGATTATCTCAACAATAGTATTGTTCATTCTACTTGCGTTATCATAATTTATAGTTTTCTTCTTTTGTATTGGTAATTAATGAGAATCCTATAAAAGACCACCTCTAGGAAACCGGGTTTAGCTATTTTTTAGGCAGTTTCTCATAGAAGAAACTCTACTGTAGTTTTGCACTCCATTAAATAAATGTTTATAGTATATTATGTATATATCCATAATGTAATCCATATGCAAATAAGAATTACATTACAATAATCTAGAGAGCAATCTGAGATTAATTCGTGAAATCCGCTATGAGAGTTCATTATTAGTAAGTGTCAAGTCTTATTTATTTCTTTATCGTTTTTGTAAGGTTTGTAGAACTAGAGCGAGTTTTCAGTATTATTACAGTTAATACAAAATAAAATATCGCCGAAATAGTTCCATAAATTTGAACTTATATATATTATAATATAAAATGCATAGATAAACAAAGTTTTTATTGTAATTACATTTTTAACGAAGTGATTTGTAGACAAATGGAATTGCTCCGATTTATTACACGCTATCATAAACCAATCAGAGATTGACCCAGAATTTCCCCCTTGCCAGCAACCATTCGCAGTTGAGAATTCTACTTTATCACGAGGGACAATTGGAGGTGTGAGTCCTTTGGGGGCATTTGGGGTGGAGGATAGAGATTGGCTAAGGTCTGAGCAATGGCCCTTAGTTCGGGATTGGCTCAGCTCTGAACAATGGCCCTTAGTTCGGATTGGCTAAGGTTGAGCTATGGGTTCGGATCCTAAAATTGGTTCTGGTGTAAGCTACGGACCTGAATAGTCCGGATTCAAGCGAGGATGCATGTGATCGTAATAGTAGAATTGGTTCAAATCTCACCTAAACCAAGACGCCATTCCGGAATCTATATTTTTTCTTGTAGTTAAATCAATATAACAAAATCTCTCTTAGTAGAAATGGAGAAAGAAAAGTTTTCTACCTTTTATGCCTAATTATATTTTGAAAATTAAATTTTGAAGTGTGAGAATTTCTTCCTGTTTATTAAAGTTATTTTTATATACAATAAACTTGATTTATAAATTGTGAATTTTGTTTTATTTACACACGTTTATGAACACGTTAGTTAACCTATTAGTATTGAAATTTCTTCCACAGTACTGTGGATTGTGATTGGAGGTCTTGTAAGATTTCAGAAGTTCAGGGAGGCAATGCGCATATTTTAAAGATATATCATTCTAAGCAACGAAGAATTTGATTTTCTCCTCCACCATCTCCTATCAGTCAGTCAACACTAGTAAATCCTCAACATGATTTTCCAGAATGGTTGCAGGGTTTTCCCACTATGTACTAAATGCATTTCTCAACCTGCAACCCCAAGACATATTATTAACTGTATTGATTCATCTATTGATGAGCTCTACTCTTCCCCGGAATACACCATCAAAAGTCTCAAGCTTTACAAGCATCCTTAGTGTGATTGAGTGGAGACAAGAAAGAAGAAGAAGAAATCCTACCCCCAATGTTTCTTCAGACAATGACAATCATACGCTACAAATTTCCCCAGCATCTTTATAAATCAATTTTGGACTCCATTTCGTATCAAAAATTAACCTCCAGATATTCACCATCACCCTCTGAAACATCCAATCGAACTGTTTGGCATTCAGCTCCTATAAGCTAATCCTCCACCTCGCTTAAGATAGATGGAATCTAGAGTTGTGGGATTCTAAACCTCAATTTGTCCTTCCAGGAGGTCATTTTGAAGACGCTCTTCTTTTATCCATCATCTCTTTGACTTCTATTCTCTGAAATATCAATAAGTTTCCCATCAAGGGTTTCCGAGAATTCAACTAAAAAAAGCTAAACCAGACCGAACCTTCCACAATATATAGAATGCCATTTTTTTTATGAAGAGTCAATCTATATGAGCTTACTTTATATCTCAATAATCCGAAACCTTTAGGCATTGCTCGAACGACCAAATAATTTCAAGAAAAATTATTAGAATAAACATAATCATTACTAAAGAAATCATGTCTATAAATGATTATTCACCTTTCAGAAAGATTCCTACAAACAGGAATGTGGAAGACCTATGGATAGTCTCATTGATATTTCAGCATAAATAGTTATTTTAAACATTAATCGATGGATCATTAGCTTTTATTATTTATTCCCAGGTTTACTTAATTGCATATCCATCGAACAATATATATATATATGTTATATAAAAATATATATATATATGTCGTAAACCCGGGTAAGACAACAAGTGAATTGGAAGCAGTCGGGGTTGAGTGGCAAGGCGTGCAGAGTGGGAAGTCCGCACGGGACAGTAAGGACAAAGTTTAGGATCAAAAGACGCTCTCCTAGTACGTCTCACGTGGCACCAGGACCAGGGGAAAGTTTAGGATTAACTGAGGAAAGCTCGGCGTCCTGCATGAAACCGCGGAGGCAGAGAGGAGCCAAAACGGCGGCCACGAGGGCCGCCGCGAGACCTAGCACTGAGCGGGCCTCTTTGAAAATATCCACTGTAACCTAACTAACTGTCAACATCCGGACCAACGCCCCTTCTTTGTCCCTCTCTGGATGCCCCAGGTGTTCAGTGGCAAGCTGGTGTCACTTTGAGACGACTAGAAAAGACGTCATACTTTTTTACTTACATATCACATTGTTTAAATTACGATATATATTTCTGTTGATTTTTGATTATCTTGAGGATTATGCTATGTTAATGCAGTCGTGGGAATAATAAATTAGTTTTGATCAGAGATTGCTTTAATTGAACTAAAGGAATATATAAAAAACATCATTTGAAATAAAGTAATGCCTGGCTTAAGTCGTAAGAATAAAAAAATGAAAAACTTATTTACATAATGTACAAAAGATTTGAGCCGGCCATCGGGAAACAACAACAATGAGTTTTTATAGGGGTAGCGTGACCTCTGGCGGTCGATTTAGCAAAATATTTGAATCTATGAAATATAATTTTAAATAAAATAATATTTTAATATAACATATTCTATATTCTAATAAAGAATCTCGTCGTCTCGTTAGATTTTATTCTTTCTTCGAAATGATATCAGGCGATGCCTCCTATTGTAAGTAAACTTGGGAATAAAGAATTGGTGTCGATATATAGATGATATTTTTAAAGAATATTCAATACAAAGGATAAAATATTATTCCCTCAATACGCTCAACAATCTCAACAGAAACACCAAGTTTACAATACTAAAGAATAACAGGGACACTAACACATATTCAGATTCACTAAATATTAAAACCTATCGTTATTTTTATACAATAGAATATTCCAAGCCGAATATTCAACTTCAATAACACCATTTTAATTCACATGATCCATTTTTTCATAGCAATCGTTTTTTTTTAATTATTCCTAGTACACGTGGTACAGGCCATGATAATCATGGTGGGTAGTTTAGCGACTGCTTTTACTGTAAGTACACCACATGTCTACACATGTGAAAGCAGTTCGACTTTGCACTTACAAATGTGCCAGAACCCCGTTTGGTTACTTACACTCGCTGGTGGGGTTGGACTTTTGCAAGAATCGGGGACCATTGTAGCATTTCTTTTAATCAGAAAAAAATGTCCAATGCGGGAATCGAACCCGGGTCATAGTGGTAGAAACCCAAACGGTTTAACCAGCCTTCCACTGACCCCCATATAACAACTATTGTTATCTTTTTCTGCTGACGATTCTCTCTGGAAAGAAACAAAATTCAAAGAAACATTAAATAATGGATACATACCATCTATATTTCATATGAAGCCATTTTAAAATAAGTAACAAGAGTAATCTGATATGTCAAGCAAAAATGTCTTTTACTCCATACACTCTAAATAATCAAACCTAATCATCCAGATTGAAGAAATATGAGAACCAAGCCTTGTTTCCTACTTAGGGCGACCCTCTCGGTGGTTTTCCACTTTCAACGCTCTTTGGTAAGCTTCCATTCCGACTCAATGTTTTTACAATAAATCGGGGCCTATAGGAGAATTTTAACATGGAATTTTAATTATTAACCCATTAGAACTATGCAACACATTTATATATTTTCTTTTGGCACGCTAGTGATATTTCCTGAATTATTATGTTTGTTATATTAAGAAAATTGTTATTATGACTCTTAGGTTTGTTTTTGTGTTCAGCAGTTTCCAAAAAATATATATATTTTAAAAAATATTTATCATATTCACAGAAGTTTTTTTATATTTATAGCCAGATACAACACATCTATTTAAATAATTTTAAAAAATGCATTTTTTCAACTTCAAAATAAAAATAATTATATTTATTTAAACATAGAAACTTTCTCCTTGGAATATAAATACTATAAACTAAAGTGCCAGGAGAAAATGATTTTTTATTAATCGACTACACGAGCCTCGTGTAGTCGATTAATAAAAAATCATTTTCTCCTGGCACTTTAGTTTATAGTAAAAATAATTATAATTATTGATAATTTATCCATGACAACGGATATGATGATGATATTAGAGAGTATAATTCTAGATATAGAAGATTATTCTTAGTAAGATATTTAGCGATTCAATAAATTGAAAGAATACAAGTTTCTTTTTTTAATCATTTAACGATGCAAGCTTTCGGGCAAAAACCCTTCAACAGGCAAGCTGAAGCATAAATACGACACTATGAACGTAAATACCAATGGCTGAAGTGAATATACAGGGTGATCCAAAAGTCCCGCACAACTTTAAAAATTAATAACTCCGCGAATATTTGCGCTAGAGCAATGCGGTAAACACCATTGTGTTCAGGATGCAATGGGATTTTTTATGGCAAATAATGAAAAATTCGAAATTGATTTTAGTTACAATTTTATTCGCCAGATGGCGCTCTACCAGAATCAGAGATTCAGCGGCCAAATTGTTTGATAAATTGAAAAATATAACTGATCGACACGTATTTTTCCTTTTTGAATACCAGGAAAGAACCCTAATAATTTCAAATAACAAATTAATAAAACACCACTTCGCCAAAAGTATGAAGAATTGGTTAACGATTTTCAAATACAATCAGAGATATGTAAAATAGGTAAATGCAAATTTAAACGTGTAGCAAAAAGAAATTTGATATTTTAGATACGGTTTGTTTCCGAAGATAATAAATTTCTAATATTTTTAATTCAACTCTCACTCAGTATCGATTATATTTATTTTAATTCATTTGAAAAATATGTATCTATCTCTGATAATTTATTTTACTCTGGAATGCCGTTGTTGTTGTTGTCGTGTCCAATAAAGAGCCTTAGATGTATCCATGCATCTCCATCACAGTAGCATCAATATCCACTATCTTGGGTGTGTAAAGCTGCTGCTCTGGGTCTAAGTCAATTTTCTGCAAGGCTGCGGCCATTGCTGGACATGAGAATATGTGGGTAGGTGTTAGATCCACACCAGGACAGTTGTTGCATGTCCTATAGGTTCTTGTGCCATCTGAATGTATTGTCATTCCTTTATAGTGTTTTGTTCTGAGTCTTGTTATAGTTTTTATCATTTTTCTCTCAGAGTTTATTTCGCATTTTGATCTTTTCTTATTTTTTTGTTTAATTATCTTGTAATTTGACAAAGAATCAGTGTCAAATAATGACATTTGTTCTTTCCTTTGGCTCAACTTTCTGGCTTTCTTTGCCAATTCAAATGCCATTTCATTACCCCCGATCCCAGCATGGGCAGGGATCCAATGTAGAATGCAGTTATTCTCCAATGGTTCCAGTTGGGTAAGTAACGAGTGTATTTTCTGTGTGATTTTAGTATTGCCCTTCTGAATTGCTTCTAGAGCGGATATGGAGTCGCTGTATATTAAAAAATTCCTTCTGCTTGATGCAGGGATGGATGGTTAAGGCATACATCAAGGGCTTTCCAGATAGCTGTCAGTTCACAAGTGAAGTTTGACGAAATCTGTCCTGCTCCTTCTTTGATTTTGATGTTTGTTCCATCTTGCAGTATTATGTTAATTCCGGCCCCTCCATTACTCAGGGTAAGGTCTGAAGATCCATCTGTATATGCTGTTAAAGGGGATGGCCTAGCATTTTTAATCAAGAATTTGTACTATGAGGACATAGCCATTAATATTCCAAACATTAGACCTCGAAGCCCAAGGTATCAAAGTCTACCTCAATCAAAACAAAGCCATCAACATATACAATATGTATCACCCTCTAAACAATACATTTATTGACGATGGAACAATGGCTCAATTTCTTACAGATGACACTATTATTGTAGGTGACCTTAATGCCAAACATCAACTATGAGGATGTTCTACGCCAAACCCAAGAGGCAAAATACTATCAAACATATTTGACGACAATGCTTTCATTTGCTTAAATGATGGGAATCCTACCCATCATTCCTACAAGCTATAATACTGCACAAACCCTTGATATAAGTTTTTACTATCCCGACATTTTCCACAAATGCAAATAGCAAATATTAAAAAGTTTTGGGAGTGATCATTTGCCTAATTTGATAGGAATTAGCACCAAGACCAAAATTAGCTCAATTAAGAAAATTTCTGGAACTTCAAAAAGGCTAATATGATATCTTTCGAAAACACCATTATTGAAGCAGCCAAAGTTGCAATACCAAGAGGTATAATATTAAGAAATAATTTCCAAATTATACACACCAGGCAAAAAATATTCAAACACTTATAACTAAAAAAATGAACTACAAAAAAGGGCACCCAAAACCAAACAAATTGTAGAACTGAACTGAACATTGTGATTGCAAAAATAAAAAGATTATACGTAAATGTGAAAAGGGAAAAAATGGAAACAAACCTGTGAAAACCTGAACCCAAGAAACCCAAATACAAAACTTTGGAATTTAACGGTGTAAGGTCGAGGTCGGTTAGCATGTCCTCAACCTGCTGACTTTTGTTATCCTGCACAGGTGATCCCCAAATTGAACTTTTGGCGTTAAATTCGCCGAGTATGATTGTGATATCCGAAGACGCTTCACTTAATGCCTCTATTGTGTGTACCCGTACAAAATTCAAATATTTCACGAGCTGAAA
Organism: Cordylochernes scorpioides; assembly: GCA_030710605.1. Taxonomy (NCBI): domain Eukaryota; kingdom Metazoa; phylum Arthropoda; class Arachnida; order Pseudoscorpiones; family Chernetidae; genus Cordylochernes; species Cordylochernes scorpioides. The sequence goes on from CP092867.1 coordinate 26,521,815, forward strand.
GTTGGCGATTTTGAGATGCGTCAAGAATTCGCTGCATGGGTTTTCCGGCAAATTGATATTGATGAAAACTGGCTGTCGAATGTTCTGTGGACAGATGATGCTCACTTTTCTCTAAACGGAGAATTTAACATTCAAAACAGCCGCATTTGGGCAACAGAAAACCCTAGGATTTTTACAGAAATGCCACTTTACCAGCCTAGAGTTACAGTTTTGTGTGGGTTCACTTCTTTTATTATTGGGCCATTTTTCTTCGAAAAATCAATGGAAGAACTTTTAAAACCGTTTTTGTAACTGGTGAACGTTATGTTCAACTTTTGAGAGAAAAGGGTATTCCCATATTGCAGCGCAAAAGCACTAAGCGAAATAACATTCATGAAAGATGGAGGACCTCCTCATATCTCCCTAGGTGCCAAACAATTGCTGAAAGATACGTTCGGTGAAAATCGTGTGATAAGTCGCCACTTTATATACCAGTGGCCTCCAAGATCACCAGACTTGACGCCTTGCGATTTTTGTTTATGGGGGTACATTAAATCGTGTGTTTATCGATGCTGGCCTACCACATTGGCCATGTTGAAGGCTTCTATCAGATGGCACGTTTTATCAATTTCAACAGATATGTTATTTAATGCTGTCCATTCTGTCATTTATCGTCTGCAGGCGGTGATTGAGAATGAAGGGTGCCACATTGAGCAAGGATTGTGACCTAATACAAGAGAGAAGGCAGTTATCTCATGTGTTATATAAGCTGCCATGTATTATTTTATCTACCAATATTTTGCAGCTCTTTGTGTTGGGATATGGGGATAATAAATGCTGTCCTAACATCTTGACTCTTTTTTTTTTTTGTGAACAGTAATATTTTGTTTGTGATTTGCTCACATATTATGTCGTGCAAACCACAGGGTTATAACTTCTCGAATAACACTGGTACACACAATTTTTCCCCTTATGTTTAGTTTTTTCGCTTTTCGCTCATTAGAAGAAATAGCATAAGGAATATTTTCTGTACACCAATAACTTTAGAAATTTTGTGAAAAAAAAAAAATACAAAATGATTTTACTACCACGTTTTTCAACGCAAAAGGTCGATTTAAAAATTATTTTTATTTGAGGGGACACATTTTAAAAAATTGTGTACAGTATAATAAACAATGATAACATTTGACAAGCCCATAGGATATTTGGAATAAAGTACGACAAATATATTTTGTCACTCCCCTCTATATTTCATTTGTTGGATCATGACAAATATCCAGTTAAATAGTCAAGGGTCGCCAATCAGTCAAGAAACTACACATTTCTTATAGCTAGAAATCCCATTAATAGTGCCATCATAATTTTTGGTACTATATTAACATTTCAAAAATTCGTGTATTGATATCAGCAGTGTTTTTAAACATTCAATCTATTTCACAAAACCCCAAATAAAATATAAATATTTTTGCTACATGTTTTAATTTGCATTTACCTATTTTACATATCTCTGATTGTATTTGAAAATCGTTAACCAATTCTTCATACTTTTGGCGAAGTGGTGTTTTATTAATTTGTTATTTGATATTATTAGGGGTCTTTCCTGGTATTCAAAAAGGAAAAATACGTGTCGATCAGTTATATTTTTCAATTTATCAAACAATTTGGCCTCTGAATCTCTGATTCTGGTAGAACGCCATCTGGCGAATAAAATTGTAACTAAAATCAATTTCGAATTTTTCATTATTTGCCATAAAAAATCCCATTGCATCCTGAACACAATGGTGTTTACCGCATTGCTCTAGCGCAAATATTCGCGGAGTTATTAATTTTTAAAGTTGTGCGGGACTTTTGGATCACCCTGTATATATATATATATACATATTATTTACATATCTATAGCAAAGAAACATGCAAATGAGTAATTTAACGGTTTGTAAAATAATAATCATAGAGGATAAATTTTCAAAGAGATGCAAATTCATAGCTGGAGGCAGGAAATATTAGTGAAGTATATGAAATGGCTGATATGGAGTTAAAGAATATAAAGGAGAAAATTACATAAAGGCCAGGAGAGCATGAAAAGCGTCGGGGAGGTCAATTTTACGGTTGATACTGTTCTGTTTATGGGATTCTATGGATTCTAGTATAAGTCTTTGGTGTTGGTTGTGAATGTATTCATAATGTATGGTGGGGTGTTTGATGTTAAACAGCCAACAGCATTTCTAGTGGCCACAGAATCCACCGTGCATAGGTTAGCGTATTTTTTCCTTTTTTAATATTGATAATCGACGTATATTTATTCCTTGTGTTTTAACATTTTCTAAAAAAAAAAAAAACGGTCTAAATCATTGTTAGATTTAGTATATTTTTTCCAGTGTTTCTTTCATGGTCTTTTTCGCTATGTAGCAATCATGATCAAACCAAGGGTTCGACATTGGGTTATCCGATAACATAATATTCGATGACCCAGTATAGGTGCATCACAAAAGAAAGGTGTGCGAGATGTTCTTCAATATCTATATAACGTTAGCTTTCGGGCATGACGTCCTTCGACAGACCGAGGATTATCTGACTCTACAGGAAACAAAGGAATATACACGTAATATACATTTGTATAAGAACAGACGTTATTACCTTTTAGGGAGAAAGACATATAAAGTAGAAATCTTCTAAAGGGTTTTTATATATATAAATTACATAGCTAATATAAAGTATACTTCTGAAATACCTGTAAAAAAAGATACAGCCAGAAACTTTTACAAATATATTTATATAAAAAAGAGGTGTATCTAGATCTGCATCTATATATTTTTTTTCTTTAACAGATCTAAGTATATACGCCTCCGTGGTTCAACATTGGGTTATCTGTTTTTGTCTCAATTTGCATAACAGTTTTAAACATTCCATTTTGATCCGCTTGACCATCTTATTGATTATATTCTCAATCGAATTATTCCATGATCCATAAGAGTATATATACTTTATATATGGTTCAATATACCATGTTCTTGAACGATTCCTAATAGATTTGATATTTTCTTTGTAAATTCACTGAGACCAGAGAATCGAAAGACTTCTAACAGATACATTGATATCCATAATAAGAAGAAATAAAAATAGCAGGGAGAAGAACGACTCAAGCGACAAATTAATTTGTTATCACCTTAGGTGACACCAGCAGCCTTATTAATTATTTTATTGACGTTTTTGTCACCTGAAGACATTTTAATTAGGGTAGCTTCTGGATGACATAGTGTCGTATTGTCCTACCGTGTCACACAGTTCCTCATTGGTTAACTACTAGGTTAGTGATTAAGTTGAATATAGTTAGCTTGTTTTAGGTGAATATAATCATCTAAGAAATTTGAAGTGTATTAGAGAATAGAGAAAAGATTTACCAAATGAGAGACATAATCAAATAATGCACGTTTTTATATATTCGATGTGATGTCTTTATTTGTGATCTTCGAATATTTACCAAGAATATTCTTTCATAATACTGATTTCCATAAAAAAAAAGATTTCTGTCTGAAAATAGGTTTTCTAATCTTTTTACTTTTCTTTATTTACTCAATTCTCAATTTATTACGGTGCCTATTACGGTGTATGCGACATTTTGGCACATAGTGCAGGAAACAGAATGGCTATGATGCTGTTCGGGAATAGGCTAACTGGTTTGATTGTAATATACTGTATTTTGAAGTTATAGGACGGTATCTGAGTACAAAGGTATATGGGATTTTTCTATTAACAAAGTATATACTGTGAAAAAATATTACAAATGTAATATTGTACTGGGATAAGGTGCATAAATTAAGAAAGCGGTATCTCCTTAACGTGCAACTGAAAGTTGATGATGGCTTGCGCCATCTATCGGAATAAATATAAACTATTCTCGTTGATTTTTAATTATTCCAGAATTGGCCAAATCCCCATTCTTGATTAATCAGATCAATTGATGGCTTGCGCCATCAACAACTTTCAGTTGCACGATAAGGAGACGCCTTTTTCTTAAAGTATATGCTGTTATCAAATATCCTTTTTATATTATTATGTATATGGAAGTCACAAACTACCCGGGTTGTCCTTCAGAGAGACCTAAGTCATTATTGTTTTATATACAATACAAGTAGAGGTTCAATTTATGAGGTGGATTCAAGCAGGTTTATTTCATGGAAGATTTTCCAAGGATGTTAGTCTTGGTTTTGTAGTTTCCAGGATAATGGCTGTCTGGAATCTTTGGTATTCAAATAACTGAACAGGTGGAAAGGAAGTGGTCCACAGTTTGGTCTTCACTTTGGCAATAGAGGAAGAATGAATCTGCTTGCAAGACATTCTTTGAAATGATTTTACTGCTATTTTTAAAAATTATTCTCCAATTAAAACAGATTAATATTTACCCTAATAACAATCTTAGCTCTTTTCCAGATTTCTCGGCCTATTAAGATGATTTTGGGGCCATTCTCCGGGCTTTATACCTAGATGAGTGTACGCCTATCAACCCAATTTTGACTATTGCCTAGATTTAAATAACGGCTTTGGAAATAATAGGCAGGGTTGGCTCAACTAATTGAGATTCTACATTGCGAAAATATTTCTTGTGTGTGTGATTTAGATTGCCAATTAGCTCGTTATTTAACGCCTTTTAATCGTTTAATCCAAGTCGATTTATCTTAGATGCTGGGTCAAAACGTACTTCCAAGCAATGACCTGGTAGAACAGTCTGCAAAGCCTATGTCATTTTTCAAATTGTTTTTTTCTTGAGCCATCATATCCTGAAATCTAACGCTCAGCCTTCACGCTTACATCTCATAGGTTGTCTGGTCTATGGCCAAGCATTATTTAAGCAGATTTATGATAAGAATCTCTTCAACGACAATTTAACTCAGGATATTCCTATCCAAAATCTGTCTTGCAAAGTCACCTTCAAAATACTTTGTGGATACAAACACATCTAGGAAGATTTGGCAATCTAGCCTACAGACCTTTATCAAACCCACCCTCAATGCTTGGAACACCACTAAACACACCTTTGCCAAGCTTTCCTCTGGCATAAAAGCGAATGATCTGCTTTAGAGTGAAACTCTTTGGCCCTACATCGATTACAGTCATCCCGTCTTTCTTTTTATTCATTTTTTAAAAAGATCATTTTGTTGTCGTATATATGATATTATTTTCCAGTTGAAGAGCCGTCAAAAAAGCTTATGTCCATAGTTTACTTGAATACCATTTCTAAGATATCACCCTTCCATACAGCGTATATAAGCAGAATGGACCGATACAGTATTAGAGCTCTAATAAGCGGTCTGGTGGATTAAATTGGCGAAACCACTGGGAGGTTCCACCACTGATGAACCAAGCCCTCCCAATAAATATTTTTCATTGCAGTAAGAACACTATAAATATGTTTTTATGTTTAAAGGAAACTTGCGTGCTTAAATGTTTTTATTTCTTATAGAAACTCTTTACCCAAAAGCTAATTTTCTTATTCAAATATATTTTGGGTAACTACTGTTCGCATAAAATATAACAATTTTTAAAAACGTTTTCATTATATTTTTTTCTATAAGAGTTTTATCACTGGAAAAATATTGAACTATTAAAATTACATTAAACTTTATATACTATATATTAGAAAATGTGTGCCTAATTCCATATTTGAAGAACTTGAATACTAAAATTCCTTATACCAATAATTTTTTCACATATTATAGTAATACAAAACTATAAATAAGTTTTTAACATTTAATTAGACATTTTTCATTTTAATTTAGACACATGGATTTTTTATATAAAAATCCATGTGTCTAAATTAAAATAAAAAATGTCTAAATTAAAATGAAAAATGTCTAAATTAAAATGAAAAATGTCTAAATTAAAATGAAAAATGTCTAAATATAAATTTAAATTGTCTAAATAAAATTGAAAATGTCTAAATTAAAATGAAAAATGTCTAAATATAAATTCGAATTGTCTAAATAAAAGTTAAAAACCTATATATAAATTGATATACAATTTGATAACTTGTAGTTAAATTCCTATGAATAATTTATTATTTTTATATTCTTAACCTCAAATAGTTCTATTATTAATATAATACAGTATTTATAATGATATAGAATTATATTGAAACATTTATTCATAGATGAATAATTAATATACCTATATATTCTCTCTATATATAAATATATAAAATAATAATTTAAAGGTCAGAAGATAGGGAAGTGAACTAAATATTGTTCTCCTTGAATGCTTAAATATAACAAACGATATTTTAAAAGGATGAAATAATTTCTCTCGAATTTCAATTTAAAATACCTTTGTTAAATATAATTACTTTTGTAATAAATAAAAATGCATTAAAGTTATTTATAATTGTCAAAACCTATTTCAATAATCCATTAAAATCATAAATTTCTTTTGGTATAAAAATAATACCAGACAATTGAAAAAGAAGGAACACAAATAAAATTTTCAAAAACTCTAATGGAATTTTAAAACTAAACTGTGATTTATTCGAACAATTTTTATTCATTTAACTCAAGATATTGCATTTTTGTCCTTCCTATATATAGTAATATAAAGGTTTTAAAAGGTTTTAAAATATGGTTCAAAATGTAACAATCACAATGTTAAAAGTTTAATTGAAATATTTTTAGCGAAACGCGATATGAGACAATGAATTATTTTGTTAAATATAAATTTATATTTTAAAATGTGGTCACAGAGAAATGAAAAAAAAAAAAACATTCAAGTCAAATCAAACGATTTTATTTATCAGTGACTTTTTATTTGGAAAAAAGAAACTAGATCATATATTTGATATATCTATAAGAAGGAAAAATATTTTAATCTTTTCATCATGAAATAAATATAAAAATGGAAAAAGTAATTCAATATTTATGTAGAAATTAAAATATTTTCGATTTTTATTTGTTTATTTTGTTGTTATCATCGTCTGCATTGATTTTTTTAATAAAAAATACCCAACTAATTAAATTGAAACTAATTTAATTAGGTTGAAGATAAAATGAAGCCTATATTCCGGAAAAATTAAACTTAATGATGCTTTTCTTTTCTGAAATTTTTACATAGCTCTTAGTCACGATGCGATTTTTATCAAGCTTTGTTAAATTATCAATGGCGTCTATTGAATAAGCAGTTTTTAAAATTAATTATTTGATTGGATTTAAAAATTCGTTTGCTTGATAAAAATTAAATGGATTTAAAGTGTTTGCAATGTGGTATAAATATTCCATTTTTAAATTTCATGAATATTTTGAAGATTTTTTTTTGTTTGTTGCCTTATAAAATCGAATACCGTTTTGAATAGTACCATCATCTACTTATTGATAGTATATGTGCATTGCTTATTTATATATTTGTGTTTTATAATTTAATATTTTCATTTATTAAGATTTTGGTTGTATTTATATATATAGTGAAATGTAGCTTATAGCGCCATATATTTGAAATATAAATATATTTTAAAACAACATTAATTAAAACCAATACTTTTTACCTTTCTATATATTTTTTTAAATACAAATAATTGTCTTTTTCAACTTATCCATTCTAACCAATTATACATAAACAGTTTTACTAATAATACAGTAGAACTTCCCTGTAAAGGACACCTAATTGCAGAGCTAAAGTATCCTTTAGGGAGAGGTGTACTCTTATTGGAGAGTTTTTAAATAGTAAAAATGTTAATTTTGCAAATGAAAACTGTACTTTATAGAGAGGTGTCCTTTATCGTGAGTGTCCTCTCATGGTGGTTCTACTGTATTCAAATATTTAGTAACTTTAAACATAGTTTATAAAGATTACGTTATATCCACAGTTTTGTATCTACTGAAAACGTGTATTATAGTTCTGGGCTGTTTCTTGGCAGGTTTGTCTATACTACCTTTATCCTTATTCTTGTTATATACATTTACACAACGAGAGTTTCTATAATCAAAACAAAGGTTTGTAGCAGTTCTCGATATGAATACTTATAATAAAGATCCTTCCTTGATTATATATTTTAACCGAATAAATAAGGAATTTAGGGTTTGGTTTCTTTTCATAATTCTTTTATTTTTGATCTTTCGGACTAAATGCCCTTCAACACGAAGACACCAAAAGTATCACTGGAACCTCTACGTGTTGAAGGACATGTTAGCCAGAAATCTCGAGAAATAAAAGAAATACGAAAAGAAATCGAGCTCTAAATTCCTTATTTATTTGGTTACAAAACAAATATATATCCTTATCCTTATATCTATAAAAATGAAATCCAAAATCCAATCATTATGAAATTTCGCATGTAGGTAGCTGAAGATTTCGTTTAATATATAGGCTATTCAAAAAACTAAAAAAGTTAATGTGCTTTTTTTAAAAATAAAAAACCAACAAGCGATAGTTCCAGCCTTTTACCGCTTGAGCGCAGCACTGGTCGCGACGATAAATGAATTTGATTGGTTAATAATTAACACGTGGTTTGTTTACACGTTGAATGTTAGTTTGTTCACACGATGAATGTTTTTAAAAGGTAGGATTATCCAATCGCCGTGAAACTTTAGGAAGTTATATTTACTATACTACTGGGAAGATTTCTGGTTTGAATTCGATTTGAAATAAATATTCTTTGCAATTTTATTTGAAAATTTTCTACTTTCACTCGCAAGTAGCGCCTCTCGCGGCATCTGGTGAAATTACATTTATAAATTGTAAAAATGCTAAAATGTGTTCCAAGTATAATAAACAACAACAACACAACACAACAAAAGCCTTTATTGGGCACACGTGCCATACAGGATTCTCCCTGTAGGACAAAATAAATAAATAACAAATTAGCATCGTAGTTATATACAAATATTGGGTATTGACCTCGACCAATTATCGAGTTGGATCCGGTGTCTGTGCTAAATATTTTGATTGAGCTGATTTCAAGTATTTATAAAAAGCGAATGCAAATGGTCTGGATTTTACGACTTTTGCCATTAAAACATAAGGCGAATTGCTAGTATAATAAATTTAATTAGAAATATAGTAATATAATATTCCAAAGACGTTGTAAAAAAACTTGGCATTTCAATATTAATATATATTTAATGAAAATATTGTAACGTTTTTGTGTTAAATGTTAAAATGTTCTAATGTTAAAATATATTTGAACATTGTTAATTTAATTTGCTGTTGTTTTATAATAACGAAGATGCAAATTTAATTGTTGTTTTTTATCGTTTGTTTTTATGAAAAATTACATTGTATGTGATGATGATAACAAAAATGAATTTTTAAATTAATATACATAATTCATTGAAAAAAAAATATAAAATCCACAAACGTGACAATATCTTATTTAAAAATTAATTAATGTTTTTAAAAAAATTATGTTTCAAAAATATATTCAAACGCGTATAACAATATATTTATATACGTTTATAAATCTATATATAGGTGGATTGGATGTTTTCTAGAATCGTTTTAACAAATGTTCGTTAGGCAAACTTTTACTCGGGTAGAAACCGGGCGAAGCCGGGTACATTCGCTGAATACAGTTATTTACAAATGTTCGTTTGTGGCAAGATACTATTCCTTTAACTTCAAATTACCGAGTGGACCAATTATTATTGATTTTATTCAACTTATCGAGTATTTTTAAAGCGACCTGGAAAATATTTCAAATTATCGAGAGTATAGACAAGTGTAGATTCAATATAGGGATTGGATGTTCGCTAGAATCGTTTTAACAAATGTTCGTTAGGCAAACTTTTACTAGGATAAAACCGGCGAAGCCGGGAACATATATATATATGTTTGTCGGCCATGTACGCCCTCAATATGTAACTAATCTCGCTGAAATTTGAACAGGACAGAGAGTTAAATCTGGAAGAGTTTTTATCGCGCTTTAACCAAGAAAAATTATAATTAACCATGTACTGAGCAACAATGACAACAAAAACACCACTTTGCCCCCAGGAAGTTTACTAACAGCTGCGGTTCCCAGGAAGGTCTCCTCAATTGTGAAGTTGGATGTTTCCTCATCCACTTTGAAGAGGCAGATTCGTGGCAGAATCTCCTTCTGCTGGCGGACCTTCATTCCATTTAACTTGCTGGCCAGGGAGATAGACACCTCAGGGTTGGTCTCAGGATTACTGGAGTGGAAGACCAGCTTCCCCTTGGTGCGCAGGGAGGCCCAAACGCCTTGGGAAAGAGTGTGGGCAGCGCGGACAGCTTTAAGCATCTTCCTTGGGTCAACCTGTGGGTCATCAGAGATGACCTGTGTGGGCCGCCGATTTTTCTCCATGGAGGACCACTTGGGCGGCCGCAGGCTTGGAGACGCGGGAAGGCGCAGGTTTCGTAGGACCTTTCAGGTTTGTCCTTTTTGCAGGCGGGTTGGGAGCCTCAGGCTGCTTCCTTTTGGTTGGGGCAGGGGCAGGCAAGGTGAGGCAGGCTTCTTGGCAGTTGTCAGAGATAGCAGCAGGAGCAGGAGTGGCGGGCTTGATTGGGTCAGTCTGGGAGCTGGTTTCCTTGCAGGAAGGAGCAGGGCAGGTTTGGGTGCTGTGGCAGGCAGTCTGGGGCCTGTTGGCCTCCAAAACTTCGTCCAGCTCCGCGAAGCAATGGAGGGTGCCTGAGAGGTTCTGTATTTCAGCAGTGAGGGCCTTGATCAGTTCAGACCGCCTGGCGATTAAATGGACGAGGTCCTCATGCAGAGTCATTAGGGCGGGATGGCCAATGGCATGCAGGATGTCATGGTTGCGTTGGATCACCATTTCGTCCTCCCTCTCCAGTCGTCGAGGTTCACGATGAGCCTCGTGGCATTCTTCTTCTTCTTCTTGGCAGGGTTCATGGCAAGAACAGGAGAGCGATGACGGGATATAACAACAATGAGTTTTTATAGGGGAAGTGTGACCTCTGGCGGTCGATTTTGTGCAGATTTAACAGAGTATTAGAATCTATGAAATATAATTTTAAATAAAATAAAATTTTAATATAACATATAAATATATATTTCTACTGCCCTGAAAACTCATGTCCATAGTTTTCTCTTACATACCATAACTAAGATTACACCATTCAGTATCGCATTCATAAGCAGAATCATCCAAAACAGTATTAGAGCTCTAAAAAGCCGTCTGGTGGATCAGATTGACAAAACCGCTGGGTGGATTTACCATTGATGAACCAATGCTTCACTTTTTATCGCAGTAAGGATAGTAAACATTTATTTTATTAATATTTATTTCAAGCAATTTTTGCTCTTCAACGTATTGTCATAATTTTTATTATTTGCCCATTGAAAAGTTTTTCTCGAAAGTTTGCACAACGATTAAAATTACGACGAATCTCTTTATCCAAAAAGCGAGTTTTCCTTATTTTAATATTTTCTTTATAACTAATATTCGCATCAAACTAATGTATATGTGAAAAACAATAAAAATAAAAAACATAAAATAGGTCAGGTGTTGATATTAAAAACAAAAGAGGAATATCCTGACCAGGCTCACATGAGCTTTTCTAGATGGTAGAGCGCCATCTAGTGGAACAAAAATAAACTAAACGTTTATTTTACTTTCTTCGTGATATTTAGCCAACCCATATATACTAATGTATATAAAGTAATTCATAATGTAATATAATACGGCTTATGATTGTAGAAGGACATTTAAAAATTATCCCGCATGTGTTTCTTTTGAACGAAAAATCGAAATTTATTTTAAGGAGAAATAACGATTATTTCTAACCTTAGAGATGAAGTGTGAATTGTGAAGAGTAATGATAAACGAAAAAAAAAAGTTTCCAGGGATGGGAATCGAACCCACAGTATTCCGCTTACCGGGCAGATGCTATTTACACTAGGCTACAATCATAAGCGGCATTATATTTTATTATAAATTACTTAATAGAATATTTACGAATGGACAAATATGTCCAGGGTAGCCTAATGGACATGGCATCTGCCCGGTAAGCAGAATTACTGTGGGTTCGATTCCCATCCCTGGAAACCTTTATTTTTCCGTTTATCATTAGTCTTCACAATTAATCCTTTCATACTTAATCTCTAAGGTTAGAAATAATCGTTATTTCATCTTAAAATAAATTTCGATGTTGTTGTTGTTGTCGTGTCCAAAGAAGAGCCTCAGATGTCTCCATGCATCTCCATCACAGCAGCAGCAATGTCCACTATCTTGGGTGTGTAAAGCTGCTGCTCTGGGTATATGTCAATTTTCTGCAAGGCTGCGACCATTGCTGGACATGAGAATATGTGAGTAGGTGTTAGTTCCACACCAGGACAGTTGTTGCATTCCCTAAAGGCTGCTCTTCATTGGAAAATGGGTGCCGTTGCCACGTTAGTCACCTTGGAAACGAACCAGAATTTGGTCAAATATTCCAAGGGTCCAGGGGGGACCGCAGGGAGGTGTGGTTGGACTTCTCCCCCCCCCCCCCCCCATAAATTTTGATTTTTCGTTTAAAAGAAACATGCGGGATAATTTTCAAATGTCGTTCTACTAATGTATATGTTTATTTACACATACAACACACAAAAGTAAGGATATATAAGAAATGGAGATAATAAAACATGAATGATTCTTTTAAATATAAAACAAACTACTACTGTCCTTACTACAATGAGTCAATACATCCCAATAATTATCAATGCAGTGAGGATACTAGAAAAGTTTGTTTTATGTGTAAAAACATTCATGCTTTATTATCTCCATTTCTTATCTATAGATGGCTCATTATTGCATTATAATTATTTTCTATGTTATATTAAAATATTAATTTATTTAAAATTAAATTTCATAGATCCAAATACTCTGCTAAATCGACCGCCAGAGGTCATGCTTCCCCTATAAAAACTCATTGTTGTTCTTTCCCGATGGCCCATCGCATCGTCATCTGATGACGACCCTTTGTTTACAGATAACGAGTTGTTGTTGACAGCGGATAAGGTAAACTTATCTTCTTCTCCTGGTAGTGATGGCATGCCACCTCTTCTTATCGTAAAACTTGTTAAACATTTTCGGACGTTTTTTCTAAGTATTTTCAACAAGTGTTTAACCACTGGCCACTTTCCATCTACATGGAAGCTGGGGGACGTCGTTCTCGTCCCCAAGCGAAGTGGGGAGGACTTTCTCGCATCACACCGTCCAATCACGATGCTGCCTGGTTTGGGCAAGATCCTTGAGCGTCTAATTCTTGCTAGGCTGTCGTGGATGGCCGATAGGATGTGTAAAGCGCCTCCAAACCAGTTCGGATTTAAGCCTTGTAGATCTACTACAGCCGCACTCTTAAATCTAAAATCTACTATAACCCGGACGATTAAAAATAGGAAATCTTGTCTTCTTCTTTCTTTTGATGTTAAAGGCGCTTTTGACAACGTGCTCCACTCCAGTATCTTGAGAGCGTTGCACAAAAGCGTCTGTCCCAGAAATATTTATCACCTGATAAACTCGTTTCTATGTAACCGTGTTGTGAGACTATCTATGAATGGTTGTACTGTGTCGAGACGAGTTTCCAAAGGATGTCCCCAGGGTTCAGTTCTCGGCCCATTCCTTTGGAATATTGTCTTTGATGAACTCCTCACGCTGGACTACAGGAATAATGTTTTACAGCAAGCCTACGCGGATGATCTGGTCGTGGTGGTCTCGGGATGCCGACCTAGTCAACTTCCCGCGGCCCAACACACCATAGATATGATCGCTAGGTGGTGCAGTTTGCATAAACTGGAACTCAGCGTGGGGAAGTGCCAGGCTATGGTTCTCCTCAGACCACACGGGAGACTGCCTGAACCGCGCCGGGATCTGGTTATCCACGGACGGCCAATCCAATGGTGCGACTCAATTAAGGTGCTGGGAGTGAGATTTGATCAACGTCTATCTTTCTACCAGCACGTAGTTGAAGTCTGCGCCAAGGTCCGCGGCATGTTGCCGCGTTTGACCGCAGCCGCTAATCTCAACTTTGGTTTTGGTTACCGCGCCTTGAGAACTCTGTATCTGCAAGTGGTTGTTCCGGCCATTGCCTATGCCTCGGCGGTATGGTTTCCTAATCTTTCTCAACGCTCCTTGAATGTTCTACTGAGTGCTCAAAGGCCTTTCCTAGTGAGAGCTTGTAGAGCTTTCAGATCAACCAGCAACGCTGCTCTAATCTCCCTCTCTAGAGTCCTTCCTCTCGATCTGGAAATCTTGGCTAAAACTGAGCTATACCTTAAAAAGTATGGATTGGTTGACGCTGAAATTCCACTCGAGCCTCCTCCCTTTCCACATCTTCTCCCCTACCCCCCCTATTACTCCGCTCCCAGTAATATCCCTGCTCTTTTCTTCCACGTGGCATACTATACAGATGGTTCCAAAACCAGAGATGGAGTTGGCGCCGGCGTGTACAGGTTCTCTTGTCTCGATTGTGCACCTGAAATACGTGAATCTCATGTTCTGTCCCCTCATTGTTCTGTCTTTCAGGCGGAAGCCCTTGGATTGGTTAAGGCTCTTGAAAACGCAACCACTTTACCAAATCATCTAACCTTAGGATTCTTCCTGGACAACCTCTCAGTCGTGAAGTCAGTTCTGAACTCTAAGACTGGTAATTACCTTATCGACAGAGCTCTGCTACTGATTTCGCGATTGAATCGCAATGGGAACAGATGCACCATACAATGGATCAAGGGCCACAGTGGGAACGTGGGTAATGACATTGCGGACACACTCGCAAAGCGGGGTGCTGAGTCTGCTGACCCAAGCTGTTACAAACTCGCTCCTTTGTCGTTTGTAAAATCGGCAATCTACGGCCGGGCGCGTGAAGCATGGGAAGGCAGATTCCTCTCTCTAGCTCCTTCTATCCACACCCGCTTTGGCCTTACTCCAATGAGTCTTTTAGACAAAAGGTATGCGTACATCGTCCCTAGCGAGCACATTGTGGTAGGCCTGCTATCGGGACACACGTGGACGGACAGTTTCGCCCACAGGATAGGCGTCATTGACGATCCTTCCTGCCCTTACTGCGACGCTGACAGGGAAGAAACTCTGTCTCACATCGTGCTTGAGTGCAGCAGCCTTGATGCCCTTAGATTCCCCCTTCTTTCCACCTGTGCAGAAGAATTAGGGTACACTCCGCGGTCACTCAAAGAATTTATTTTCAACAGGAGCACTTGGCGAGCCTGCCTGGAGTTCCTAAAGGCCTCTGATAGACTTAAGCCACGCGTCCGCGCGGAGGATTCCGATCACCTGAGTGACTCGGACTCCTCACCTCATGGTTAACACCGGTCATTGGCGGCTGCCCGTAGACGTAACTCTGGCCTGTGCCGCTGCTTAAGTTCGGTTTCGCGACCTGCCCTGCGTATGTGATCGCCCCTGACGGTGTCTCTGTAACCCAATGACAGAGGGCAAATGGTTTGGCGATTCGACGGCGCGGGCTGCTCGAGAAATCGACTTACGCAGCGACCCATTTGAACGCGCTATGCAATCCATGGTGTACTTTTCTGGTTGGTCGTCTTAGCACTGGTACCCTCACCAGTAATCTTACCTAAAACTTTAATATATTCATTTTTACAAAAAATATATATATATATATATATATATATATATATAAAATAATAATAAATAAAATAATAATAATAATAATAAATAAATAAAATAAAAAATAATCTATCTTTTCCCATCAGTTGCTGAATCATTCTCGCTTTATCTAATATTCTTATTTAAACAACAGCTGTCTTTCTTTTATTATCCCTGGCCTGGGGAATCTAACCTTTTTGAACAGCCTTGGTTGCGTGCAGCACCTTGATACTTTGACATTGTGCATTGCGGCTTGTCTGCCTGCTACACCTTTTGGGCTTAAAAATCGTATACTTTAATCATTGCGGTCTGTCTGCTCTCCACGGTCACCCCTGGGCTCAACACCATTGAACCCGTCTCTGCCACCCCCTGAACTCCCTGGATCACCACCCTGCTCCCCCCCCCCCCCCCCCGGTCCTCCTCTACATCCCGGCTCTCCTGGCCTCACCTGGCGATGATCCCTGGCCACCCAACCCCAGGCCCCTCCAACTATGCTTTGTATATATTCCGCTTTATGCGTCCATCGGGGCTCAAAAATCATTCATTTTGGTTAGCAGCCCCGTAAAATAAAGATATTTTCTCTTCTTTCCCGATGGCCGGCTCAAATCTTTTGTACATTATGTAAATAAGCTTATTCTTACGCCTTAAGCCAGGCAGTACTTTTAACCCAATTATGTCTTTTATACATTCCTTACCTCAATTAAAGAAACCGCTAATCAAAACTATTTTTCATTATCATACTTTAAAGGATATCAACCACGACTGCATCACCAATACCATTTAGTACTAAAAAAGAACCAGCAAATAACTCCATAGCATAATCCTCAAGAGAGATGATCAAAAATCAACAGAAATCTTATCATTCTTTATTAAATATAATATCTATATATAGTAGAAATATAAGTATTTACGTATATCTAAGGTAAGAATTTCTCTATAATGGCTTTAATAGCTTTAAAGTAACAACTACAATGAAAATGGTGTAATTTACAATATGTTTATATCCTGAAGATAGAGGCTGCCTGGCGGGCATTCATATTTCTATGAAAAATAGACACTTCGGCCAGTTAGAGTTTTTTTTATTTTTCTCAACGTTTCGACAAAAAACTTTTGTCTTCTTCAGAAGAAGTAAATAAAAATAAAACATTTATGATGTTTACCATTATATTACTTTATTCATTTATTTGAATATAATTTTATTATTAAATATTTATTTATTTCTCTCCAAGATCATAGTCTTTGATGAGTTTAATATTTGTTTTTGATTCATGCTTTAGATGTTGTACTAAATTCGAAAAATCACGTAAGAAAGCCCTTGCAACCTCAGAACAATTTTTAACACCTTGCCAAATTCTTTATTTTAATTTACTTCTCCTGACGAAGACAAAATATTTTTGTTGAAACGTTGAGAAAAATAAAAAAACTCTAACTGGCCGAAGTGTCTATCGTTCATAGAAATACGTTCATAATCAAACAAATGCTACAGGTTCTGGAGATGAGTCTCTTCATCTTTATTAAACGTGATCTCGAGCTTTCGGTGATCTCTGTTCCTCTACAGGATTACATAGAAACATATAAAATATATTAAGAAAAATACATTTCATTATCGTGCAACTGAAATGATAAGAAGATATCCTTTTCTTAATTTATGAACCTTTATTACAGTACAATGTCATATTTGTACTCTTTTCCATATAATATATAATTACCGAGTGGACCAATTAATATTGATTTAATTCGACTTATCGAATATTTTTAAAGAGACCTGGGAAAAAATTCTTATTATCGAGAGTATAGACAAGTGTAGATTCAATAAAAGGATTGGATGTTTGCTAGAACTTTTTTAACAAATGTTCTTTATATATATATGTTTGTCGGCTATCACGCCCTCAATATGTAACTAATCTCGCTGAAATTTGAACAGGACAGAGAGTTAAATCTGGAAGAGTATATTGTCGCGCTTTAACCAAGAAAAATTATAATTAACCAGGTAATGAGCAACAATATTTTTTTAGTCAGAAATGATGATGATAATATTGCTGTATCATGCTTGATTGACATAAACAAAATTCTTTAGGGGAATATTCACTAAAACAGACCACGGGCGAAGCCAGATAATAATTTTCAGTAGTCAGGAACAAAATTCTACCTGCGAAACATTCACTCGAGCAGAAGACACACGAAGCCAGGTCATCTCTATATATAAAATATCGTTTCTCGGCCTTTTGGCTAAGATCATGTAGTTTATCTCTAGATATTTTTATTTATATATATCTTTTAAAAAATATATTCAGTAGAGAGAGTGGATATGTTTGCTCGAAAAATATATTTTATATATTATATAAATATATAACGTAACGAATATTATTATCATTATTATCATAATTTTCTGTGTGTGTGTGTGTTCCGGAATATTATTATCAATTATCAATAATAAATATATTATCAATAATATTCGTTAGGCAAACTTTCACTCGGATAAAACCCGGGCGAAGCCGGGTACACATCCGCTAGTATATTGTATTTAATAAATGAATGAGATTTTCTGCTTGAATTTAGATCATGTTGAGGATTATGGTAATGGAGTTATTTGTTGGTTCTTTTTAGTACTAAATGGTATTGGTGATGCAGTCGTGGCAAAATCTTGAAGGTATAATAAATAAAATAGTTTTGATCAGAGATTATTTAATTGAACTGAAAGAATATGTAAAAAACATGGTTTGATAAAAGTACTGCCTGGCTTAAGAATAAAAATAGAAATACTCATTTACATAATGTATAAAAGTTTTGAGCAGGCCACCGGGATTATTTATTTATTTATTTCATCTCAATTTGCAGGTGTTACATTCGAGCACAGCTCGTGAGTCACCTTGTCCAGATTATTTACACATGGCGAGTTGTAATGCTGGAGTGGCCCCCGGAACCTTACAGGAGGGCAGTTGTTGGGTGTTTGGCTGTCAGCTAGCCATTGGGTCCAGGTCGTCGGATTCGGTGGCTGAGGTCACCTTGATTTTGAACAATTTCTTGTATAGTTGGATTTGATGATTTTAGAAATTGCGAAAAAAGTCTTGTCGCAGAGTCTTGATAAATCTCTTCTAGATTAGGCTGGTTGAGATCTTCTTTGAGAATTTTGTTTGAAAGATTGAATGGGGCTCCTATAGTGGTTCGTAAGCAAATCCTCATGAAGGCATCTATTCTTTTTTTATCCGTAGGTGTGATATATTTGCCCCAGACTGGTAGTGCGTACGTGATGATGGGTAGAATACAGGTTTTGTACAACGTGAATTTATGCTTTGTTGTTAAATTACTTTTAAAATTGAGCAGGCTTGATAGAGATATTTTGGCTATCTTTGCCTTTCTTATGGTGTTTTGGACATGTAGGTTAAATTTTAATTTCGAATCCAAAGTGACACCAAGATACTTGGCATGGTCGGCCCACCTAATAGTGCTTGAGTTTACTGTCAAGTTGGTTTGTGGCTTGAATTTTTTGTTATCTCTTGGGGGAAAAAGTATTGCTTGAGTCTTAGTTGGGTTAATGTCTAGTTTCCACTCATCGCACCATTTGATTATGTCATTTAGGTAATCCTGAAGCTGAGTAACCAATAGGTTGACTGATTTAGAGTTAAATAAAATTGCTGTGTCATCTGCGAAGAGCTTAAGTTTACATTTAGAGTGCAGTGGGATGTCATTAATGTAAATATTGAAAAGGTAGGGTCCGAGGATAGAGCCTTGAGGTACTCCAGTCTGGATTGGCTTTGGTTCAGTTATAAAATTTCCTTGCTTGACTGAAAAAGTCCTGCCCTGTAGATAATTCTGCATAAAATTGATAATGTCACTTGGAAACTGGTGTTTTGTGAGTTTCTTTATAAGGCCATTATGCCAAACTTTATCAAATGCTTTCGCAAAATCTAGAAAGACAGCACCTACCACTTCCTTGTGGGATCTTCTTATCTGGATGTAGTCCAGAACTGCAATGAGTTGGTGAGTTGTTGAATGCCCCCTTCTAAATCCGAATTGCTGCGGGATGATGAAGTTAGAGTTGTTCAAGTACATCTGAAGTCTACGTAAAATAATTCTTTCGTAAATTTTGCCGATGGTGGGGAGGAGGCTGATAGGTCTTAGATCTTCAGGGGATTTAGCGGATTTTTTTGGAATTGGAATTATGATAGCATGTTTCCAGACTTTGGGGTAGTAACACAAGTGCAGTGCGGCGTTGAATACTCCAGCTAGAAATACAATCCATTTGATGGGAAGATTCTTGGCCATTTGCGGAGTGATATTGTCATGGCCAGGAGCTTTGTGGTTAGCTAAGTATTTAATCACTTCTTTGACTTCATTTGGTGTCGTCATTGTGAGCATTTTTTCTTGTTGGTGATTATAAGTTATATTTGGTTGGTCTTCTTTTTCCTTGGAGAACTGGTTGGAGAAGTGTTCTGCAAGTTCATTTCCGATTTCTTTGTCGGTCAATAAGGTTTTGCCGTTCGTTACTAAGCTTGAGATCCTTTCCGTTTTTTTCCTGACGGGTTTTGTTTTTCTCCAGAAGTCCTTTGGGCTTGATTCAATCTTGTGTATGAATTGATTCCAGTTCTCGGTGGAGTCGGATTTGAGGGCTTTGTTAACTTTTCCCTGTAGGTTTAAATAAATGGCTCTATGGGCTGGATCCCAGGTTGCTTGCCACCTCTTACGAGCTTTATTCTTTTCTTTTATCAAGGCCTTGGTCGAGGGGTTCTGTTTTGATGAAGAGGATGATATAACTGTGTTTTTCGAGTAGCTGTTGTAGATTTTATCATTTAGTATGGTCACTGCTGAGTCAATATTGGCTTCCGTTTTCAAGGGTACTCTAGGGGGCGTACTGGAAATTAAGTCTTGTTGGAAGTGTACCCAGTTAGTGAGTCGGCAAGCCCTAGTCGTGAATTCATCCTTCGGGCAGGTCAGCTCTAGGATTACTGGGAGGTGATCTGAAGATAAGGCATCCAGGGTCTTTATCCTCGAAGTCCAGGGGATGTTTCTAAGAATTGCGATGTCTAGAAAGTCTGGATTACCCAAAGGACTGTAGTGCGTGGGTGAAGAAGGTGCGACAATGTCCAGGTTTTCTTTTTCGGAAAAATTATGAAGCACGGTTCCACTATTATTGGAGGTTCTTGAGCCCCAAAGAGGGTGCTTGGAGTTCCAGTCTCCTGCAGCGATTACTGATTGATTATTCTCTAACAAGAGATTCAGATCTTCCTCCAGGAGTGGTAGATCGGGTTTCTTATAGATTGACGATATCTGCACTACTGCCCTTCCATCTGGTTTCATTAGAATTGTGGTGTTTTCCATGTTAAATGTTTGAATCAGCACTTTTTTATATTTAAGATAGTTTTTTAGAATTATTGCCGTTCCACCGCCCCTTCCAACGATTCTATCGTCTCTTATTGTCTGATAGTTTCTGAGTTTGAGGTCGACAGATGGTTTTAAGTGTGTTTCACTGAGCAGTGCCATGTCTATTGAGTTTTCTTCTAAAAAATGTAGAAATTCTTCTTTTTTGAGTTTGATTCCGTTGCAATTCCAGAAAACGATTTTTAAAGGTAATTTGCCTTTCATTGTAAGTAAGTTTTGATAATTTCTAATAACTTTTCGCACAGTTCCCTGGTGTCAGAACGAGTAGTTTTCTTTTTTGCAGTTTCAGCGTAACTTGCCTTTTGTTTTTCAACAGTTGCTTCTTCTGTTTTAGTGGAGCTTGCTTGAGGTATGGTGTTAGGGGAGTTTTGTCTGGGAGGCTTTAGCTGCTGTTGTTGTGGCTTCGGAAAATTTTGGCATCCGCGGTAATTGGCTGTGTGCGCCTCTCCACAGTTAGCGCACTTTGGTGGGAGCTGTTTCGACTTTCTTGGACAATCCTTCGAATGGTGTTCTTCAGCACACTTGACGCATTTGGGCTTCAAAAAACAGTTTAGCTGGCCATGCCCAAAGCCCTGGCAGTTAAAGCACTGGGTCACTCGTTTTGTAGTCCTGAATGATTCCACGACTATTTTTTGGTAAAGTATTTCGGTTATTCCATAGATTCGTTTATTTTGTTCATTTTTCGGTAGCTCTACTAGGACTATATTCATCGGTATTTTGGTCGATTGTCTATGGAGTCTTTTGACAATGACCTCAGTGAAGCCCATTGAGACCAGTTCAGTTACGACGTCTTCTTCTTTGAAGGCTGTTGTTACCCCCTTCAATACCACTTTCAGTGGTATTTCCTCCTGTAGTCTGTAGGAATATCCTCCATTATTTTTTTGTACATACTCCCTGATTTTTTTGAAGTCGCCTATGTTTTTCGATTTAATTATGTGCTTTTTTGCCAGAAATCGTGACTTGGAATGGTTCCGTGCACAAGCCTTTTAGTTCTTGGCAAAGAAGCTTCCAATCTGCTACATTTTCTGCAATAACAGGAGGAATTCTCGGTTTTTTCACGTTAGTGACTGTGGTCCATGGGCCATCGTTGTCGTTATTTTCTTCATCGTCTTGCGGTGGGTGAGCTGTGTTCATTTGTTGAGAAATTCCAGTGGCGGGACTTTGTTCATCGATGTCCATTCTAGGCGTCTTCAGATTACGCTCGCTCCTAGTTGGCGATCTTGAGTCATCCGATTGGGAGCCGCGAGTTCTCTTCTTTGATTGAACCGTTTCCTCAAGCTTATACTCGATTCCACATTTGTCTAGGATCTTCGTTATTAAGGAGGCTTCGATTATGCATAGTTTCTCGCCGGTTGGTCCGACCGTCGATTTAATTACAATCGGTGGCATATTATTTTTTTTTTATATCTTTGTAGATCCACCGGGATATAACAACAATGAGTTTTTATATGTGAAGTGTGACCTCTGGCGGTCGATTTTGTGCAGATTTAACAGAGTATTAGAATCTATGAAATATAATTTTAAATAAAATAAAATTTTAATATCTCTATATATATATAAATGAATGTTTGTATGTTTGTCTGTTTGTTGGTTTGTATGTCCGGTAAACAAATTCGCAGTAGTTCACTAATTCAAACCAAAATTTCCATACATAGGAAAGGAAATACGGGGAAGACGATAGGCTTTTTAAAAAAATATATAAATCAATAATTAAAACTATATATTTTTAGTCAGAAAATGATGATGACGATATTGCTGTATCATGTTTGATTATCAGATACAAAATTATATCGGGAAAAATTCCAAAAAGCAGACACAAAGTTTGGAGCGGGACGTTTCACAAGAGTGACATCCACGGCGCCAATTTATAATTGTAACGAATAGTATTTGAATAAAAACATTTAATCTGGTAAAACCCGGGCGTTGCCCGGGGCATTCGGCTAGTAACATATATATATATAATTCTACTGCCCTGAAAACTTATGTCCATAGTTTTATCTTACATACCATAACTAAGATTACAACATTCAGTATCGCATATATAAACAGAATCGAAATACAGTATTAGAGCTATAAATAGCTGGATCAGATTGACAAAACCGCTGGGTGGGTTTACCATTGATAAACCAATGCTTCACTTTTTATCGCAGTAAGGATAGTAAACATTTATTTTATTAATATTTATTTCAAGCAAATTTTGCTCTTCAACGTATTGTCATAATTTTTATTATTTGCCCGTTGAAAAGTTTTCTCGAAAGTTTGCAGTATATTAAGAATCAAGACGTATCTCTTTATCCAAAAAGCGAGTTTTCCTTATTTTAATATTTTATTGATAACTAATATTCGCATCAAACTAATGTTTATGTGAAAAACAATAAAAATAAAAAACATAAAATAGGTCAGGTGTTGATATTAAAAACAAAAGAGGAATATCCTGACCAGGCTCACATGAGCTTTTCTAATTGGTAGAGCGCCATCTAGTGGAACAAAAATAAACTAAACGTTTATTTAACTTTCTTCGTGATATTTAGCCAACCCATATATACTAATGTATATAAAGTAATTCATAATGTAATATAATACGGCTTATGATTGTAGAAGGACATTTAAAAATTATCCCGCATGTGTTTCTTTTGAACGAAAAATCGAAATTTATTTTAAGGAGAAATAACGATTATTTCTAACCTTAGAGATGAAGTATGAATTGTGAAGAGTAATGATAAACGAAAAAAAAAAGTTTCCAGGGATGGGAATCGAACCCACAGTATTCCGCTTACCAGGCAGATGCTATTTACACTAGGCTACAATCATAAGCCGCATTATATTTTATTATAAATTACTTAATATAATATTTACGAATGGACAAATATGTCCAGGGTAGCCTAGTGGACATGGCATCTGCCCGGTAAGCGGAATTACTGTGGGTTCGATTCCCATCCCTGGAAACCTTTATTTTTCCGTTTATCATTAGTCTTCACAATTAATTCTTTCATACATCATCTCTAAGGTTAGAAATAATCGTTATTTCATCTTAAAATAAATTTCGATGTTGTTGTTGTTGTCGTGTCCAAAGAAGAGCCTCAGATGTCTACATTCCACTCCATCACAGCAGCAGCAATGTCCACTATCTTGGGTGTGTAAAGCTGCTGCTCTGGGTCTATATCAATTTTCTGCAAGGCTGCGGCCATTGCTGAACATGAGAATATGTGAGTAGGTGTTAGTTCCACACCAGGACAGTTGTTGCATTCCCTATAGGTTGCTCTTCATTGGAAAATGGGTGCCGTTGCCACGTTAGTCACCTTGGAAACGAACCAGAATTTGGTCAAATATTCCAAGGGTCCAGGGGGGACCGCAGGGAGGTGTGGTTGGACTTCTCCCCCCCCCCCCCCCCCATAAAATTCGATTTTTCGTTCAAAAGAAACATGCGGGATAATTTTCAAATGTCGTTCTACTAATGTATATGTTTATTTACACATACAACACACAAAAGTAAGTATATATCTATATATAAGAAATGGAGATAATAAAACACGAATGTTTCTTTTAAATATAAACAAACTACTACTGTCCTTACTACAATAAGCCATCCCAATAAATTTCAATGCAGTAAGGACAGTAGAAAAGTTTGTTTTTATGTAAAAAACACCCATGCTTTAATGATTTCCTTTCTTATATATAAATAGTACTTTATTGTATTATAATTAATATACATGTTATATTAAAATATTATTTTATTTAAAATTAAATTTCATAGATCCAAATACTCTGCTAAATCGACCGCCAGAGGTCATGCTTCCCCTATAAAAACTTATTGTTGTTCTTTCCCGATGGCCGGCTCAAATATTTTGTACATTATGTAAATAAGCTTATTCTTACGCCTTAAGACAGGCAGTACTTTTACCAAATCATGTCTTTTATACATTCCTTAGCTCAATTAAAGAAACCTCTGATCAAAACTTTTTCATTATCATACTTTAAAGGATTTCAACCACGACTGCATCACCAATACCATTTAGTACTAAAAAAGAACCAGCAAATAATTCCATAGCATAATCGTCAAGATGAACAAAAATCAACAGAAATGTTATCATTCTTTATTAAATATAATATCCATATATAGTAGAAATATTAGTATTTACGTATATCACAGGTAAGATTTTCTCTATAATGGCTTTAATAGCTTTAAAGTAACAACTACAATGAAAATGATGTAATTTACAATATGTTTATATCCTGAAGATAGAGGCTGCTTGGCCGGCATTCATATTTCTATGAAATATAGACACTTCGGCCAGTTAGAGTTTTTTAAAATATTTTTCTCAACGTTTCGACAAAAATCTTTTGTCTTCGTCAGAAGAAGTAAATAAAAATAAAACATTTGTGATGATTACCATTATATTACTTTATTCATTTATTTGAATATAATTTTATTATTAAATATTTATTTATTTCTCTCCAAGATCATAGTCTTTGATGAGTTTAATATTTGTTTTTGATTCATGCTTTAGATGTTGTACTAAATTCGAAAAATCACGTGAGAATGCCCATGCAACCTCAGAACAATTTTTAACACCTTGCCAAATTCTTTATTTTTATTTACTTCTCCTGACGAAGACAAAATATTTTTGTTGAAACGTTGAGAAAAATAAAAAAAACTCTAACTGGCCGATGTGTCTATCGTTCATAGAAATACGTTCATAATCAAACAAATGCTAAAAGGTTTCTGGAGATGAGTCTCTTTATCTTTATTAACGTGATCTCGAGCTTTCGGGTATCTCTGTTCTTCTACAGGATTACATAGAAACATATAAAATATATTAAGAAAAAGACATTTCATTATCGTGCAACTGAAATGATAAGGAGATTTCCTTTTCTTAATTTATGAACCTTTTTTACAGTACAATGTCATATTTGTACTCTTTTCCATATAAAATATATTTACCGAGTGGACCAATTAATATTGATTTTATTCAACTTATCGAGTATTTTTAAAGAGACCTGGAAAATATTTCAAATTATTGAGAGTATAGACAAGTGTAGATTCAATATAGGGATTGGATGTTTGCTAGAATCGTTTTAACAAATGTTCGTTAGGCAAACCTTTACTAGGATGAAACCGGCGAAGCCGGGAACATATATATATATTATTTGTCGGCTATCACGCCCTCAATATGTAACTAATCTCGCTGAAATTTGAACAGGACAGAGAGTTAAATCTGGAAGAGTATTGTGTCGCGCTTTAACCAAGAAAAATTATAATTAACCAGGTACTGAGCAACGATATTTTTTTAGTCAGAAATGGTGATGACAATATTGCTGTATCATGCTTGATTGACATAAACAAAATTCTTTAGAGGAATATTCACTAAAACAGACCACGGGCGAAGCCAGATAATAATTTTCAGTAGTCAGGAACAAAATTCTACCTGCGAAACATTCACTCGAGCAGAAGACACACGGAGCCAGGTCATCTCTATATATAAAATATCATTTCTCGGCCTTTTGGCTAAGATCATGTAGTTTATCTCTAGATATTTTTTATTTATATATATCTTTAAAAATATATATTCAGTAGAGAGAGTGGATATGTTTGCTCGAAAAATATAATTTATATATTATATAAATATATAACGTAACGAATATTATTATTATTATCATAATATTATGTGTGTGTGTGTGTGTGTTCCGGAATATAATTATCAATTATCAATAATAAATATATTATCAATAATATTCGTTAGGCAAATTTCCACTCGGATAAAACCCGGGCGAAGCCGGGTACACATCCGCTAGTATATTATATTTAATAAATGAATGAGATTTTCTGCTAGAATTTAGATCATGTTGAGAATTATGGTAATGGAGTTATTTGTTGGTTATTTTTAGTACTAAATGGTATTGGTGATGCAGTCGTGGCAAAATCTTGAAGGTATAATAAATAAAATAGTTTTGATCAGAGATTATTTAATGGAACTGAAAGATTATGTAAAAAACATGGTTTGATAAAAGTACTGCCTGGCTTAAGAATAAAAATAGCAATACTTATTTACATAATGTACAAAGGTTTTGAGCCGGCCAACGGGATATAACAACAATGATTTTTTATAGGGGAAGTATGACCTCTGGCGGTCGATTTTGTGCAGATTTAACAGAGTCTCAGAATCTATATGAAATATAATCTTAAATAAAATAATATTTTAATATAAAATATATATATAATTCTACTGCCCTGAAAACCTATGTCCATAGTTTTCTCTTACATACCATAACTAAGATTACAACATTCAGTATCGCATATATAAACAGAATCGAAATACAGTATTAGAGCTCTAAATAGCTGGATCAGATTGACAAAACCGCTGGGTGGGTTTACCATTGATGAACCAATGCTTCCCTTTTTATCGCAGTAAGGATAGTAAGCATTTATTTTATTAATATTTATTTCAAGCAAATTTTGCTCTTCAACGTATTGTCATAATTTTTATTATTTGCCCGTTGAAAAGTTTTTCTCGAAAGTTTGCAGTACGATATTTATTGAAACGAATATCTTTATCCAAAAAGCGAGTTTTCCTTATTTTAATATTTTCTTGATAACTAATATTCGCATCAAACTAATGTATATGTGAAAAACAATAAAAATAAAAAACATAAAATAGGTCAGGTGTTGATATTAAAAACAAAAGAGGAATATCCTGACCAGGCTCACATGAGCTTCTCTAGATCGTAGAGCGCCATCTAGTGGAACAAAAATAAACTAAACGTTTATTTAACTTTCTTCGTGATATTTAGCCAACCCATATATACTAATGTATATAAAGTAATTCATAATGTAATATAATACGGCTTATGATTGTAGAAGGACATTTAAAAATTATCCCGCATGTGTTTCTTTTGAACGAAAAATCGAAATTTATTTTAAGGAGAAATAACGATTATTTCTAACCTTAGAGATGAAGTATGAATTGTGAAGAGAAATGATAAACGAAAAAAAAAAAGTTTCCAGGGATGGGAATCGAACCCACAGTATTCCGCTTACCGGGCAGATGCTATTTACACTAGGCTACAATCATAAGCCGCATTATATTTTATTTTAAATTACTTAATATAATATTTGCGAATGAACAAATATGTCCAGGGTAGCCTAGTGGACATGGCATCTGCCCGGTTAGCAGAATTACTGTGGGTTCGATTCCCATCCCTGGAAAACTTTATTTTTCCGTTTATCATTAGTCTTCACAATTAATCCTTTCATACTTCATCTCTAAGGTTAGAAATAATCGTTATTTCATCATAAAATAAATTTCGATGTTGTTGTTGTTGTCGTGTCCAAAGAAGAGCCTCAGATGTCACGATGCATCTCAATCACAGCAGCAGCAATGTCCACTATCTTGGGTGTGTAAAGCTGCTGCTCTGGGTCTATGTCAATTTTCTGCAAGGCTGCGGCCATTGCTGGACATGAGAACATGTGAGTAGGTGTTAGTTCCACACCAGGACAGTTTTTGCATTCCCTATAGGTTTGCTCTTCATTGGAAAATGGGTGCCGTTGCCACGTCAGTCACCTTGGAAACGAACCAGAATTTGGTCAAATATTCCAAGGGTCCAGGGGGGACCGCAGGGAGGTGTGGTTGGACTTCTCCCCCCCCCCCCCATAAATTTCTATTTTTAGTTTAAAAGAAACATGCTGGATAATTTTCAAATGTTCGTTCTACTAATGTATATGTTTATTTACACATACAACACACAAAAGTAAGGATATATAAGAAATGGAGATAATAAAACACGAATGTTTATTTTAAATAACAACAACAACAAAACAACTTTATTAGGGCATCTTGCCCTGTACCGATTCGCCGTGGCATTACAGACAATATTAAACACAAGAGAAAAGGGGAAGATGGAGTATTTACAGTTAAGGTATGGTAAACAGGGTGACTTTTTATTGTGCCCCTGTTCTTCTCTCTTCCATGAGTTCAATTTTATTTCCAACCGATTTTTGATAGTTGAACAGTTCAATTGCCCAACTCTTCTTATCTGTAACAGTTTTTATTAGCTTTATTGAGTTCAAATGCGGTCTAGGAAGACTTTTCAGGATCTTTTTTTCTCTCTCCTTCCAGATCCCCGCACTCAGCAATAAAATGGTATATTTCGTCAGTTATCTGACTTCCACATAACCCACAATACAAATTTTCTTTCTTAATTGCGTAAATATGATTTTCTTTGATCAATGTTGACATTAATCTGATCTGTACAATAAAACTCACTAAAGCTGAGGACAAATTGCATGAAAAATAATGTTCTGGAATGAATGAATCATAAAGTAACCTATAGTTTGAGTATGTTTTCGTAAGAGATAATTTTGCCAGATCTTGCTGCAATAGCTGTTCAATTTTTATTTTTAGTATATTCGGAAGTTCGATCTGTATGTCATCATAATTTAACCTATAGTTTAGCCATGTGAGTCCACAATGAATGATGATATCCATAATATTCTTACAGAATCCTATAGGTTTTTTTGTCATTAAGGAAATTTCCTTCAATCTATTCCAGCATAGCTTAGGTAGTCTATTGTCTTCCATTTTTTGTAATCTAATGAAGTATTTCATAATTAATTTGATCGTTGTAAAAGTCAGAGATATTCTGCCAGTTTCCAGCCTTATAATATACCCTGGTATATATCTTGGTAGATTCAGAAAGTTTTTGATAAACTTATTCTGTAATTGGTCTATAATATCCGTATTGTCCCAAGCCCACACAGGGGCCGCATAGAGTAGTATTGATTTAATAACTGAGTCAAATAGATTCAGTGCAACTTTTAATGAGTTAATTTTTTCTTTTTTTATCAGTCTAATAATTGCATTTATTGCCGTATTTGCTTTGGCTTTATAAAAGAGGGCTACCTTTTTGCTATTATTAGTGGAAGTGAATGGATATCCCAAATATGTAATATTAGACGCAACAGTCAGTGGGGTGTCTCCCCAGTACCAGTTTTCGTGTCTTGCCGGTCTTCCTCCATTTCTGAATACCATTATTTTGTACTTATTTTCATTTAAAACTAATTTGTTATTATCCAGGGGTAAGACTTTAGTAAATTGATTTTAATTTGCAGATTAATTTTCGATTCTCCAATTATGGCTATGTCATCCGCATACATAAGTAGGTGTAAAACACCAAAATCAGGGAGATGAAATCCTGTAAGTGCTGAGTTATTATAAAGTTCTATTAGGTCGGCCATATATAGTATAAATAAAAGTGGGGTAAGTGATTCTCCCTGCAACACTCCAGAATTAATTTTCACATTACTTGAATATTGTCCTTTCCATCGGATAGTAATCTTAGCTTCTTGGTAAAAGTTTTTTTATCAGCATTACAAATTTATTGCTAATGCCCATTTTGTGCAATTTTTGCCAAAGTAAATCATGTGGGACTGTGTCGAAAGCTTTAGTCAAATCGACGAAGAAGACATATAGCTTGCCTCGTTTTCTTCTCAGAGATAATTGGATGAGTGAATTCAGTAGTAGTATATGGTCAGTGCATGATCGGTTCTTACGGAAGCCTGCTTGGTTTTCTAAAATAATCTCTCTTTTTTCTATCCAGTTGTTTAATCTGTTTCTTAGTATTGTAGTAAATAATTTAGATATATTACTGCAGAGGGCAATCCCTCTATAATTTGTTGGGTTATTCTTATCACCGCTTTTATATATAGGGTGTACTATTGAGTTCGTCCAGAGTTGCGGGTATTTTTCTGTGGACATTATTTTGTTGAATAGGTTTATCAATTTAGTTAAAGTCGGTATCGGTAAATTCTTTAGCAACTCATTTGGTATACCATCGAGTCCGACTGCTTTGCCATTCGCTAGTTTTTTAACTACATCATGGATCTCTTCAAGGGTTATTTCCGCGTCTAAATCTGGATCTTTCCAACCGATCATCTGGTTTAACGTAAAAGTAGCTTCCTTATTTTCTTTGTTCAGTAAATTTTTATAAAATAAAAACCATTCTTTTATATCAATCTCTCCTTGTATTATTGTTTTTTTTCTAAAGGATGCAATGGCATTCCAGAAGGATTTGGGATCTTTGGCGTTTTTTATCATTTCATTCTTGTCCTTATTAAATTCATCTCTTTTTCTTTGCAGGAGCTTAAAATATTCCCTCCTAGCCTCAATATATATTTGGCGGTCGTGTGTGTTATTTGAGTTCCTACATCTTTGTAAACTTACTTTGGTCGTTTTTTTCATAATGTAACAATCTTTGTCATACCAAGGTTTTGAAAGTTGGTGTCGTCGTTTAACAAATTTAATTATATTTGCCGATTCCATTGCCGTGTAGATCTGTTTAGTAAAATTTACTGTTTCTGTATTAATATCGGTTTCATTTCCATCTTCAATATCACTTAAATTATGTTTTAGCATCTCCACATTTTCTTTCGTCCAAATGAATTTTCGTGTTAGTATTTCATTGTTATACGAGGATTTAATAGCTTCATACCCAGTATTAATTTGTAAAACAATTGGTAAGTGGTCTGAATATGAAAATTCTTCGATCCACATATCCGATATAATCTGTGTTAAACCGTGTGTGTACATAAAATAATCCAAAACCGATGAACCTCTTTCTGAAATAAAAGTGAATGAGCTGTACGTATCACCCTTAGTTCTTCCATTAGCTATTGTTATAGAATTTGAATCAGTGAAGGAAATTAGTTTTTCAGATAGTTTCGAAGATATTAGGTCTTTATATTTCCTATATTTGTTGAGGGGTGAATTTAGTTTCAGTGGGTTATGGAAGCCTCCAGCATTGCCTATTCTAATATTGATATCACCGGCTATTAGCACTTCGTTACCTTCACTCATGTGATAATCAATATGCCTAAGTAAATTTGTTAAATTTTGTTCTTGTAATGCATTAGGAGGTAAATATGCAAACAGCAAACATATACTCTCAGTGGTTTTGTCTAGAAATTTGTGCGTCAAGACAGATATCCAGTAAGGGTTTGTTTCGATTTTTCTAACCGTATGTTGAAAGTTTTTTTTTATTCCAATCAGAATTCCCCCCGAGCCCCTTCCCTTTAGTTCTGTTTTCATTGCTGGGCTTTGAATTATGTAGTATTCCTCTGTTAATAATTCGATAACATTAGTAATCCATGTTTCATTTAGTGCAAAAAGTTCGTATTTTTTTAGGTATTCAACGAGTGGAAATATTGATGTTATTCTATTAAATCCATTTATATTCCATTGTAACATTTTAATTTTAGTATCTATATGTTTGGCCTGGGTTACTTGTTTGTCTTTTATTGCCGATTCACAGTTTTTCGTATGTGGATATCTAATTTTAGTTGTATTTCTATCTGATATATTTTTCGTAACCTTTGGGTTTTTAATTTTAGAAGTTTTAGCCGTGAGTGTTTTATCATAAAGTGGCTGAATGGACACTATATTAGAGATCTGTTTATCAATCTGGAAAGTCTTATTTACATTCGGTGTTATGTTCTGTTTTTGCTATATCTTATTTCCATTATTATTGACAACTTGGCCATTTACAGCTTCAAAAACTACACCGTTTACAATAAGTTTGTTATCTCTCAGCTTTGATCGAGTGCCTTTTTCAAAAAGTTCTTTCCTTTTAGCTATAAGAATAAGCCGTTGGTCTCTAATCTTTTTACTATAATCTTTATTTATGTAAATTTTGCTATCTCTAAGTTTAGTCGTATTTTTGAATAATTTAATTCTATCCTCGTATTCAGGCATTGAAATTAAAATAGGCGATTTATTAGCATTCCCAAGTCTATGGCATTTAGTTATATTTATATTTTCTAGAATTTGAATTTTTTCTTTTATAATAGATTTAACTTTTTGAAGACTTTCAGCTGGTGCTTCATTCGCTTCTCCCTCAACTCCGTAGAAAACGAGATTTGGCTCCCGCAGCTTCATCTCCAGAAAGTCGGTCCTGGCTTCAATTTCCCTTAACTTAGTTACATTCTCAGAGACTATCTCGTTCGTAGCAGCCAAGGTTTCCACACAAGTTGTTAGCTTCATTTCAACTCCAAGAAGTCTCTGGTCCCACTCTATTATTCTTTTCTCGATGTTTGACAATCTCGTATCTATTCTCTCACCAAGATTTCTGATCTCTGATGACATTTGGACGATCATTGTCTTCAACTCAGTATCAGGCGATTCCTTCACTGTGGGAGTTGGCTCTGTAAACAAGGTTGTCTGCTTTTTGGGGCCAGGGTTAGGCTCAATACCACTGATCATTAGGAGTATACATATGACCTGGATACAATAGCCGCTGGATATGTTCAGTAGTAGTATAGGAGTGCCATCATATCCAAATCCAGCGTTTAATTTCCGATACAATCTCAGTTTGCGTTTAACCAACTCTTGTATTAGGCATTCTGGCCGTTTGAACAAATTATGCTATAGAGAACTAGCAACAAGCATGCAAATTTCAGAATTTTCATCTCGTCCTTACAACAGTTTTATTATTATTATCTTATAAATAAGTTATAACTTAACTTTTCCCCTTTTTTTCAGTAATTATCCGCTTTAACTAAGAAAAAATATAAATTACTTACAAATTATTCGGGAGCGTTTCTCAATGCGGCCGCTTGCCTTGGCCTCCTGGCGGCGAATCCATGTTTATTTTAAATATAAAACAAACTACTACTGTCCTTACTACAATGAGTCAAGCCATCCCAATAAATTTCAATGCAGTAAGGACAGTAGAAAAGTTTGTTTTTTTATGTAAAAAACATCCATGCTTTAATGATTCCCTTTCTTATATATAAATGACACGTAATTGCATTATAATTTATATCTATGTTATATTAAAATATTATTTTATTTAAAATTAAATTTCATAGATCCAAAAACTCTGCTAAATCGTCCGCCAGAGGTCATGCTTCCCCTATAAAAACTCATTGTTGTTCTTTCCCGATGGCCGGCTCAAATCTTTTGTACATTATGTAAATAAGCTTATTCTTACGACTTAAGCCAGGCAGTACTTTTACCAAATTATGTCTTTTATATTTTCATTAGCTCAATTAAAGAAACCTCTGATCAAAACTATTTTTCATTATCATACTTTAAAGGATTTCAACCACGACTGCATCACCAATACCATTTAGTACTAAAAAAGAACCAGCAAATAACTCCATAGCATAATCCTCAAGATGATCAAAGATCAACAGAAATCTTATCATTCTTTATTAAATATAATATCTATATATAGTAGAAATATAAGTATTTACGTATATCTCAGGTAAGATTTTCTCTATAATGGCTTTAATAGCTTTAAACTAACAACTACAATGAAAATGATGTAAATTACAATATGTTTATATCCTGAAGATAGAGGTAATTTGGCCAGCATTCATATTTTTATGAAAAATAGACACTTCGGCCAGTTAGAATTTTTTATTTTCTCAACGTTTCGACAAAAATCTTTTGTCTTCGTCAGAAGAAGTAAATAAAAATAAAGCATTTGTGATGATTATCATTATATTACTTTATTCATTTATTTGAATATAATTTTATTATTAAATTAAATTTTAGTCTTTGATGAGTTTAATATTTGTTTTTGATTCATGCTTTAGATGTTGTACTAAATTCGAAAAATCACGTAAGAACGCCCTTGCAACCTCAGAACAATTTTTAACACCTTGCCAAATGCTATATTTTTATTTACTTCTCCTGACGAAGACAAAATATTTTTGTTGAAACGTTGAGAAAAATAAAAAAAAAACTCTAGCTGGCCGAAGTGTCCATATTTCATAGAAATACGTTCATAATCAAACAAATGCTACAGCTTTCTGGAGATGAGTCTCTTTATCTTTATTAAACGTGATCTCGAGCTTTCGGGTATCTCTGTTCTTCTACAGGATTACATAGAAACATATAAAATATATTAAGAAAAAGGCATTTCATTATCG
Organism: Cordylochernes scorpioides; assembly: GCA_030710605.1. Lineage (NCBI taxonomy): Eukaryota > Metazoa > Arthropoda > Arachnida > Pseudoscorpiones > Chernetidae > Cordylochernes > Cordylochernes scorpioides. Next base: position 26,556,645 of record CP092867.1, read on the forward strand.
TGCAACTGAAATGATAAGGAGATTTCCTTTTCTTAATTTATGAACCTTTTTTACAGTACAATGTCATATTTGTACTCTTTTCCATATAAAATATAATTACCGAGTGGACCAATTAATATTGATTTTATTCAACTTATCGAGTATTTTTAAGAGACCTGGAAAATTTTCAAACACAAAAAACAAGTGTAGAATTCAAGTGTAGATTCAATATAGGGATTGGATGTTTGCTAGAATCGTTTTAACAAATGTTCGTTAGGCAAACCTTTACTAGGATAAAACCGGCGTAGCCGGGAACATATATATATATGTTTTTCGGCTATCACGCCCTCAATATGTAACTAATCTCGCTGAAATTTGAACAGGACAGAGAGTTAAATCTGGAAGAGTATTTTGTCGCGCTTTAACCAAGAAAAATTATAATTAACCAGGTACTGAGCAACGATATTTTTTTAGTCAGAAATGATGATGACAATATTGCTGTATCATGCTTGATTGACATAAACAAAATTCTTTAGGGGAATATTCACTAAAACAGACCACGGGCGAAGCCAGATAATAATTTTCAGTAGTCAGGAACAAAATTCTACCTGCGAAACATTCACTCGAGCAGAAGACACACGAAGCCAGGTCATCTGTATATATAAAATATCATTTCTCGGCCTTTTGGCTAAGATCATGTAGTTTATCTCTAGATATTTTTTATTTATATATATCTTTAAAAATATATATTCAGTAGAGAGAGTGGATATGTTTGCTCGAAAAATATAATTTATATATTATATAAATATATAACGTAACGAATATTATTATTATTATCATAATATTATGTGTGTTCCGGAATATTATTATCAATTATCAATAATAAATATATTATCAATAATATTCGTTAGGCAAACTTCCACTCGGATAAAACCCGGGCGAAGCCGGGTACACATCCGCTAGTATATTATATCTAATAAATGAATGAGATTTTCTGCTTGAATTTAGATCATGTTGAGGATTATGGTAATGGAGTTATTTGTTGGTTATTTTTAGTACTAAATGGTATTGGTGATGCAGTCGTGGCAAAATCTTGAAGGTATAATAAATAAAATAGTTTTGATCAGAGATTATTTAATTGAACTGAAAGATTATGTAAAAAACATGGTTTGATAAAAGTACTGCCTGGCTTAAGAATAAAAATAGCAATACTTATTTACATAATGTACAAAAGTTTTGAGCCGGCCAACGGGATATAACAACAATGAGTTTTTATAGGGGAAGTATGACCTCTGGCGGTCGATTTTGTGCAGATTTAACAGAGTCTTAGAATCTATGAAATATAATCTTAAATAAAATAATATTTTAATATAACATATATATATAATTCTACTGCCCTGAAAACCTATGTCCATAGTTTTCTCTTACATACCATAACTAAGATTACAACATTCAGTATCGCATATATAAACAGAATCGAAATACAGTATTAGAGCTCTAAATAGCTGGATCAGATTGACAAAACCGCTGGGTGGGTTTACCATTGATGAACCAATGCTTCCCTTTTTATCGCAGTAAGGATAGTAAACATCTATTTTATTAATATTTATTTCAAGCAAATTTTGCTCTTCAACGTATTGTCATAATTTTTATTATTTGCCCGTTGAAAAGTTTTCTCGAAAGTTTGCAGCACATTAAGAATCAAGACGTATCTCTTTATCCAAAAAGCGAGTTTTCCTTATTTTAATATTTTCTTGATAACTAATATTCGCATCAAACTAATGTTTATGTGAAAAACAATAAAAATAAAAAACATAAAATAGGTCAGGTGTTGATATTAAAAACAAAAGAGGAATATCCTGACCAGGCTCACATGAGCTTTTCTAATTGGTAGAGCGCCATCTAGTGGAACAAAAATAAACTAAACGTTTATTTAACTTTCTTAGTGATATTTAGCCAACCCATATATACTAATGTATATAAAGTAATTCATAATGTAATATAATACGGCTTATGATTGTAGAAGGACATTTAAAAATTATCCCGCATGTGTTTCTTTTGAACGAAAAATCGAAATTTATTTTAAGGAGAAATAACGATTATTTCTAACCTTAGAGATGAAGTATGAATTGTGAAGAGTAATGATAAACGAAAAAAAAAAGTTTCCAGGGATGGGAATCGAACCCACAGTATTCCGCTTACCAGGCAGATGCTATTTACACTAGGCTACAATCATAAGCCGCATTATATTTTACTATAAATTACTTAATATAATATTTACGAATGGACAAATATGTCCAGGGTAGCCTAGTGGACATGGCATCTGCCCAGTAAGCGGAATTACTGTGGGTTCGATTCCCATCCCTGGAAACCTTTATTTTTCCGTTTATCATTAGTCTTCACAATTAATTCTTTCATACTTCATCTCTAAGGTTAGAAATAATCGTTATTTCATCTTAAAATAAATTTCGATGTTGTTGTTGTTGTCGTGTCCAAAGAAGAACCTCAGATGTCTACATTCCACTCCATCACAGCAGCAGCAATGTCCACTATCTTGGGTGTGTAAAGCTGCTGCTCTGGGTCTATATCAATTTTCTGCAAGGCTGCGGCCATTGCTGGACATGAGAATATGTGACTAGGTGTTAGTTCCACACCAGGACAGTTGTTGCATTCCCTATAGGTTGCTCTTCATTGGAAAATAAGTGCCGTTGCCACGTTAGTCACCTTGGAAACGAACCAGAATTTGGTCAAATATTCCAAGGGTCCAGGGGGGACCGCAGGGAGGTGTGGTTGGACTTCTCCCCCCCCATAAAATTCTATTTTTCGTTCAAAAGAAACATGCGGGATAATTTTCAAATGTCGTTCTACTAATGTATATGTTTATTTACACATACAACACACAAAAGTAAGTATATATAAGAAATGGAGATAATAAAACACGAATGTTTCTTTTACATATAAAACAAACTTCTAATATCCTTACTACAATGAGTCAAGACATCCCAATAATTATCAATGCAGTGAGGATACTAGAAAAGTTTGTTTTATGTGTAAAAACATTCATGCTTTATATTATCTCCATTTCTTATCTATAGATGACACGCAATTGCATTATAATTATTTTCTATGTTATATTAAAATATCATCCTATTTAAAATTGAATTTCATAGATCCAAATACTCTGCTAAATCGACCGCCAGAGGTTATGCTTCCCCTATAAAAACTTATTGTTGTTCTTTCCCGATGGCCAGCTCAAATCTTTTGTACATTATGTAAATAAGCTTATTCTTACGCCTTAAGCCAGGCAGTACTTTTACCAAATCATGTCTTTTATACATTCCTTAGCTCAATTAAAGAAACCTCTGATCAAAACTATTTTTCATTATCATACTTTAAAGATTTCAACCACGACTGCATCACCAATACCATTTAGTATTAAAAAGAACCAGCAAATTACTCCATAGCATAATCTCAAGAGAGATAATCAAAAATCAACATAAATCTTATCATTCTTTATTAAATATAATATCTATATATAGTAGAAATAAGTATTTACGTATATCTCAGGTAAGAATTTCTCTACACTGGCTTTAATAGCTTTAAAGTAACAACTACAATGAAAATGATGTAATTTACAATATGTTTTTATCCTGAAGATAAATAGATTCTTTATTAAATATAATATCCGTATATAGTAGAAATAAGTATTTACATATATCTCAGGTAAGAATTTCTCTATACTGGCTTTAATAGCTTTAAAGTAACAACTACAATGAAAATGATATAATTTACAATATGTTTATATCCTGAAGATAGATAGATTCTTTATTAAATATAATATCCGTATATAGTAGAAATATAAGTATTTACGTATATCTAAGGTAAGAATTTTCTATAATGGCTTTAATAGCTTTAAAGTAACAACTACAATGAAAATGATGTAATTTACAATATGTTTATATCCTGAAGATAGAGGTAATTTGGCCGGCATTCATATTTCTATGAAAAATAGACACTTCGGCCAGTTAGAGGTTTTTATTTTTCTCAACGTTTCGACAAAAATCTTTTGTCTTTGTCAGAAGAAGTAAATAAAAATAAAGCATTTGTGATGATTACCATTATATTACTATATTCATTTATTTGAATATAATTTTATCATTATATATTTATTTATTTCCAAGATCATACCCTTTGACGAGTTTGATATTTGTTTTTGACTCGTGCTTTAGATTTTGTACTAAATTCGAAGATTTACGTGAGAACACCCTTGCAAACTTCAGAACAATTTTTAACGCCTTGCCAAATGCTTTATTTTTTATTTACTTCTCCTGACGAAGACAAAAGATTTTTGTCGAAACGTTGAGAAAAATAAAAAACTCTAACTGGCCGAAGTGTCTATTTTTCATATGAATATGTTCATTATTAAACAAATGCTACAGGTTCTGGAGATGAGTCTCTTCATCTTTATTAAACGTGATCTCGAGATTTCAGGAATCTCTGTTCTTCTACAGGATTACATAGAAACATATAAAATATATTATGAAAATGGCATCTCCTTATCGTACAACTGAAATGATGAGGAGATGCCTTTTTCTTAATTTATGAACCTTTTTACAGTACAATGTCATATTTGTACTCTTTTCCATATAATATATAATTACCGAGTGGACCAATTAATATTGATTTTATTCAACTTATCGAGTATTTTTAAAGAGACCTGGAAAAAAATTCAAATTATCGAGAGTATAGACAAGTGTAGATTCAATATAAGGATTGGATGTTTGCTAGAACTTTTTAAACAAATGTTCTTTATATATATAAGTTTGTCGGCTATCGCGCCCTCAATATGTAACTAATCTCGCTGAAATTTGAACAGGACAGAGAGTTAAATCTGGAAGAGTTTTTTTGTCGCGCTTTAACCAAGAAAAATTATAATTAACCAGGTACTGAGCAACAATATTTTCTTAGTCAGAAATGATGATGACAATATTGCTGTATCATGCTTGATTGACATAAACAAAATTCTTTAGGGGAATATTCACTAAAACAGACCACGGGCGAAGCCAGATAATAATTTTCAGTAGTCAGGAACAAAATTCTACCTGAGAAACATTCACTCGAGCAGAAGACACACGAAGCCAGGTCATCTCTATATATAAAATATCGTTTCTCGGCCTTTTGGCTAAGATCATGTAGTTTATCTCTAGATATTTTTTATTTATATATATCTTTTAAAAAATATATTCAGTAGAGAGAGTGGATATGTTTGCTCGAAAAATATATTTTATATATTATATAAATATATAACGTAACGAATATTATTATCATTATTATCATAATATTCTGTGTGTGTGTGTTCCGGAATATTATTATCAATTATCAATAATAAATATATTATCAATAATATTCGTTAGGCAAACTTCCACTCGGATAAAACCCGGGCGAAGCCGGGTACACATCCGCTAGTATATTATATTTAATAAATGAATGAGATTTTCTGCTTGAATTTAGATCATGTTGAGGATTATGGTAATGGTGTTATTTGTTGGTTATTTTTAGTACTAAATGGAATTGGTGATGCAGTCGTGGCAAAATCTTGAAGGTATAATAAATAAAATAGTTTTGATCAGAGATTATTTAATTGAACTGAAAGATTATGTAAAAAACATGGTTTGATAAAAGTACTGCCTGGCTTTAGAATAAAAATAGCAATACTTATTTACATAATGTTAAAAGTTTTGAGCCGGCCAACGGGATATAACAACAATGAGTTTTTATAGGGGAAGTATGACCTCTGGCGGTCGATTTTGTGCAGATTTAACAGAGTCTTAGAAAATCTATGAAATATAATCTTGAATAAAATAAAATTTTAATATAACATATATATATAATTCTACTGCCCTGAAAACTTATGTCCATAGTTTTCTCTTACATACCATAACTAAGATTACAACATCCAGTATCGCATATATAAACAGAATCGAAATACAGTATTAGAGCTCTAAATAGCTGGATCAGATTGACAAAACCGCTGGGTGGGTTTACCATTGATGAACAAATGCTGCACTTTTTATCGCAGTAAGGATAGTAAACATTTATTTTATTAATATTTTTTTCAAGCAAATTTTGCTCTTCAACGTATTGTCATAATTTTTATTATTTGCTCGTTGAAAAGTTTTTCTCGAAAGTTTGCAGTGACATACAATTTAAATCGAATCTCTTTATACAAAAAGCGAGTTTTCTTTATTTTAATATTTTCTTGATAACTAATATTCGCATCAAACTAATGTATATGTGAAAAACAATAAAAAAAAAAAACATAAAATAGGTCAGGTGTTGATATTAAAAACAAAAGAGGAATATCCTGACCAGGCTCACATGAGCTTTTCTAGATGGTAGAGCGCCATCTAGTGGAACAAAAATAAACTAAACGTTTATTTAACTTTCTTAGTGATATTTAGCCAACCCATATATACTAATGTATATAAAGTAATTCATAATGTAATATAATGCGGCTTATGATTGAAGAAGGACATTTAAAAATTATCCCGCATGTGTTTCTTTTGAACGAAAAATCGAAATTTATTTTAAGGAGAAATAACGATTATTTCTAGCCTTAGAGATGAAGTATGAATTGTGAAGAGTAATGATAAACGAAAAAAAAGTTTCCAGGGATGGGAATCGAACCCACAGTATTCCGCTTACCGGGCAGATGCTATGTACTACTATCATAAGCCGCATTATATTTTATTATAAATTACTTTATATAATATTTACGAACGGAAAAATATGTCCAGGGTAGCATAATGGACATGGCATCTGCCCGGTAAGCAGAATACTTTGGGTTCGATTCCCATCCCTGGACACTTTTATTTTTCCGTTTATCATTAGTCTTCACAATTAATCCTTTCATACTTCATTTCTAAGGTTAGAAATAATCGTTATTTCTTCTTAAAATAAATCTCGATTTTTCGTTCAAAAGAAACACCTGCGGGATAATTTCCAAATGTCGTTCAACTAATGTATATGTTTTTTACACATACAAAACACAAAAGTAAGTACAGTAGACTCTCCTATAACGCGAGTTTTTACAACGCGATAAAAAATTGCGACAAATGTATTTATACAACGCGAATTTTCGTATAACGCGTTATAAAATAAAACAATTTAGCCTAACAACATTCGCGTTATACAAGTTTTATTTCGTACAACGTAAATTCCTTTAACGCGATTTCATACAACACGGAACACATTAATCGCGTTATAGGAGAGTTTACTGTGTATATAAGAAATGGAGATAATAAAACATGAATGATTCTTTTACATATAAAACAAACTACGTAGTACGTAGTAGTAGTGCGTAGTACGAATGTGCGCTATTCAGAAAATTGCTGATTCTGGCGAGAGCATTGAATGGAAACTCATTTTGGGACCAAGTAACCCTCAATGGCTAAGTTTATTATATGGAGAATATTTAACATATTTGTTTTGTTCAAATTTTTTCCCCTCCAGCTTTTCAATCTGAATTGTCATTAAAAAAAGGGTTTACAAAGAATGAATGTTGAAAGTAGAAGCAATCGATGACAAGTTTAGAGAAAATTAGGGAGCGTAGAAAATTAAGAAAGACAAACTTCAGGCCAATGCAGCAATTTATTTAAGGCATTAACATATACAGTAGAAATTACTCCATGAGAGGACACTCACGCTAGAGGACACCTCTCTATAAAGGACAGTTTTCATTTGCGCTATGTATGTTGCGCTCGTACTACTGTCCTTACTACAATGAGTCAAGCCATCCCAATAATTTTCATTGCAGTGAGGATACTAGAAAATATGTTTATTGTGTAAAAGAAAGTTTCATGCTTTAATAATTCCCTTTCTTATATATAGACTAGCCGAATAGCAGGGCAACGCCCGGGTTTTACCCGATAAAATGTTTTATTAAAATACTATTCTTTACAATTATAAATTGGCGTCGTGGATGGCACTCTTTTGAAATGTCCCGCTTCAATCTTTGTGTGTTTTTAAAATACAAAAATAAAAATGTAAGTTTTCACAACGATATTTGAAAATTGTATTATTTAGATTTTTTGTATGAATATATTTTAAATCTGATATATACATAAAATGATATGATAATGATTGCAAGTGATTTCTTGTTCCTACCCTGTCATTACGTCTCTCAAGGTCACCGTCGCGCCACGTGGTGGCGCAGCAAGCGGTGACAGAGCGCATGACGCTGATAACTGTATATAGAATGGCACGTTATTGTATTATAATTAATATCTATGTTATATTAAAATATTATTCTATTTAAAATTGAATTTCATAGATCCAAATACTCTGTTAAATCGACCGCCAGAGGTCATGCTTCCCCTATAAAACTCGTTGTTGTTCTTTCCCGATGGCCGGCTCAAATCTTTTGTACATTATGTAAATAAGCTTATTCTTACGCCTTAAGCCAGGCAGTACTTTTACCAAATTATGTCTTTTATACATTCCTTAGCTCAATTAAAGAAACCTCAGATCAAAACTATTTTTCATTATCATACTTTAAAGATTTCAACCACGACTGCATCACCAATACCATTTAGTACTAAAAAGAACCAGCAAGTAACTCCATAATCCTCAAGATGATCAAAAATCAACAGAAATCTTATCATTCTTTATTAAATATAATATCTATATATAGTAGAATAAGTATTTACGTATATCTCAGGTGAGAATTTCTCTATAATGGCTTTAATAGCTTTAAAGTAACAACTACAATGAAAATGATGTAATTTACAATATGTTTATATCCTGAAGATAGAGGTAATTTGGCCAGCATTCATATTTCTATGAAAAATAGACACTTCGGCCAGTTAGAGTTTTTTTAAATATTTTTCTCAACGTTTCGACAAAAATATTTTGTCTTCGTCAGGAGAAGTAAATAAAAATAAAGCATTTGTGATGATTATCATTATATTACTTTATTCTCATTTATTTGATTATAATTTTATTATTAAATATTTATTTATTTCTCTCCAAGATCATAGTCTTTGATGAGTTTAATATTTGTTTTTGATTCATGCTTTAGATGTTGTACTAAATTCGAAAAATTACGTGAGAATGCCCTTGCAACCTCAGAACAATTTTTAACACCTTGCCAAATTCTTTATTTTTATTTACTTCTCCTGACGAAGAAAAAATATTTTTGTTGAAACGTTGAGAAAAATAAAAAAAAAACTCTAACTGGCCGAAGTGTTCATATTTCATAGAAATACGTTCATAATCAAACAAATGCTAAAAGGTTTCTGGAGATGAGTCTCTTTATCTTTATTAAACGTGATCTCGAGCTTTCGGGTATCTCTGTTCTTCTACAGGATTACATAGAAACATATAAAATATATTAAGAAAAAGGCATTTCATTATCGTGCAACTGAAATGATAAGGAGATGCCTTTTTCTTAATTTATGAACCTTTTTACAGTACAATGTCATATTTGTACTCTTTTCCATATAATATATAATTACCGAGTGGACCAATTAATATTGATTTTATTCAACTTATCGAGTATTTTTGAAGAGACCTGGAAAAATTTCAAACACAAAAAACAAGTGTAGAATTCAAGTGTAGATTCAATATAGGGATTGGATGTTTGCTAGAATCGTTTTAACAAATGTTCGTTAGGCAAACCTTTACTAGGATAAAACCGGCGTAGCCGGGAACATATATATATATGTTTTTCGGCTATCACGCCCTCAATATGTAACTAATCTCGCTGAAATTTGAACAGGACAGAGATTTAAATCTGGAAGAGTATTTTGTCGCGCTTTAACCAAGAAAAATTATAATTAACCAGGTACTGAGCAACGATATTTTTTTAGTCAGAAATGATTATGACAATATTGCTGTATCATGCTTGATTGACATAAACAAAATACTTTAGGGGAATATTCACTAAAACAGATCACGGGCGAAGCCAGATAATAATTTTCAGTAGTCAGGAACAAAATTCTACCTGCGAAACATTCACTCACGAATCATCTCTATATATAAAATATAATTTCTCGGCCTTTTGGCTAAGATCATGTAGTTTATCTCTAGATATTATTTATTTATATGTATCTTTTAAAATATATATTCTGTAGAGAGAGTGGATATGTTTGCTCGAAAAATATATTCTATATATTATATAAATATATAACGTAACGAATATTATTATCATTATTATCATAATATTCTGTGTGTGTGTTCCGGAATATTATTATCAATTATCAATAATAAATATATTATCAATAATATTCGTTAGGCAAACTTCCACTCGGATTAAACCCGGGCGAAGCCGGGTACACATCCGCTAGTATATTATATTTAATTAATGAAAGAGATTTTCTGCTTGAATTTAGATCATGTTAAGGATTATGGTAATGGAGTTATTTGTTGGTTCTTTTTAGTACTAAATGGTATTGGTGATGCAGTCGTGGCAAAATCTTGAAGGTATAATAAATAAAATAGTTTTGATCAGAGATTATTTAATTGAACTGGAAGAATATGTAAAAAACATGGTTTGATAAAAGTACTGCCTGGCTTAAGAATAAAAATAGAAATACTTATTTACATAATGTACAAAAGTTTTGAGCCGGCCAACGGGATATAACAACAATGAGGTTTTATAGGGGAAGTGTGACCTCTGGCGGCCGATTTTGTGCAGATTTAACAGAGTATTAGAATCTATGAAATATAATTTTAAATAAAATAAAATTTTAATATAACATATATATATAATTCTACTGCCCTGAAAACCTATGTCCATAGTTTTCTCTTACATACCATAACTAAGATTACACCATTCAGTATTGCATATATAAACAGAATCGAAATACAGTATTAGAGCTCTAAATAGCTGGATCACATTGACAAAACCGCTGGGTGGGTTTACCATTGATGAACCAATGCTTCACTTTTTATCGCAGTAAGGATAGTAAACATTTATTTTATTAATATTTATTTCAAGCAAATTTTGCTCTTCAACGTATTGCTATAATTTTTATTATTTGCCCGTTGAAAAGTTTTTCTCGAAAGTTTGCAGAAAGTTTAAAATTAAGACGAATCTCTTTATCCAAAAATCGAGTTTTCCTTATTTTAATATTTTCTTTATAACTAATATTCGCATCAAACTAATGTTTATGTGAAAAACAATAAAAATAAAAAACATAAAATAGGTCAGGTGTTGATATTAAAAACAAAAGAGGAATATCCTGACCAGGCTCACATGAGCTTTTCTAGATGGTAGAGCGCCATCTAGTGGAACAAAAATAAACTAAACGTTTATTTAACTTTCTTCGTGATATTTAGCCAACCCATATATACTAATGTATATAAAGTAATTCATAATGTAATATAATGCGGCTTATGTTTGTAGAAGGACATTTAAAAATTATCCCGCATGTGTTTCTTTTGAACGAAAAATCGAAATTTATTTTAAGGAGAAATAACGATTATTTCTAACCTTAGAGATGAAGTGTGAATTGTGAAGAGTAATGATAAACGAAAAAAAAAAGTTTCCAGGGATGGGAATCGAACCCACGGTATTTCGCTTACCGGGCAGATGCTATGTACTACAATCATAAGCCGCCATTATATTTTATTATAAATTACTTTATATAATATTTACGAAGGGACAAATATGTTGAGGTTAGCCTAGTGGACATGGCATCTGCCCGGTAGGCAGAATACTTTGGGTTTGATTCCCATCCCTGGACACTTTTATTTTTCCGTTTATCATTAGTCTTCACAATTAATCCTTTCATACTTCATCTCTAAGGTTAGAAATAATAGTTATTTTTTCTTAAAATAAATTTCGATTTTTCGTTCAAAAGAAACACATGCGGTATAATTTTCAAATGTTCGTTCTACTAATGTATATGTTTATTTACACATACAACACACAAAAGTAAGAATATCTATATATAAGAAATGGAGATAATAAAACACGAATATTTATTTTACATATAAAACAGACTACTACTGTCCTTACTACAATTAGTCAAGCCATCCCAATAATCTTCATTGCAGTATGGATAGTTGAAAAGTTTGTTTTATGTGTAAAGAAACATTCAGGCTTTATTGATTCCATTTTTTATCTATAGATGGCGCGTTATTGTCATATAATTAATATCTATATATAGTAGAAATAAGTGTTGGCATATTTGACGGGTACAATTTTCTCTATAAAGGCTTTAGTAGTTATAAAGTAACATTTGCAATAAAAATGATGTCAATCACAATATGTTTATATCCTGAAGATAGAGGCTGCCTGGCTTACATTCATATTTCTATGAAAAATAAACACTTCGGCCAGTTAGAGGTTTTTTATTTTTTTCTCAACGTTTCGACAAAAATCTTTTGTCTTCGTCAGAAGAAGTAAATAAAAATAAAACATTTGTGATGATTATCATTATATTACTTTATTTATTTGATTATAATTTTATTATTATATATTTATTTATTTCTCCAAGATCATAGTCTTTGACGAGTTTAATATTTGTTTTTGACTCGTGCTTTAGATGTTGTACTAAATTCGAAAAAATCACGTGAGAACGCCCTTGCAACCCCAGAACAATTTTTAACACCTTGCCAAATGCTTTATTTTTATTTATTTCTCCTAACGAAGACAAAAGAATTTTGTCTAAACGTTGAGAAAAATAAAAAAAAACCCTAACTGGCCGAAGTGTCCATATTTCATAGAAATACGTTCATAATCAAACAAATGCTAAAAGGTTTCTGGAGATGAGTCTCTTTATCTTTATTAAACGTGATCTCGAGCTTTCGGGAATCTCTGTTCTTCTACAGGATTACATAGAAATATATAAAATATATTATGAAAAAGGCATTTCATTATCGTGCAACTGAAATGATAAGGTTATTCCTTTTTCTTAATATATGAACCTTTTTACAGTACAATGTCAAATTTGTACTATTTTTCATATAAAATATATGTTTATATAGGGTTTATATGTTTCTATGTACTCTCCTGTAAAAGGGTAGAGATGCCTGAAATCTCGATATTACGTTTAATAAAGATGAAGAAACTCATCTTCAGAAACCTGTAGCATTTGTTTGATTAATATCCAGGAACGTTGTATAACTCAATCGAGAATACTATTTAGAGTCTTAAAAAAAAACACGTTCTGACGTTTGAAGCCAAAAACGTAATATGTACACTGTGTGACAAGGAAATTACTGAAGAAATCCCCCATTACCTGCTTAATTGTACAGAGATGCAGAGAGGAAGGCCCTATATCAACAAATTAAATGTACAAACACTTCACCCTACGTATTGCTTTCAAAAATATCAGCAAAATAATCTAAGGCAATAGCTTACTAAACATTTTTTAAATCATCATTATGTAAGGACCAGTCAACAAGTGAATGACTTTGAGACGAAGAGTAAAGCCAGTTCAATTTCTATGTAAATAACACAAGATGATTATTACCTCACCCAATTGGAAGAATCTGTATGGGGCATGTCCCTAATAAAGGCTTTTGTGTGTGTGATTAATATCCAGGAGGTTTGAATCAGTAAATATGTTTATAAGACAAATTTCTAGTATTCACCAATTAAAATTATTAAAAGATTCATTAATGTATCTAATTTAATAACATAATACGAGAATATACACATCCTTGGATTTAAAATTGTTACGAAATATTTCAATGTAAATTTAAAATAATTTTTACCATTTAAAAAATCAAATTTCTACCACCACTTAATTGTCTAGATTTATCAACCTCATTCAGGAAAAGAATTAGTGTGCTTACATACCACAGCCTTTCTAACCGCAAAGTTTATTTGAACTTGAGCTTCCCAAAGTTCTAAGAGATTTCCAATTAAAAGACACAAACGAGCGTCTTCTCTTAAAGTATCTTTTGGCCTAATTGTTTAAGATGACCAAACGACTTTACCTACGTCTGAGTAATTAAGATAAATTCTTGTTATTCTTTTGGTGCGCTTAAGCAATTAATTTTGGGGCTTTGGTATAATGAGCAGTTAGGTTTTCTTTATTACATTGTTTCAGTAAAGATATGAAAAATAAATTTAATGTGAAATATATTATTATAGATTAAAATAAACGAAATTTCGAAGCTATTATAGACGCGTATGATTCTTTTTAAAATTAAACATTATATACTGTCCTTACTGCAATGCAAAAATTAATGGGAGGGCCTGGCTCATCAGTGGTGAACCCTCACAGCCGTTTCGACAGCTTAAGTGTCCTCTAAGTTTATGTTCATAGTTCATCTAAAATACCCATTCTTAGAGTCTTACATCAGTATCACTATAAAAGGAAGATCGAAAAATTCAATATAAAAGCGGTATGGTAGATTAAAATCGCCAAACCGCTGGGAGGGTTCACCAATGATGAGCCAGGCTTTCCCATTATTTTTTCCATTGCAGTAAGAGCAGTGAATATTGTTTAATTTTAAAAAGAATCATACGCGTCTATAATAGTTTCGAAATTTCATAACAGATGGCGCGCTAATGCATCGTAATATAAACAAAAATATTAAGATCATTTGTTGTGGTTGGAAGTTGGTTCGAAAATAAAAAAAGCTACCTCAACCAATCATGTTATTGTGTATTGATAACAGAGTATTTTTAATCTTTAAAATAAAATGGTTTAATTACGTTAATTAATGACATAGATAAAATAATTTTCAACTTTCACTCTATACAAATTAATAAATCACTTTTGAAAATATAAAAATCATTAAATATTCGATTTAGGATACAAATTAAAAGATAAACGAAATTCAACTTTAGTAATACAAATACGTCTACACTTACGGCTTCGTTAAGTTTGTTCTCCTCGCCAGTTTTATATTCTTGATGGCATGTAGGATCTTGGAGATGCAAGAAGGTGACAAAATATGATAACTCTGTATTTTGTCTAACTTATATACACATGATGATGATGGTAAATACTAAGTCAATGATAACAATACTCTGTTGCCAATACACAATTCATTTTATTATCTTATTGCATAATTATAAAAGGTCATGGAGACTATATTCATTGATCAAATTCCCAATCTTGGTAGAATTGGAATATAGGTCCTGTATTGAGGTTCCCATACATTCCAAGAGGTGGTCTGGTGAGGCCTCTTTGGTCAGGCAGATGGTGTATTGTGGGAAGGTCTTTACATCATTCTGGAAGAGGAGAGGTCTTGTATGGCCAGTTTTGAGCCTGAAGATACAGGTTGCTGCTTGTCAGTTCATCCCACATTCCAGAATAGCTCCAAGCTTTTGGTTCAGATACCAATGATGAGATGTTGACTCTGTATTTTTGTTTGTATGTTTCATACACAATACATATAATGTTTATACAATTAAATTAAAAGATAAATGAACTGTCCTGGTGTGTAACTAACACCTACTCACATATTCTCATGCCCAGCAATGGCCGCAGCCTTGAAGATAATTGACATAGATCCAGCAGCTTTACACACTGAAGATAGTGGCAGTGTTGGGCAAATATTAATTAAAATGATTTATTAAAGATTAACAATTGATTAATTGTTAATTGTAATTTTCACAATTAACAATTAATCAATTGTTAATTGTATTTTTACAATTAACAATTAATTAATTGTTAATTGCACTTTTCTAATTAACAATTAAATAATTGTTAATTGCACTTCAATTTAATTGAAAAATAATTTTTTGATGCCCAACACTGCATTTCAGTACCACTCTCTTCTCGAACATGCTGTCCGACAATTTGTGACTCTTTGGCAGATTTGTCATTGTCGCAAAAGAAAAAAGGCGTTCAACTGCAGCTGACGATGGTAAAGGTGTGTTGTATTTAATAAAAACACTTTTTATCTCAGGCAGTGTTGGGCAAATATTAATTAAAATGATTTATTAAAGATTAACAATTGATTAATTGTTAATTGTAATTTTCACAATTAACAATTAATCAATTGTTAATTGTATTCATACAATTAACAATTAATTAATTGTTAATTGCACTTTTCTAATTAACAATTAATTAATTGATAATTGCACTTCAATTTAATTGAAAAATAATTTTTTAATGCCCAACACTGGATAGTGGACATTGCTGCTGCTGTGATGGAGATGCATGGAGACATCTGCGGCTCTTCTTTGGACACGACAACAACAACAGAAAATTGACATAGACCCAGAACAGCAGCTTTACACACCCAAGATAGTGGACATTTCTGCTGCTGTGATGGAGATGCATGGAGACATCTGAGGCTCTTCTTTGGACACGAGAACAACAACAGAAAATTGACATAGACCCAGAACAGCAGCTTTACACACCCAAGGTAGTGGACATTTCTGCTGCTGTGATGGAGATGCATGGAGACATCTGAGGCTCTTCTTTGGACACGACAACAACAACAGAAAATTGACATAGACCCAGAACAGCAGCTTTACACACCCAAGATACTGGACATTTCTGCTGCTGTGATGAAGATGCATGGAGACATCTGAGGTTCTTCTTTGGACACGACAACAACAACAGAAAGTTGACATAGACCCAGAACAGCAGCTTTACACACCCAAGATAGAGGACATTGCTGCTGCTGTAATAGAGATGCATGGAGACATCTGAGGCTCTTCATTGGACACGAGAACAACAACAGAAAATTGACATAGACCCAGAACAGCAGCTTTACACACCCAAGGTAGTGGACATTTCTGCTGCTGTGATGGAGATGCATGGAGACATCTGAGGCTCTTCTTTGGACACGACAACAACAACAGAAAATTGACATAGACCCAGAACAGCAGCTTTACACACCCAAGATACTGGACATTTCTGCTGCTGTGATGAAGATGCATGGAGACATCTGAGGTTCTTCTTTGGACACGACAACAACAACAGAAAGTTGACATAGACCCAGAACAGCAGCTTTACACGCCCAAGATAGTGGACATTGCTGCTGCTGTGATAGAGATACATGGAGACATCGGAGGCTCTTCTTTGGACACAACAACAACAACAAAAGATAAATGACATTTAACTTTAGTGATACAATGCGTATACACTTACGGCTTCGTTTATTTCTTCCTCGCCACCATGTTATATCCTCGATAACATGTTGGATCTTGGACACAAGATGACATCTCTTTATATGGTCTGACTTATATACACGTGATGATGATGAGAAATAACTAAATAATAAGTTAATGACAACAATTTTATGTTGTCAATGCACATTTTTTTTTATAATTTTAAATGATTAATTCCCGATGTTTCATGTAGTCGCTGTCACTCATTAAATGTACAGTCACTCTGTGTAGTCTAAAAGGTTTTAAAATAAAGGAACCCATCATTGGTCTTTAATCCTTAATACGTTTTTCCAACCCCTGATATTTTCTATGATTTTTCTCTTGGAAGGGCTCACTATTGATGAGTCAGGCACTTCCAAAGAAATTTCATAGGAGAATATAGATAAGGAAGTTGTTTGAATTTCGAAAAAGAAAAGATCGCGCAATGAATAGTTTCAATTTACACATAAAGATGACATGTGTTGATATACTTTCAATTCTTATAAACGCTTTGCTATGACATGTCGTCGAGATGGTACATCGAGCTAAAGACAGAAATAGCTGGCGTCGCATCGTGTTTGGGATGTAATACATACAGTGGGTCACAACGTTGGCGAATAAAATGATATTACTTATAACTTGGTAGGCATTTAAATAGTGTTTATATATTTTCTGACTTACAAATCAACTTTCAACGTGGTAAATAATTGTAGATGTTAAATATGGAGATGGATTCTACAGGGCATCTTGGGACGGAAGGCAATTAGAGGACCTGGGATGGTAGGAGATGGTAGCAAGGCCATATTTCACCCTGGCATATGCTAATGTCATCAGGCCGGCTTCTTCGTGCTCTCTCTAATTACATCTCTTCGTTCCATTTCTCTCTCTTTTTTATGTCAGGTTGGAACTGACTTCCTAGAAGCCAACTGTTGATTATGCACACTCTCTGCAGTTTTATTACCGTTATATATATACATGTACCACATATATATATACATGTACCACATAGTACCACATATATATATATATATACATGTACCACATATATATATACATGTACCACATATATATATATACATGTACCACATATATATACATGTACCACATATATATATATACATGTACCACATATATATACATGTACCACATATATATATACATGTACCACATATATATATATACATGTACCACATATATATACATGTACCACATATATATATATATATATACATGTACCACATATATATATATATATATATATATATATATACATGTACCACATATATATATATACATGTACTATATATATATACATGTTATGATTATATTTTGTTTTGTTGTTGAAAAGATACAATTGGAGGTGCACAGTCGTGAAAAGTAGGAAACAAATTATTTACCCATCAAGTAGTTTTTATTTTGAATTACTTGAAGTAATTTATACATAGAATTATTTATTACAGCAATATAGAATTTATAAAATGAATTCTATAATCGTGATTTAAAAAATAGGTAGGGTTAACTATACATATTTAAAACAATAATTAAAGTGGTATATTCTAAATCTATGGTCAAAAAATGTAGAACAGTCAATGAATGAAAAATAAAATATATGTTTTTAAAAAAATATAATATTTGCATTTGAGATTCTATAATATACATGTACCATATATATATATATATATACATGTACCACATATATATATATATGTTATATTAAAATATTTATTTGGAATTATATTTCATAGATTCAAATACTCTGTTAAATCGTCCGCCAGAGGTCACGCTTCCCTTATAAAAACTCATTGTTGTTGTTTCCCGATGGCCGGTTCAAACCCTTGTACATTATGTAAATAAGTTGTCTCATTTTTTAGATTCTTACGCCTTAATCCAGGCAGTACTTTTATCAAATTATGTTTTTATATATTCTTTTATCTCAATTAAAGCTATTTTGATAACTACATTTTTTAAATTATTACAACGACTGCAGAACAATATCTCATACTCATGGAATTCAAGATCAAGTAAAAGCTCAACAATATTCTCTATTAAAATTCAAAACTATTTTAAAGGCGTAAGATTCTTTTTGAAATTAAACAATTTCTACTGCCTTTACTGCAATGGAAAAATTAAAGGGAGGGCCTGGCTCATCAGTGGTGAACCCTCCCAGCGGTTTCGCCAGTTTAATCTACCATACCGCTGTTATATTGCATTTTCGGAACTTCCTTTTATAGTGATACAGAAATTGTTTAATTTCAAAAAAGAATCTTACGCCTTTAAAATAGTTTTGAATTTTGATAACAGATGACGCGAAAGTGCATCATATTATAAATATTCTCTATTCTCAAAATAATTAGCATCAAGTATTAATTCTATATAACTCTAATATTCAAAAATCAACAGAAAATATATTTTTATATAATACATAGTGTGATCAATAATTTCCAGGAATGCTAAATATTTAAAGAAATACAAAAGTATAATAAAGTTTTATCTAAAATTTCTCAAAATAATGACAGTCACTATCTATACACTTGTTCCATCTTTTTTTTCCAGATATCAAAACACCTCTGAAAATCCTCATCTTTCAGGCTTTTCAAAATATTCTTCGAATTCTCCTTTATTTCAGGTATTGAGTCAAATCGAGGTACTTTTAAGACTCTTTTAATTTTAGGGTAAAGGAAAAAGTCGTTGGGAGCAAGTCAGGAGAATAGGGTGGCTGGGGTAGTAAAGCAATTCCGTGTTTAGCCAAATAGAGAGAATGTTGTATATATATAATAAGATTCTTCCCTGCTTTACACCTTGACAAAAGCAATAAGGAATCTAGAGCTATGTTTATTTTTACAATTTTTTATCAAGCTTTCAGCTAACATGTCCTTTAACACGGAGACCTAGAAGAACTACTTCTATTCAAAATATACCACGCCGAATTTATATATATAAACATGTATCATATATATATAAATTGACATTTCCTGACCGCTCACATGATAATATTTAGATAGCAGAACGTCATCTAGTGGTGGTATTAAAAACAAAAACAACATAATAATTAAAAATTCACTAGATAGCGCTCTGCCATCTAAAATCTTATGTGAGCGGTGGGAAAAGTCAATTTTGGTTTTAAAATCAACACCTGACCATTTTTCTATTTTATTATTATTATTATTATTATTATTATTATTTAACATGTATATATATATATGTGATAATCTGTATATAGCAATATGTAACCCCAACACCATCTATGCAATGTATCGTCAAAAGATTTAATAAAAGTTAGGCTTCGTGAAAAGGGAAAGAACAATTAATAGGATTGCATCATCCAGGAAGTAAAGGTCACTGCCCTGGACCCATAAAACTTAAGTTCAATGGCCTTCTTCTTCCTGGAAGATTGCAATCATGGTGGCAATGGAGGTACTAAGCCAATCACAGTTAAGCATGACAAATCAACAACCAATCACCTTTAAGCATGACCAACTGATATCGAATCATCAGAGAGCACGTGGAAGGATCTCCACCAATGAGAAGCCGAGAGAGTTAATGACGACGATCTCGGACAAGAAGTTAAAAAGAAGGTAGGTGACCGTGCTAGAAGCAAGGTGTGCTCAAGTTAGGCTCCAACCAAGGTAGTGTCCGCTCCATCATGTGAAAGGCTAAGTACCTCCTCCAGTCTCATCACTCTCCCTTTCGCAAGGTCTATTTTCTATCCCATCCAGGTGTGCTCGTTCTTCACCTGTGGAAAACCACCATTCGACCAAGACTGCGCCATCAATCACCAATCTAATCAAATCCACCCAACCACACAATTCACCAATTCAACATAATCCGACATAGGATTCAACAATTCACCAGGATTCAACGGGATCCGACACAATTCAACAGCAATCCGACAAGGTAACCACCAATCCTACAGAGAGTCGACAGGATCTTACACAACCTCAAACGGGATATTACATATATAATATTTCAAGAAATTAATCTGCTCTCGTGCGCCAGGAAATCTGCTCGGTGACCCAAATGAACTTCCACTTTCCAACCCTGAACACCAGCGGCACCTGCCCACTTGACGACACCAATGAAGCCTGTATAGATTTCATGATGTATATTCATCCTTTTCATATTTACTTATTATTATTATTTATTTATTAGTTTTCATTTACCACTATAATTTTTCATGAATGATGTAACAAAGGTAGTTTCAATCTCTCTCTCTCTCTCTCTCTCTTTGATCTCCTGGATCTTCGAGGTTTGCCTCGACGACCACGCCATCACCATCTATTCAGCGGCGAAGCATGCGATCCACATATTCTTCGTAGATCGCGAAATACGTGGTATCTCTGGAGACCCGCTGGCAATCTTCCATCAAACTCTGCAGCGGTGGCTGAGGTGGAATGTACATATTCATTATATATAGCATATATTTTAATTATTTTCGTATTATGATAATAATCATCACCCCCGGCCTGTCACCATCTGACCAGAGATGACATTCTGGGACATCTAACGGTGGGAAAACGTGGCACAAGATACAACTTGATGTATCAACTGTTGGTAATCTATTAATGTTCAAATCAATAAGCTTGAGGGATAAGTATCTTTTTGTATATAAATTTATTTCAAGCTTTCGGGCTCAACCACCCTTCGACAGGAAAAAATATTACGCTACTAAAAAGACTGGTGAAACCTTTAGTAGCGTAATATTTTTTCCTGTCGAAGGGCGGTTGTGCCCGAAAGCTTGAAATAAATTTATATACCAAAAGATACTTATCCCTCAAGCTTATTGATTTGAACATTCTATTAGGGGATTAGCCTATTAATGTCTCCCTCAGGATCACAACTACATCACAAAATATCTATAAAGTGAATGTAGTTATGATTATTGAGGCGCTGAATGTTCTTAGATCATCACTTTAAATTTCTTATTATTACCTAAATAGTGGGAACTGTGCACTTTGGACATGTATTAACAATATGTAAATAAAAGTATGTTAATTGTCAAAATTGTCTTTCTCTTTGGACTACCTCAATATATATATATATATATATATATGTTATATTAAGATATTATTTGAAATGTTATATAAATGTATTATTTAAAATGTTAAATTAAGGTATTATTCTATTTAAAATTATATTTCATAGATAAAAATACTCTGTTTAAATCGACCGCCATAGGCCATGCTTCCCATATAAAATACTCATTGTTGTTCTTCCCCGTTGGCCGACCCAAAACATGTTTGTAATTATGTAAATATTATTTTGTTTTTCATCTTTTTTATTCTTACGCCTTAAGCCAGGCAGTACCTTTCTCAAATTATGTTTTTATATATCTCATAAGCTCAATTAAAGCTATTTTTAATATTCATATTTTGATTATTATATTTTCAAGATTTTTGCCACGACTGCACCACCATTACCATAATCCTCAACATGATCTAAAATTCAAACAGAAACTCACTGGAACACATTGGAACTCACTTGTATTCAAAATAAAACAGTAAAATCCTTTGGTTTGATGTATAACCCAGGACCCGGGTTTACTATATAAAAAAACAAACAAACCAAATCTGAAAATCGATTTTATTCATTAGGTCAAATTTAAATAATAATTTAATCTCACAGATAGAAAAAAAAAAAATATATATATATACATAATACACATATTTATTTCTATTAAAAAAAATAGAGATATTTCAAATATGAATATCTTAATATATTAAAAATATAATAATAAATTAATATTTCAAATCTTTCAAAAAAGATAAATAATATAATTAAGAATTTTTTTTTCAAGGATAAAGAGAGAAAAAAGCGATAAAAAAAATTTCATTTTCCATCTGGTTCCACTGAAGTTTAAAATGGCGGCCAGACAAAAACTATATCGCATCGATCAAAAGGTGCATCGTCTGCCAGATAAATCATCTCCGTCTTTATTAATCCTTTACAAAGTCTGCGAAAGAAAAAAATAACGTCAGAAGATTTTTATCAAAACCCCACGTGATGAACTTCGTCCATATAAATAACACTTTTTTAATCTATGAATTATATGATTGATTTACTGCTTCAAAGAGAGTTCATAAACCTTCTATTTATTCAAACGATAGCCCCATTTTCTGCATATATATATATAAATATTTAAATAAAAATGCATATATTGGATCGTATTATCATTTATTTTACCTATATTTCAGTTGGATGAATGCCAACCTTTATCAAGGTGTTATAACATTTTAAAGTGTGTCAACAACAAACTCAGCGCCAGATAACGTCAATAGAATTAAATTTAAAAATATTTTTGCTTATATTTAATGGGGAGAAAAATATATTTATTCAAAATTTTATTTTAATACAGTAGAACCTCCATGAGAGGACACCTGCGCTAGAGGATACTTCTCCACAAAGGACAGTTTTCTTTTGCAAAATTAACATTTTTACTACTTAGAAACTCTCCGGTAAGAGGACACCTGTCCTTAAAGGACAATTTGGCTCTGCAATTAGGTGTTGTCCTTTACAGGGAGGTTCTACTGTAACACTTTGTAGCATTTTTTTTTCTGAGAAATTTGAACTGTTTTTGGTGCGTATAATACTTTTTGAAATGAAACCATTTTCTACTGCCTTTACTGAAATGATAAAATAATGGGAGAGCCTGTCTCATCAGTTGTAAACCCTCCATAGTGTCCATAGTTCATTTACAATATTTTTTCTCAAGGTCTACAAGCTTGATACCCTGATATGATTGAGTGGAGATAAGAAAGAAGAAGAAGACAATGCCTTTTCAAAGAGAGGTCAGCTTCTGTGTATGTATTCAGTAAAAAAGAAAAAATAGCCAAATGTTTGTGTGCAATGTTACATCGGTATGGCAGTTTAAACTGACGAAACCGCTGGGAGGGTTTACTATTGATGAGTTAGGCTCTCCCATTATTTTATCATTGCAGTAAGGGCAGTAGATATTTCTTTTATTTAGAAAATAATCTTAGGCGTCAAAATAGTACAAATTTCTTATAACAGAAGACGCCTTAAACGTAATATTTATTTTTCTGTCTTCGGAGTTCAAATATATAGGTTTACCTATTCCCCTAAATCGGTAAAATACAGAAAATACCAATTATACTATAAAGATTTTGTGGATAGGAAATTGAAATGTTGAATTTATAAATTTCGTTTTACAAATATGTGAAGTTTTAATTAAAAAGACATATATTGGATATAAAAATATAATTTATTGTACAAAAAAAAAAAAAATTCAGTTGGCTGAACGCCAACCTTTTTCAAGGTACAACGTATTTATGTCAACAACAAATTCAGCGCTACAAAACGTCAATAAAATTAAGTTAAAATATATACATATATGTTCACCTATACTCAATGGGGAAGGAAATGTTTGAAAAATAAACATATCTGATACAATATATTCCTTTTCAATTAAATATCTATTTATGGATTGCTCTATTTTCAGAACATATCTGAATGTATTTTTATATTTGCATACTGTGATACATTTATACTGTGTGTATGTAAATAGAATGAAGGAAAAAATATGCAAACATATTCAACTAACTTATACATATTTTAATATTCTATTTTATTATTTTCATCTAAAAAGGTTATCTTGCAAATTTCCCACACAAGTTTAATTCTAATTTAAATTCTTTTAAAAAAGGATATAGTGTTAAAAAAGATTATAAATAAAAAATGTTAGTTTTAAAATCAAACGAGATTTACCTAATGCATAATAAACAACTCTCACTATATTTGCAACCTAGATTTTTTACCATGAGGTGCATTTCTGAATCGCTATATGAAAATGCTTTTTTTAGATGAATGTATTTAAATTTTAAGTAATTCCATAAATATTGATATTCTATTCAACATATTGGGTATTCTAGAATTCTGTAAACTTTATGAATTCATTAATAAAATCTATATATTCTTGGAATGATAACATTAAGAAATAGATGTTTCTCTTACACATTAATCAAACTTTTTTACTATCCTTACTGCGATGAAAAAATATATTGGGTGGTCTTGGCTCATTAGTGGTGAACCCTCCTAGCGTTTTTGCCAATTTAATCTACTACCCAGCGAAACCGCTGGGAGGGTTCATCACTGATGAGCCAAGCTCCCCAAATATATATATTTTTATCTCAGTAAGGGCAGTATATATTTGATTTATATGTAAAAGAAACACACGTGTCTTTATGTTTTCATTCCCTATTCATAGACACCGTGTTATTGCTCTATATTTCTTTTTAAAATAGAGAATGATTTAGTATATTTTTGGTATTTGAAACTATTTTAGAACTATCTCTCCTATTACAAACTGGTGTTGTGACTTATTCTTCATCACTACTAGTGGAGGGTTTTACTAGGGTGGATGAATATTGTCACAGATAAATTATCTTTGAATAGTCTCTTGCTTATCATCGTAAATATCTGCATAGTCCTCACCCCTTACCATGGTTATAAATTACCACTTGGAAAAATCCATTGACACATTTTGCAATATATAAGTTTAATTCATAAATTATTTTTGATTAAGCTTTTGGAATACTTATCTTCTCTACCGTGACAATATAATGCATCGTTCTGATGCATAAATAAAGGGAAAGATATGCCTCTCATGATACATAGAGATTCAGACTTCCTGGAAAACTTTTCATAATCTTTAATATCTATCTTTCAGGAACGAAAGCTCATTGCATCGTGTTTTATCCTGTAGGACGTTCGTGCATGAAAGCTAAATATTAAAGATTTTGAAAATAAACCTATACCTGGTGAAGTCTGATATTTTTACCTTAATACAGTAGAGCCTCCCTTTAGCGGACACTCCCTAGCGGACACTTCTTCACAAAGGACAGTTTTTATTTGCAAAATTACAATTTTAACAATTTAGCTACTCTCAGGTGAGAGGATACCTCTCCCTAAAGAACACTTTGGCTCTGCAATTAGAAGTCCTTTACAGGGAGGTTCTACTGTATATTGAGAAAATTAAATATTATTTTAACTTTTTAAGTTTCGTTTTAAAAATAAAACCCGTTTTACCTTTCCTTGTTTATTGACTCATTATTAATGATCAACCTTCATAACTATTTACTACCTTTTTAATCTCCATAACGCTCTACTATTGTATTCGGCAGCTTAGGCCTATAAAATGTAATTATTATGATAAATGAGGAAGGTATTTTACAGAAATTATGGAAATAGTCACCCTATAAGACTTCATATAACCATGTATACACATCATTACGAATAAATACATTGAGAGTCTTCTGCAAATAATTCATATATATATAAGATTAATAAAACAAACACCATTTTTCTTATCGTTTGCAACCTATTCATATTATTTAAATATATATTATTTTATATTTATATCTTAATTATAAATTTATACGCGCTCCATTTATATATATAATTATATCCTACAATCCACCAATTTAATTAGAAAATATAATATCAATATATATTTATTTTGAATAATTTATATTGCAATTAGATATTTCATTTTCAAAAATATATTCTGAGAATATTCTAGATGCTATCTTCCCCTAAATAAAAATATAATCGCTATCCATCAATTTGAGGAATAATCAAAAAAGAGAATATTTCTAAATTTTGATAGCCTATCTTAATAGTCATGGTACCTCATTAAAAAAAAGGAATTGTAGAACAACATTTAAAAATATCCCGCATGTATTTCTTCCAAACGAAAAATCGAAATTTGTTCCAAGGAGAAACAACGACCATTTCTAACCTTAAGGATGAAGTATGAAAGGATGAATTGTGAAGAATAATGATAAACGGAAAAATAAAAGTGTCCAGGGATGGAAAAATGGGTATTATAAAAAAAAGAATAACTGAAACTCTATTTTTAAATTAAATTATAATTCTATATTTATGTTTATATATAAATATAACTATATAATTAACTATTTATGCAAAAATAAATATTATTATCCCATTTATTTTATTATGAGGATAATGAATGGGAGAAAAAAAGCAAGGCAGACGAGTATTTTGTTTTCCCGCCATTTCAGGCCTAATTGGGGTCAGGTAGAGACCCGCAGGGAGACCCAAATTGCTGAATCATCAGTAAAAATGATCCAGAAGAACACCAATATAGATAGATTCCCCTTTTATCTATTTGGCCACGACAGAGAGAAAAGACCTTCAATCCTATCAAGAAGTCGCCAAAAAGAAAAAAAAATCTTCCTTTAGTTTTATTATCTGTCGATGTGTGGCGCTGATAGCGTTACAATTTTATTTTGATACTCTTTCTATCCAACTTTTTCTTTCAGAAAAATAAAAGTTGTGGTTAGGATTATTTTTTTGGAGTATTTTTATTATGATTTATTTCGAATAATTCAGATGTATTTATAAAATATTGCCACAGAATAATTATTTTTTAATACTCTGTTGTTTATCATCATAAATATTTGCATAGTCATCATCCCTTACCATGCTTGTAAATTACCACTTGTAAAATCAATTGCCACATTTTGCAATATATAAGTTTAATTAATAAATTATTTTTAATTAACTTTTGAATACTTGCTTTCTCTACCGTAACAATATAAAAGAGTAAATTATTGTTATTATTTAACAAAAGTGTGTGATATTGATTTTATTTTCTATGAAAAGTATGTTTATATGTATATTATAAAACTACTAGACGAATGGCCCGGGCAACGCCCGGGTTTTACCCGAGTGCGTATATATTTTAGTAATGTTTTAATTCAAATACTATTCGTTACAATTATAAATTGGCGCCGTGGATGTCTCTCTTGTGAAACGTCCCGCCCCAAACTGTGTGTGTCTTGAAAATATAAAATTAGAAATGTGGATTTTCATAAAGATATCATCATGTCTATTTTTATTTTTGCATTTCACCTACTAAATCGATAGAGATAATTACATTTGCAACATGAACCTAGGTATATTGACTAAATAGAAAACTGCATAGTAATAAAGATAATATTGTAAAGGCACCATATCGTTTTATTTTCAATAAAATCGAAACAAATAAATATATCACAAAAATATGACCCTATAACTTTCCGCAAGGTTCTAAATGGTCACACGGCCAGTGAATATATAAGTAAATAGATAAATATATAGATATATATTCTAAACTGCGGTAAATGTTTTTTGAATGAACCCATATCATAAATATGCAATGAAAATAACAATTAGAAATTACTAAAGCAATATTTTTAATTAAGATGTTTGCATTGCAGACGAATAGATGTTTTGTTAGTAGAAAATTAAAAGGATATATTTAATTATACAGAATGTTCTTATAGACAATATATTTTGTGAATACTTTGTCACTGTCCGGCGTCCTTGAGATGGTGTATTGATGACTTGGACTTTAACTCCTGTTTTTTCCTTTACACGTGAAAACGCCAGGTACAGTTGGCCAGGACCAAATACCGGCTGTGGTAAATATATTCCAACCTTTTTCGAACTTTGTCCCTGAGACTTATTGATCGTCATGGCAAAAGCAAGCTTAATGGGAAATTGACGCCGTTTTAGTCTAAATGGCAGTTTGATTTCGGAAGGACAAAGATCAATCCTTGGAATGAAGACGTCGTCACCAGCAGCAGATCCCGTTATAACTTTTGCCGCAATAACATTAGGGAGCATATTTGTAACTATTAAGCGTGTGCCGTTACAAAGGCCCTTTTTGGTATTCAGATTTCTAAGAAGCATCACGATAGCGCCGATCTTAAGCCTCAAACGATGAGGAGGCATTCCTGATGGCGATAAGGAATTTAAAAATTCTACCGGATAATTCTCACGCTGATCATCTTCATCTGTTACGACAGTATCATCACTTTTGTAAACAGTGTCCTCTCCAGTAATACGGTCCATTATTTCAGAGTTAAGCAAATCCACGTCGTCGTTTTTGGGGCAGAGAATAGCATGCGATGCTAGTTTTTTTATGCTTTTGGTATTTGTTATATCAATGGATATTTGATGGCCAAATATATCAATAACTATACTCTGGGTACAAAGCATTTCAGAAGGAATCTCTATTACATCTTCCCCAAGATTGTGTTCGTTTGTTAGCTCCCCATTCCCAAGTTTAAGTAGCCACTCGCAGTAATCTATATCGCTGCATCGCATATTTGCTTCAAGTGGTAGTCTAGAAAAGTTTGACCAGAGATAGGATTGCTTAATGCAGCTGTCAACTATTTCTGTCCTTGTGCCGTTCGGAATGACAGGAAGACACTGGCGGAAATCGCCACCAAAAACAATCACTTTGCCTCCAAATGGAATCTGGCACTTAAGAGAAACAGATTCTGACATCACTTCACGCAACAGTCTGTCAATCAGAGGTAAGGCATGTCGATGGGCCATTGTGCATTCATCTATAATCAATAACTTGGCGGTTTTTAGTAGCTTGGCTGCATTTGTGTCCATTTTGATATGAGATACAGACGTTTCGTTTATCGGAACGGGTATGCCATAAAACGAATGCATTGTTCGTCCTCCCGTTAACAGATTGGCAGCAATTCCAGTTGTAGCAGATGGCAGGACAACATCATTGAAGCCTCGAACGTGATGCATCAGCAACTCATAGAGGAAAGTCTTGCCACTGCCTCCTGGTCCGTCAATAAAGAAACACTTTGGAGTGCGGCTTTCTGAATCTTCTAATGCATCTATTATAACATTGTACGCAGCTCGCTGTCCATCATTTAGAGTTTCCCTCATTTCCGCTGCCATCGATAACTCGTAAGCTTCGTCATAGTCCTCAATAAGACAGGGAAGATGGGAATCTGGTTCAGGTAAATCAAACTCTTTGAATGATCTACCATGAAGCACAAGGATATTCTGAACTTCTCGCATCGCAAATGATTCGCACGATTCATGACTTATGCTATTGTTTATTGTATGACGATGACAGAAATCTTCAGTAAATTGCTCCTTAAACTCTTGCCACAATTCCAATGGACTTGTTGGAGGTCCATAAACACAGATGTACGCAAACAGTTCCCGAAGCTTTTGAGGCATACTTAATAGACAGGCATCTCGAATTGTTAGTCTCCACATGGTATCATCGAGCAGTAGTCCATGTGCTTGAGCAGCTTTCTTAAATGTTGAGTGAAGATTTCCATCGACTGTTCTTAAATATTCAAAGCTTGTAGCCCCTTTTACATGCAGCAACAATATTCTGAGAAAATATCGCTCTTGATCAGAAACACTAACAGTATACATGCGACCAATGACGTTTTCTCCACCTCTTTGTCGTGGCTGCCATGTTCCTTTCGTTTTCTTTGTTTCCCACACATAATGATTTGGAATCTCTCGATAGAAATAGTTTCTTGCTTCCTGGTCGTTTTGATTAAGTTTAAACCATTCCATGAGGGCTGATGATTTACTGAGCTTTTGATGTAAGTTATCTGCCGAATCATTTTCATTAAAATACAAAGCTTGGGCGTTTGGCAAATGTACAGCAAGGCGGTAGATTACATGTGACTGTTCATGCATTTTAAACGTAAAGATTCTCCAAATGGCTTCTGGTGCGCTAACATATCTGGAGTCTACAAATTTAGACGTCTCGTCATGGTTGGCAGCTGTTTCCGTAATTGCCACATTTGCTTTGTCGTGCCCTTTATATACGTATTTAAACAAATACTTGACACTTTTTATAGATGCACATATCTCCACATTTATGTGGCAGTTAAACTTTTTAAGCAGATATGGGTTATACGGAACCACTAAAGAATTATCGACACTTTTTCCTTTATGAAGATAGGTTTTGCCCTTTCTTCGACGATACCTTGGATATCCGTCTCCATCAGTGATTGTAAATTGTTGGAGGTCTTTTGGGAATCCCTTTGTACATACGCCGTTTTCCATGCAGGGACAGTTTGGATTCCTGGTTCCACATGGTCCATGAATCATGTTTTCAAGAACGATGGAGTTTAATACGGGATATTTTTCTTCATCAGGGATTTCAGCCCAAACTACATTGTCCACGTCTTCTTCAGTTCTTAATTTGGACTCGCCGTTAAGGAATAGCAGAATATGTGCATGAGGCAACCCACGTTTCTGATATTCTATGACGTACACCATAGCTTTCACAGTTCCAAATAATCCCTCATTAATTTCTTTTAGAAGCTGCTCTAATTTCAACTTAAATACACGCGCTATCAAGTCCGGTCGATGTTCAACGCGCTGCCAATCTTCTAAGTTATCAGTTATATCCTTCCATTTTGGATTGCATGTCATAGTGACAAATAAATCAGGTTTGCCGTGCTTCTCTACAATGGCCATTGCATCCTGGTAGCGCTGCTGCATATTGCGTGGACTGCCCTCGAAAGATGACGGCAAAATTACCATTTTTCCAATAGGTATCCCATTTTGAATGGCGCGATTCTCCAGATGCTGTTGCACTACGCAGTAATCTTCTACTCTTAAATCCTTTTGGTTCATCCGAACATAGTTAAGACGATTGGCTTCTATTTTGACGTATGCGTCAACAATAAACTGCTGTGTCAGCTTTCCACCGTTAAGTAACGGGTTGAAAGAATTTCTTTCGGATAAACAATAGCTGTAAAATTGTAGCTGCGTTACTCGGTGTGGTTTTGCAGTGCTTACTTGCCATATTTGGTCATGCCATCCTTGCTCACCCCTAGGATAAAACAGTGGGTACAAAAGCGCGTCCAGATTGCGATGCAACAAACTTATCCGTTGAGTGTTAGGAGAGAATGGATCAAGTGGGTCGGGTCTTAAATGTATTAAAATGTCTCGTTGAAATGGAGGTTCTCCATCGTCGCTTTCAAAGATCACAGCTACCTCACTCACACGTGGATTGTTATACCGCCGGTGATTCTGCTTTCTGTCTTGTTTAATGGCCATGACGATTGATGGCAATTCAGTATTATTTTCTTTAGCCTTCCGTTCCTCTTCTTTTTCTACATCTCCCAACATCCGGTAAGCTTCGGTGAAAGGATTTATCTGTTGAAGCAATGTAGCAACTGCATTCATTAAGTCTTTGTTGCAACCTTGATTTTCTTTCAACTTAAGTCTCTCTTCGGTTGCAACCTCAGTGTCCAGTATATACAGTTGAGCAAATTTTCGGCCTTCTCCGTCTTCTGGATGCAGTGTTCCGGTACGATGGTATATTTGGCCTTGAATTCGGAAACAATAAGGACCATAGCCAGGCGGTGGCGACACTTGGGCTCCCATGGAGGCAAAAGCAAAAGAACTGTTGATACTTCTTATGTTTTCCAAAAAATTTTTACTATGCTGATGTCTTTGTTTCATCAGGTCTTCCAGTAATACCGGATATTTGTGTTGAGGCAATACTACCTTTCCTTTTTGGCAACACTGTGTAAACTTTCCGTCTAACGGTCTCTCTGCCAAAAGGTTATGTGACTCGCAATACAAGCAAATAACGCTCATCAATCCGCAAGTGTGCTCTACTACAGAATTTTCGTCCTCAGTAACTAAATCAGCTGACTGCTGACGATGTCTCCTCAGGTTAATAGATTGATTCTGATGACGTCTTATGTGAATTTGACGGTCGTTTTCCCTTCTTGCTGCTGTTTCTAGTTCCGATTCATTTTCTCGTTGTCGCCGATGGGATTCCGCATCTTGATTCAGTCGTTTTACTCGGACTTCCAAACTTTCGTCTAACCTTCTTTTACGTTGAGATGCTGCAATATTTTGGAGCCTTGCTGCTGTTTCTAGTTCCGATTCATCTAACCTTCTTTTACGTTGAGATGCTGCAATATTTTGGAGCCTTGCTGCTGTTTCTAGTTCCGATTCATTTTCTCGTTGTCGCCGATGGGATTCCGCATCTTGATTCAGTCGTTCAACTCGGACTTCCAAACTTTCGTCCAACCTTCTTTTACGTTGAGATGCTGCAATTTTTTGGAGCCTTTTTGCTCTAGCTGATATATCCCCATTTTGAGCAGATGCAGCCTCTTGCTGATTTATATTTTCATATCTTAGCTTATCTTGCTCTGCTTTTGCTTGCTTCCTTTCTTCTTCTGTTTTGTATTTTTTGGGTCCCATGATGCAGATCTGCAAAAGAAATAATGAGCCTATCGTTCAAATATAAATTGCGAATAAATATATATGAGATACTAAATATTAAATACCTTTTTAATGAATATCATATTCAATTCTTATAAAGGTACTTATATATAATTAAATACTTATATATAACATATATTTTATATAATATATAGAAAATATGAAATATATAAAATATATAATATATATAATATAAAATATACAATATATAAAGGTTACCGATATAAAGGTCTATTTTATAGTATTGGATTGTATAAGAAACATATTTTCATTTAAGTATTGTACTTTATGTAAGAAAGATTAAATATGTGTGCAATAGCCTATCGTTCAAATCTATATATATAATTGCCTTATTATAATATATATATATATATATATATATATATATATTATATAATCTAAAAATATTATATAATCTAAAAATATTATATAATCTAAAAACCTAAAATATTTCTATATTTTAAAAAATATATACTTCATTTTATTCATTGATAATTTTTATTTTTGTTATCATCGTTTTTAGAAAGACTTTTAGTTTAGTTGTTTAGTTTTAGTTGTATAATTTTGTTGTAAATATGCGTAGTTAACCAATCAATCCTTTTAAATCACTAATATAGGATTAAATTATAAATTCTATATAATGTGAAAACTAACAAATGTGTAATCTTTCCTCAAGTAATTGAAAATAAAAGCTACTTGACGGTAAATATTTATCTTTTTTTATCACGACTGCACCTCAACCCTTTATCTTATCGATCCTTTGTCTTATCAAGCCTAATCTAACAACAACACAAAATATTCATAACATATATATAATATTATTGCGATTTCACCGCCACTCTGTGTTGTGACGACGATCTAAGTTCTATAGAGGTAGTCACTCACCTCTATTCTTGGTCGGCGGGGTTGAAGGTTCAAATTTAGGTTGTCGTTCTTACAGGTTGTTGACGCCGCAATTCCCAGAGAGAGTGTTTTTGTTGCATCATGCTGTGACTCACACGATGCCCAAGGTCATTCAGGGGTGGAGCAAAGCCTATCTCCGTCGTCGCAATGGTGGCGCTGCATGCGAGTTAAGTCTACATATCTGCAAATAACTCTAAGGAAATTCAAGATATTCAAGAAATTATTTTTCGGACACCTTTCCGGGGATATACCTAATAATATCCCAGAATTTCATGGCGATTGGATGTATGGTTTTTGAATAACAGGGTTGTCTAGAGGGGGGCAGGGAGGCCACGTGTTCGCTGGCGGCCAATGAGCGCGCATTCTATCCGTGAGCTTCAGACAAAGCTTCAGACAGAATAAGGCAAATATATAAGTAGATATATATAGGGGCAACATAAATTTACATAATTTATTCGAGACAAATGAAAATATCAAATAATACAAACTATGAACAGTTAAGATATTATAAATATATATATGTTATGAATAATTAGTTTGTTGTTAGATAAAGGGTTGATAAGACAAAGGATCGATAAGATAAAGGGTTGAAGGTGCAGTCGTGATAAGAAAAAGATAATTATTTACCGTCAAGTAGCTTTTATTTCAATTACTTGAGGAAATATCACATTATATAGAATTTATAAAGTTAATCCTATATTAGTGATTCAAAAAGTTAGATATGTTAACTACGCATATTTACAACAAAACTGAAAGTCATTCTAAAAACGATGATAACAAAAGTAAAATTATCAATGAATAAAATAAAATATATATTTTTTGAAATATATAAAAATATAAATTTTAATTTTTAGATTATATATATAATATATATACCTTATTTATATATAATACTAGCCGAATGACCCGGGCAACGCCCGTGTTTTACCCGATTGAATGTTTTTATTCAAATACTATTTGTTACAATTATAAATTGGCGCCTTAAATAAATGCATATATTAGTTAATAACTATAGCCTATGTGCTTTATCTGCCTACGTACTGTTGGCTTCCGTAGGAAAGACGCTCGTAACTGTATATAGAATAACTAAAGCCTACCGCCCGCCATGCGCGCGCACAGGGAAGTCACGTGCTCGCCGGCAGCCAACGGGCGCGCGCCGCCGGCAGAGGGGGCCAAAGGTGGCGTGACCGAAGCCAACCAATAAAAGCAAACGGTGACAGAGGCGGCTGATTGATTAGGAAAGACGCTCGTAACTGTATATAGAATAATAATATTTATAATTTCTATATTTTCTCAAATAAAAGCCCAAAGGGCAATATTATACCAATTTAAATGAGGTATTATAGATTGAAAATCAGATACACCAATACCTCGCTTTGCGTCGTTTCGTTTTGCGTTTTTTTCGAAGTTGCGTCGCTGCTTAATTTTTACTGATTTTCACTGTGCGTCGTTAGATTTTCGAAGTTGCTTTGTTTTGGATTCGAGTCTTTAATTTTTTTTTTCCTAAAATATGGCATACCTTTGTTTTTTATTGCGCCTTCGCATATATTCACTTTGCGTCGTTTCAATTTGCGTCGTGTTTTTTTGGAACGTAACCCTGACACAAAGCGAGGTATGGGTGTACATCCAATAATAATATAGAAATTAATATTTAGGATTCTAATATAAATTTAAAAAGCTATATAAATAATCATTATATATATATTATATATATATAATTGGAGCCGACAACACGTAGCAGCGGGTTACTAATCCAATATGCAGTCATAGGCCAGAGTGGGAGCGCACTAGCGTGAAGATAAATGAAGACCAGAGGAACATGGTTACCTCGGTTTGGAGGGGACAGGACCCAGAAAGGTGAGGTGGACTATGGGAGTCCTGGGATCACTGGTTAATCTGGCAGTATGGCGACCTGGCTGCTGTATATACTGTGTTCTTTCCTGTGGGCTCAGTAAGAACCCAGCTTATATGCTAAGGATGACATCAGAAAGGACGGACCTTTTTGGATGTCCGTGTCCAATCAAGGATTGGCCTGCTCGATTTTTATGCTCTCTTAGCTTCTTAGAAAATGCCAATGATCTGTTATTCAACTTTACTGGATATCGCGCTCTTATTTTCCGGTGGTAGACCTTTTTGAACGCCTTTTTGAAGTTACTTCATGCTTGGAAATTTTGGTGTTTCTATGTACAAAATTCTTATGTATACAGCATTGTATATGTACAAAAATAAAATATTATAATTATTTGTAATCATTAGTATAAATTAAGTTCTTGATTGTCCAACCCCACCAGCGAGTGCAAGTAACCAAACGGGGCTCTGGCACATTTGTAAGTGCAAAGTCGAACTGCTTTTCACATGTGTAGACATGTGAAACTTAAAACATGGTGCACTTACAGTAAAAGCAGTCGCCAATTACTACCCACCATGATTATCATGGCCTGTACCACGTGTACTAGGGATATGCAAAAAAAGTTATTGATTTATCTAAGTCGACATTTAAAATTAGAAAAGTTATACCTCATTATCTTCATGCGTGGTGTCGCTGGAGACCCACTGGCGATTCTCCACCAAACTCTGCAGCGGTGGCAGAGGCGCCATGTACATTTTACATAGTTGTATGAGCCAAGCCCTCCCAATATATTTTTTCATCGCAGGAAGGGCAGTAGACGTTTGTATTATGTATAAAAGAAACATTCGTGCTTTTAAATCTTTTCATTTTATATGTATAAATGGCGCGTTATTGCTTCGTGTTAATTTATGCCTAACTGGCCTTGTTTTTATTGTTTGCGGAAGAGCATTGCTGGATGCAAATATTTGAATGTAATTCTACTGTCCTATAAGCTTATGTCCATAGTTTACTTGAAAACCATTTCTGAGATTCCATCTTTCAGTGCTGCGTATATAAGCAGAATCGTCCAATACAGTATTAGAGCTCTGAGAAGCGGTCTGGTGGATTAAATTGGCGAAACCGCTGGGAGGGTTCACCACTGATGAGCCAAGCCCTCTCAATATATTTTTCATCGTAGTAAGGGCAGTAGAACTTTGTATTATGTATAAAAGAAACATTCCTGCTTTTAAATCCTTTCATTTTATATGTATAGTTGTATATTGTTTTGAAAATAGAGCAATCCATATTTGAGTCATTAGATAATAAAAAGGCATATATTGGATTAAATAAAACATTTATTTGCCAATATATGCCTTTTATTATCTAATAATTGTATATATTATAAAACAATAGTTTAAACTGTGCAAAATTTCATGTATTAACAAGATGTCAATGAAATTATGCCAATTTTTAATTGTCTTTCTACTTTACAACATTTAAAATTATTCTATTTTCTAACATTATATATAATTTTACTTTACAACAATGTAATGTGAGTTGCTTGAATTCTATATATTTATGTAATTTTATATATGATAAATTTAGTATAACAAGATTCTGAGCCTATATTTTCTTTAACAGATATAAATACCTTTCTTATAAACATAATCTTTACCTCTGTCGAAAGGCAGAAATGCTTTAAAACTTGCGCTTCTAAAATTAATTATAAGACATAAACGCGAAATCATTATATAAGAAATGAAAGTATTAAAGCACCAATGTTTCTATTACACATAAACAAACTTCTACGGTCTTTACTGCGATGAAAAAATATTGAGAGGGTTTGGCTCATCAGTGGTGAACTCTCCCAGAGGTTTTGTCAATCTAATCTACCAGACTGCGCTCTTCATAGAACTCTAATACTGTATTGGACGATTCTGCTTATATATTCTGCAATGGAGGGTAGGATCATGGAAGTGATATTTAAGCAAAGCGTTAACCTGGGGACCATGGTTTCGGGCTAATGGCCTAGGACGGACTTTATTCCAAAATGGCGTCAGAATTTGACGTTTATGTTGACGGGAGAGGCGCTCTATGCTTCTATGGATCAATTTCCTTCCGGAAAATTTACAATCTATATTCTGGCCATAGATTTGGCTCAGCTACTTTGTCAGAAAAACACCTCTTTGGTAGATTGTGAAGATTCCATTAGATCCCGTGTGGATATCTTGGAATAAAGTTCACAATGGACTGACGAGGGCCATTAGCCTGAAACCATGGTCTCTAGGTGGACACTTCTCAATTTGCCAAAGCTGGTGTTGTGGCTTTGTCACCGACCCGAGGCTGCTAGTTTGCGGCGACGGTGAATAGATGGCGTCAGGTTTTGACGTTTATTTTGACGGGAGAGTCGCCCTATGCTTCTATGGATCAATATCTTCCCGGCAAATTTTCAATCTACCAGGTCTATTAGTATGAAACGCGAAAATGGGCTCCAGAGGCCGCTGTGCAACTTTATTTGAGCCGACGGTGGCGCTGTTGTAGGCGTTTTGTTCTTTGACTCACATGGCATCAGCATGCGTGCAGTTTTAGAAAAATTCAAATCGTGAAAATTTTCTGGAGCCCGTGGAAAATGGCGATTTCCGAGCCAAAAAGTGCCCATTTGCGGGAAGTTTTGTTGTTCGCCTTCAATTGGAAGAAAAGTGCCACTGAAGCCCACCGAATGCTCGAGAAAGTTTACAGCGACCACGCTCTGAGAAAATCGCAGTGTTACAGGTGGTTTAAAAAATTCCAAAGTGGCGATTTTGAACTTGATAATGAACCACATGGAAAACCGCCCCAAAAGTTCGAGGACGCTGAACTGCAAGCTTTGTTGGATGAGGACAGTACCCAAATGCAGGAGAAACTCGCCAAACAGCTCCAGGTGTCTCAAGGTGCTGTTTCTCTACGTTTAAACAGCCTCGGAATGACCCAAAAGCTTTCCAGATGGGTCCCCCACGAGTTGAGCGAAAGGCAGCAATAACGGCGTCTGGTAACCTGCGAAGGGCTGCTCGCCAGGCATGAAAAGAAGTCATTTTTGCACCGAATCGTAACTTCTGATGAGAAATGGATCCATTTCAGCAATCCTACGCGCCAAAAATCGTGGGGCCTGCTCGGCCAATTTCCAAAACAGAAGCCTAGGCACAATCGCTTCGGAAAAAAGGCAAGGCTTTGCATATGGTGGGACCAAACCGGCGTAGTATATTTCGAGCTCCTGAAACCTGGCAAAATGGTCAATACTAGTCGCTACGAACAACAAATGCACAGTTTGAGAGAGGCGTTGAATGAAAAAAGACCGGAATGGCGTGAAAAGCACAACAATCTGATACTGCAGCATGACAACGCTCCAGCCCACAACGCTACGGTGGTCAAAAACACCATAAAATACTTGGGCTGGGAACTCTAACCCCACCCGCCGTACTCACCAGACTTAGCGCCGTCGGACTACCACCTTTTCACATCTTTAGGACACGCCCTAAAAAACCAGGAATTTTCGAACTCAGACATACTCCGAAAATGACTTGTTGACTGGTTCGACACAAAAGGAATAGAAATTTTCAGACAAGGAATTCGAAAATTGCCTGAAAAGTGGTTCGAGTGTATAGCTAATCAGGAGAGTTACTTTGAATAAAAAATCTTTTGTTGTATGGAATTGGTGAACTTTTGAATTCACTGAAAATTTTCGCGTTTCATACTAATAGACCTGGTATTTCATTTCCAAATGATTTTTCAAAGTATCGATTCCAATGAACATTTCTAATTGCGAAACACACTTTTTAAACGAATTAATAGATTCACCTATATAGGAAAACAAAATAAAATTACGATAATATTTGAAAATAATATGAAAAAAAAAAGGAAAATATGTAAAAAGAATAAACATTGGAAAAAAAGGAAAAAATCTGACAACTGGGTAAATTCAATTGGTGTCGATAACAATGCGATTTTCTCCATGGATTTCTAGTTCGACCGTTTTTCCCCAATGTATCAATTGGAATTTACAAAGATATATATATCGATTATATATGACACAGTATATTTACTATTTAAATCATAAAATATCACTTCTGATATTTGTGGTTATTATGCAAATTTATCTCCTAACCTCTCTTTAATATTATATAAATATTGATTTCTTTTGATCAAACGATATTATTTTGCAATACCTCTATTTACATTTGAAAGAGGAGAAGATTTTGCAAACGTTTTTTTAATCAAATTCTATGAAAACGAATTACTACAATTACTAAACAGAAGATTGAAAAAATATTTGGTATATATAGATTTGAATCATCAGTTGTGAACCTTGCCAATGTGATTTTACGCTCCAATTATATATATATCCTTCCTTATATCTATAAAAATGAAATGCGAAATCGATGTTTGTTATCGCTTCACGCAAAATCTACTGACTCAATCATTATGGAATTTCGCATGTAGGTAGCTGAAGATTTCGTTTAACATATAGGCTATTCAAAAAACTAAAAAAGTTAATGTGCTTTTTTTTAAATGAAAAACCAAAAAGCGTTAGTTCCAGCCTTTTACCGCTTGAGCGCAGCACTGGTCGCGACGATAAATGAATTTGATTGGTTAATAATTAACACATGGTTTTTTTACACGATGAATGTTAGTTTGTTCACACGATGAAGGTTTTTAAAAGGTAAGATTATCCAATCGCCGTGAAACTTTAGTAAGTTATTTACTATACTACTGGGAAGATTTCTGGTTTAAATTTGATTTGAAATTATATTCTTTGCAATTTTATTTGCAAATTTTCTACTTTCACTCGCAAGCAGCGCCTCTAGCGGCGTCTGTGAAATTATATTTATAAATTGTAACAATGCTAAAAATGTTTTCCAAGTATAATAAATTTAATTTGAGAATTTAGTAATATAATATTCCAATGACGTAAAAAATACTTGGCATTTCAATATTAATATATATTTTTAAAAAAATTGTAACGTTTTTGTGTTAAATGTTAAAATGTAATGTTAAAATATATTTTTACATTGTTAATTTAATTTGCTGTTGTTTTATAAAAATGATGATGCAACTTAATTGTTGTTGTCAAAATATCTTTATTTACGGAGCTGCTAACCATAATAAATGATTTTTGAGCCCCTAATTGTTGTTGTTTATTATCGTTTGTTTATATAAAAAATCACATTGTATGTGATGATGATAACAAAAATGAAATTTTAAATTAATATATATAATTATTTCTGTTCTCAACTGTGATGTTCACTAATATTCATTATAGGGTAATTAAATCGTTGACTAACTGACAAATACGTTAATAATTTCTATTATAATAACTAAAATCATATTAATAATTACTGTAAAAGCTCCCAAACTTGTGTATGCATGCAAATATCCAAGACGGATATCGCGTGCTTTGTAAATGATAATAAAAAAAAAAAATTAAGAAAAAAGAAATAATTAATTATCAAATTCACAAAAGTGACAATATCCTTTTTGAAATATAATAAATGTTTTTAAAAAAATATGTGTTTCAAAAATTAATTTAAACGCATATAACAATATTTATATTTATATACGTTTATAAATCAATATATAGGTGGATTGGATGTTTTCTAGAATCGTTTTAACAAATGTTCGTTAGGCAAACTTTTACTCGGATAAAAACTGTGCGAAGCCGGGTACATTCGCTAAATACAGGTATTTACAAATCTTCGTTTGTGGCAAGATACTATTCTTTCAACTTCAAATTACCGAGTGGACCAATTAATACTTATTTTTTTCAACTTATCGAGTATTTTTCAAGAGACCGGGAAAAATATTATCGAGAGTGTAGACAAGTATAGATTCAGTAGGGATTGGATGTTTGCTGGAATCATTTTAACAAATGTTTGTTAAGCAAACTTTTACTCGGGTAAAAATCGGGCGAAGCCGGGAACATATATATATATGGAAATTTTTCGAGCAAACATATCCACTCTCTACTGAATAGATTTTTAAAAATATATATTTAAATAAAAATATCTAGAGATATACTAGATGATCTTAGCCAAAAGGCCGAGAAACGATATTTTATATATAGAGATGACCTGGCTTCGTGTGTCTTCTGCTCGAGTGAATGTTTCGCTTGTAGAATTTTGTTCCTGCCTACTATTAATCATTATCTGGCTTCGCCCGTGGTCTGCTTTAGTGAATATTCCCCA
This sequence comes from Cordylochernes scorpioides, assembly GCA_030710605.1. Lineage (NCBI taxonomy): Eukaryota > Metazoa > Arthropoda > Arachnida > Pseudoscorpiones > Chernetidae > Cordylochernes > Cordylochernes scorpioides. The sequence goes on from CP092867.1 coordinate 26,598,691, forward strand.
AAATAATTTTTTAATGCAATCAAACATGATACGGCAATATTGTCATCATCGTTTCTGACTAAAAAAATATTGTTGCTCAGTACTTGGTTAATTTATTATAAATACAAAAAAATTCAGCAATTCATTCAACTCGATCTAAAAAAATATTCGAAACAAACAATTTTAAGATAACACCATATGTAAAACAGTCGGCCAAGAAAACAAATAACGTGTAATATATATTGTGAAACGTCCCGCTCCAAACTTTGTGAGTTTTTAAAATATAAAAATAAATATGTAAATTTTCACAACAATATTTGAAAATTATATTATTTTGATTTTCAAATACTATTCGTTACAATTATAAATTAGCGCCGTGGATGTCACTCTTGTGAAACGTCCCGCTCCAAACTTTGTGTCTGAGAAGCGATATTTTTATATAAAGATGATCTGGCTTATATATATATATACTAGCCGAATGACCCGGGCAACGCCCGGGTTTTACCCGATTAAATGTTTTTATTCAAATACTATTCGTTACAATTATAAATTGGCACCGTGGATGTCACTTTTGTGAAACGTCCCGCTCCAAACTTTGTGAGTTTTTAAAATATAAAAATAAATATGTAAATTTTCACAACAATATTTGAAAATTATATTATTTTGATTTTCAAATACTATTCGTTACAATTATAAATTAGCGCCGTGGATGTCACTCTTGTGAAACGTCCCGCTCCAAACTTTGTGTCTGAGAAGCGATATTTTTATATAAAGATGATCTGGCTTTTGTTTTCTGCTCGAATGAATGTTTTTCTGTTTGAATTTTGTTCCTGCGTACAAAATAATGAACTGGTTTCACCCGTGGTCTCTGCTCTTTGGAATTTTTCCCGATATAATTTTGTATCTGATATTCAAACATGATACAGCAATATCGTCATCATCATTTTCTGACTAAAAATATATATTTTTAATAATTGATTTATATATTTTTTAAAATAGCCTATCGTCTTCTCCGTATTTTTACCTATGTATGGAAATATTGGTTTGAATTAGTGAACTACTGCGAATTTGTATATCGGACATACAAACAAACATACAAAAATTCATTTTTATATATATAGATATGTTTGTCGGCTATGCACGCCCTCAATATGTAACTAATCTCGCTGAAATTTGAACAGGACAGAGAGTTAAATCTGGAAGAGTTTTTTTGTCGCACTTTAACCAAGTAAATTATATTTAACCAAGTACTGAGCAACAATATTTTTTTAGTCAGAAACGATGATGACAATATTGCCGTATCATGTTTGATTGCATTAAAAAATTATTTTGGGGAATATTCACTAAAGCAGACCACGGGCGAAGCCAGATAATGATTAATAGTAGGCAGGAACAAAATTCTACAAGCGAAACATTCACTCGAGCAGAAGACACACGAAGCCAGGTCATCTCTATATATAAAATATCGTTTCTCGGCCTTTTGGCTAAGATCATCTAGTATATCTCTAGATATTTTTATTTAAATATATATTTTTAAAAATCTATTCAGTAGAGAGTGGATATGTTTGCTCGAAAAATAAATTTCATATCTATATTAATAAAATGCAAATTTCATAAGTAGTGTTCGCTAAAAACCTTCGTTACAATGCATCAATTTCGACCAAATTTTCAACATTTATGTAAAACGAGATGGAGCAGGTTTTGCTTAACATCAAAATATTTTTCCTAACTTTAACATGCGTAACTTCGCTGTTATCGATTAAATACAAAAAAAAATCAACAGAGTTAATTTTATTTATTATAAATACAAAAAAATTCAGCAATTCATTCAACTCGATCTAAAAAAATATTCGAAACAAACAATTTTAAGATAACACCATATGTAAAACAGTCGGCCAAGAAAACAAATAACGTGTAATATATATATAATAAATATAATATATATAATATATATTAATAAAATGCAAATTTCATAAGTGGTGTTCGCTAAAAACTTTCGTTACAATGCATCAATTTCGACCAAATTTTCAACATTTATGTAAAACGAGATGGAGCAGGTTTTGCTTAACATCAAAATATTTTTCCTAACTTTAACATGCGTAACTTCGCTGTTATCGATTAAATACAAAAAATCGACAGAGTTAATTTTATTTATATATAAATACAAAAAAAAATTCAGCAATTCATTCAACTCAATCTAAAAAAATATTCAAAACAAGCAATTTTAAGATAACACCATATGTAAAACAGTCGGCCAAGAAAACAACAACTATATTACATCTTTCTCACATATTCACACACAATCTTGATTAATAATTAAAACTAATCTTTAACATTGTTTATTATACTTCATAATATATAATATTGGTTAGGCAAACTTTCACTCGGATAAAACCCGGGCGAAGCCGGGTACACATCCGCTAGTATTATATAAATATATATGACGTAACGAATTATATTATCATTATTATCATAATATTCTGTGTGTTCCCGAATATTATTATCAATAATATTCGTTAGGAAAACTTTCACTCGGATAAAACCCGGGCGAAGCCGGGTACACATCCGCTAGTATATATATAATTTTCGTCTACATATTTAATATATTAACACAAAGCAATAACGCGCCATCTATACATATAAAATTGTCTTTATTGTCTGCGGAAGAGCATTGCTTGATGCAAATATTTGAATGTAATTCTACTGTCCTATAAGCTTATATCCATAGTTTTCTTGAAAACCATTTCTGAGATTTCACCCTTCAGTGCTGCGTATATAAGCAGAATGATCTAATAGAGTATTAGAGCTCTGAGAAGCGGTCTGGTGGATTAAATTGGCGAAACCGCTGGGAGGGTTAATCACTGATGAGCCAAGTCCTTCCAATATATTTTTCCATCGCAGTAAGGACAGTAGAAGTTTGTATTATGTATAAAAGAAACATTTGTGCTATTAAATCCTTTAATTTTATATTTAATATATGTTTATAAGCTTATATATGTCCACATAGTTGCTTGCATACCATTTCTAAGATTCCACCCTTCATTGCAGAATATATATGCAGAACCGTCCAATATAGTATTAGAGCTCTAAGAAGAAATCTGGTAGATTAAATTGGTGAAACTGCTATAAGGGTTCACCACTGATGACCCAAGCCCTCACAATATTTTTCACCGCTGTAAAGACAGTAGAGGGTTTGTTTTATGTTTAAAATAAACATTCATGCTTTATGCTTCCATATCTTATATGTTTATATAATCGAAAATAATTGGATAAAAAACAAGAAGACATGGCATTTACTTTGTGTAAAGTGAAGATCACGAATGAACACTTTTGACCACATGTAAAACAATACAGGAAGAAAGAGAAGATTTTACTCTGGAATCAGCACCTTCGTCAATATATTCAGTTGTTGTTGTTGTTGTCGTGTCCATTGAAGAGCCTCAGATGTCCCCATGCATCTCTATCACAACAGCAGCAATGTCCACTATCTTGGGTGTGTATACTGTATTGTTGTTGTTGTCGTGTCCAATGAAGAGCCTCAGATGTCTACATGCATCTCCATCACAGCAGCAGCAATGTCCACTATCTTGGATGTGTATACTGTGTTGTTGTTGTTGTCGTGTCCAATGTAGAGCCTCAGATGTCTCCATGCATCTCTATCACAGCAGCAGCAATGTCCACTATCCTGGGTGTGTATACTGTGTTGTTGTTGTTGTCGTGTCCAATGTAGAGCCTCAGATGTCTCCATGCATCTCTATCACAGCAGCAGCAATGTCCACTATCCTGGGTGTGTATACTGTGTTGTTGTTGTTGTCGTGTCCAATGTAGAGCCTCAGATGTCTCCATGCATCTCTATCACAGCAGCAGCAATGTCCACTATCCTGGGTGTGTATACTGTGTTGTTGTTGTTGTCGTGTCCAATGTAGAGCCTCAGATGTCTCCATGCATCTCTATCACAGCAGCAGCAATGTCCACTATCTTGGGTGTGTATACTGTATTGTTGTTGTTGTCGTGTCCATTGAAGAGCCTCGGATGTCTACATGCATCTCCATCACAGCAGCAGCAATGTCCACTATCTTGGGTGTGTATACTGTGTTGTTGTTGTTGTCGTGTCCAATGTAGAGCCTCAGATGTCTCCATGCATCTCTATCACAGCAGCAGCAATGTCCACTATCTTGGGTGTGTATACTGTATTGTTGTTGTTGTCGTGTCCATTGAAGAGCCTCGGATGTCTACATGCATCTCCATCACAGCAGCAGCAATGTCTTCTATCTTGGGTGTGTATACTGTATTGTTGTTGTTGTCGTGTCCAATGAAGAGCCTCAGATGTCTCCATACATTTCTATCACAGCAGCAGCAATGTCCACTATCTTGGGTGTGTATACTGTATTGTTGTTGTTGTCGTGTTCATTGAAGAGCCTCAGATGTCTCCATGCATCTCTATCACAGCAGCAGCAATGTTCACTATCAATTGGAAAATGGGTGCCGTTGCCATGTTAGTCACCTTGGAAACGAACCAGAATTTGGTCAAATATTCCATGGGTCCAGGGGGGACCGAAGGGAGGTGTGGTCGGACTTCTCCCCCCCCCCCCAATATATTCTGCAATGGATAAATTTACTAAGGACATACTTCTATATAACTTCTTTAGATCTGTTAACAGAAAGAAGGAACTGCTGAGAATCACAAGATTGTAGTATATCAATAAATTTGATATATTATTATAAATATATCTATAGCAAATGAAAACACTGAAAATCGAGTGTTTCCTTCACGCATCAATCAACTTCTACTTCCTTACTGCAATGAAAAAATATTGAGAGGGCTTGGCACATATGCGGTGAACACTCCAAACAGTTTCACCAATTTAATCTACCAGACCGCTTCTTCAGAGATCTAATAATGTATTGGATCATTCTGTTTATATATGCTACACTGAAATGTAGAATCTCAAAAATGATATTTAAGTAAATTATGAGCAATAAGGATAGTAGAAGTTTGATTGATGTGAAAAAGAAGCATTCGAGTTTTAATGTTTTCATTTGCTTTATATAGATGACGCGTTAATGCTTTGTATCAAATATATGTGTATTCAAACTGGAATATACAATGTGGAGCGTTGGCCCTAATAAAGACTTTAGTAACTCCGCCTTTGCCGGTTCCAAGCCCGGATGAAAAAGGAGGAGAAGAAGCAGTAACAAGCTCAGTAAAAAACCTGGGTTCAGTTGGCCCGGCTGATAGTACCCTGTAGGGGCTCCTAATCCAGGGATACAGGATGAGCAGCGTTTGTACTCCATGTTAGGAGTGGCTGCACATGGCGTCTGTTCCTCATGTCAGAGGCGGCCATTTCTTTTGGAGCTAAGTCGGCCTGCCACTGAGTAGTGCTCCCAGTGTAAATGACAAAGGCAGACGCATCTACTTCACCCAGTCATGATAGTCTCCAAGCTTCACAGGCTTGATACCTTAATATAATTGTGTGGAGAAAAGAAAGAAGAAGTAGGCTTTGTTATTGTTGATCAAAAATAACGCATTCTCCGGAAAATAAGAACAATGGAAAGGCTTTGATATTCTATCGACAGTTGGAAGTTGACGCTTGCATTTCAACCACAATTCACTGGCTTTGCGAATAATCCTACCACCTTCTTCATTCTTAAAACCTCCCATTTGTACGAATTTCTCTAGGGAAATATATTATTAAAGAGAGAGAGAGAGAAATGGGAAAAAAATCATTTTTTAATCTAATATATGCATTTTATATATAAATATTTATTCACGGCATTGATATATATATAAACTGCGAAATATCGTTTTCGGTGTTTCTCAACCTGGCAACATAGATTTTAAATATTTATTGACTTTCACACACATTTTATTGTACATTTTATTTATGAATATTTTTGCGCTATTGGCAAAAATATTAAAGAGATTTTAACCATATATATATATATAATTTGAAAAACCATAATAAAATTATCTTTTATAGATCAGAGTTAAATTTAAAATAGATGTATATATGTTATATTAAAATATTATTTTATTTAAAATAATATTTCATAGATTCAAATGCTCTGTTAAATCGACCGCCAGAGGTCACGCTTCCCCTATAAAAACGCATTGTTGTTGTTTCTCGATGGCCGGCTCAAAGTTTTTAATTTTTCCTTGTTCTACTCGCCTTAAGACAGGCAGTGCTTTTATTCTCAAATTAGTTTATATATACCCCTTGAGCTCAATCAAAGCAATCTATGATCAAAACCATTTTTATTATTATTCTTTCAAGATTTCAACCACGACTGCATAACAATAGCGTAATATACTCATGGATATCAAAATCAAGCAACAGCTAATAATTCTCTATATAAATAAAAATCCAAAATCAAACTTAAATCTCATTATTTTTTCATATAATATAAATATATAAAATGGAGCAATATATAAATAGATCTTTAATTAAAAAGGCATATATTGGATCAAAATATAATATATTTTACCAATATTTAATTTTGCTGAACGCCAACCTTTTTCAAGGTATTATAATATATTAATGTGTGTCAACAACAATGTTTGTTATCTTAATTATATTGACGTTATGTGGCGCTGAGTCTGTTGTTGACACACATTAATGAGTTATAATACTTCGAAAAAGGTTGGCGTTCAGCCAACTGAAATATTGGTAAAATAAATTATATTTTGATCCTATATATGCCTTTTAAATTAAATATATATATATTCATTAAGAAATTTCAATTTAAGATTCATTATAAGTTTTTAAAGCAATTATTTTAAAAGAAAAATTGATTTTAGAATTTACTTGCACTTTGTCATAAACTATGTTATAAAATCACTGAATTAATCCAATTAATTTCCAATTAGTGTTTTTAAAGGCTTGGATATAAGCAAAATGATATTTTTGTCAGTCAAAACTGTAAAATATCAACGTATATTTATCAATTCACATTGAATCCTTTAAACCCGTTTTATATAATTTCAACAAAAGACAAATGTATAAAATTTAAATCATTTTGTAGATTTATTTTGAATTTTATAAAAAAAACCTACTAAATTCCAATGGAACGCTTTTATTTAGAAATTAACTCTCTTATCATAGTTTTAACTGAATAATTTTCTAAAATATCTTGCATATTTTCATTCTAAAATATTCCTTAAAACTTTCTTTAATCAGTAAATTATTATTTTCCAATACAATACTTTACAATTGATTTCATATAACTAAATTTGCATACCAACCTTTTGTACATATTTCAATTATGTTGATTTTTTTTCTCTAATTCTAATTAATACTATACATAATATGATGCACTAGCGCGCCATCTGTTATCAAAATTCGAAACTATTTTAAACGCGTAAGATTATTTTTGAAATTAAACAATTTCTACTGCCCTTACTGCAATGGAAACATTACCACTGATGAGCCAGGCCCTCCCATTAATTTTTCCATTGGAGTAAGGGTATTAGAAATTGTTTAATTTCAAAAAGAATCTTACACGTTTAAAATAGTTTCAAACTATACATATTACTACATATTAATTCGGCGAAATCGAGAATCAACCGTTACTTTGTCCAGGTCGGGCTGAGCCAGGCCATCGAGGACCCCGTCATCGCCTGGAGGAGGACTCTATCGCGGTGGGGAAGAACACCAGGCTGATCTTTTTCATGTAAATATTTTTAACTGTAACCTCTCTCCCTACTGTTGACTAGATAGCAATAAACTGTTTTTAATAAAAAAATATATATATATATATATGAAATAAGAGATCCTGTCGACTCACTGTAATATAAGTTAAGGTTTGGTTGTTGACTCTCGAAATACTGTGTTGACCGAGAGGAACAGTCAGGATGTGGTGAGTTTTCCAGTACCTCTCTGCACCTTGTAAGTCCTTTAAAAGTTCTCACAGAGTACAGGCAGTCGTGGTCGAGGCAGAATGGAAAGCTTGGGAATGTCCACACAAAAAAAAACGAAAACACAGTTGCACTAAGAAAGTTCCGTGCACAGATAAAAGTTGAGCTAGGAGCGAAAAATGGGGACATAGAAGTTTCCTACTCGTCTACATGATGGATGAGATCGACATGAGGTACGACCGACGCGGGCTTGCACTGAGGGTGAACTAACTGTCAAATGACTGTAAAGTGATTGTATTTATAGGTTAAAGACGGGGGGGGGGCTTATGTGACAGGGGGCCATTTCTGAGAAAGGGGGCTTTGCATGTCACCAGGTGTGAGAGGGGGCTCTGCATTCCACCACATGTGAACATTGTGGGTGGTCTGGTACATTTTTAGACCTTGTTGTGGGCATTCTAAATCTATCTCGATTTTGACGTTATGACTTCCATCTCTTGCTTAGCTCAACTCTTAAATCTATTACAGATTTTTATTTATTCTGTTTGTACAAATTGCATTACATATGATGATGTAAAGACACATGTCAATAATACGTATAATCATTAACAGATGTGTTTCTATTATACAACATTAAAATCTTATTATAAGTTATATACAATATGGGGTTGTTGGTTTAAATTACCATATATATGTTATAAATAAAAAAAGAGATTTGATTTTCTGCTTGATTTTTAAGTTCATGTTGAGGATTATGGTAATGGTGATGCAGTCGTGGTTAAAATCTTGAAATAATAATAATTATAATTTTGATCAGAGGTTGTTTTAATTGACCTAAGGAATGTATAAAAGACATAATCATTTCATCATTTGCAGGTGTTACATTCGAGCACAGCTCGCGAGTCACCTTGTCCAGATTATTTACACATGGCGAGTTGTAATGCTGGAGTGCCCCCCCCCCCCCCCCCCGAACCTTGCAGGAGGGCGCCATTGGGATAAAACAACAACGAGTTTTTATAGAGGAAGAGTGACCTCTGGCGGTCGATTTAGCAGAGTATTTTATTCTATGAAATTATAATTTAAAATAAAATAATATTTTTATATAACATATATATGTTATTAATTCTTGTACACATATTTCAAAAAATCTTTCTTTTCTTTTCTTTCTATGTTTAGTTTATCTTTAGAATGCAAGTGTCCCTAGTGGGACAAAATAAGTCAGAATAAAATAAAACCAAATGAAAATTCAGTTTGATAGTTAACTTTGGTAGTAAGTTGTTGAGTTAGAAAACACTGAACTCCAATCTTCCTATCTAAATAAAATAGAGAATTCAATCCAATCGTACCAAATATATTCAGATTGGATTCGACAGAATTTTCAAACCTTTTCTTTCGCCTTATAAATTGCCTTTTTTTTCTTAAACCATACCTACATGCCTTGAAATTAAAAATATATAATTTTAAACCTGTAATGTATTTATTTATATTGTGACCTTTAATATCGGTGTTTCATTATTTGAATCAATCTTATATAGGGGTTCGCTAGATGAGCAGTCTAAACCGTTGGATTTCAACCGCTGTAACCCTGGTTCGAATCCCTCATTGAGCACTTTATTTTTCTAATTAAAAAATTCTCCAATGACCCCTGATTCTTGCAAAATTCCAACCCAACCAGCGAGTGCAAGTAACCAAAACTGGGGTCTGTCACATTTGTAAGTATAAAAGTCGAACTGCTTTTTACATGTGTAGACATGTGCACCTACAGTAAAAACAGTTGCAAACTTCTACCTACCATGATTATCATGGCCTCTACCTTGTGTACTAGGGATAATCAAATCCTTCTTAGAGTAGCAGTCCTCCTATAAGAAAACCATTAACACATATCTTGTTACAGATATGACAGAAAATTTCAAGGACAAATATTACATCGACATTGGACATCTCTCTATGGACGAACTCTGAGGTTTAAAAACTCGTTATTTATTGCTATGATATAAGAATCATTTTTTCTATTAAGAAAAAGACATTTCCTGATCGTGAAACTAAAAGTTACTGATTGCTTGCACCATCTGTCGAAATAAATAACAATAAAACGGGGCAAACCATCAGCATTTTTTAGTTTGCACGCTCAGGAAATTCAATGTTCTTATTTATCTCTGAAAACCTGATGTTTTCATCTTAATGAAAGATATGTGTTGATTAAAGATTTGCTGAAAATTCTTTCCTGATCGGACCCAGACGTCCTTCCGGCGAGGGCCCCGTCTCATATAATTATTTTTCTTTTTTTTTCACTTTTTGACCTCTTGTTGTAACCCTTCCTTGCTTTTTGACTAGAAGTCAATAAACTTCTTTTGATTGATTCTTAAAGATTTGCTATGTGTGTGTGTGTGTGTGATGGAAAGAAAAGATGGAAGCGCAGAGAATAGATCTATAGTGTCGAATTAAAGTTAGAAGGAAGAAGTTTTATTTGAAATGTTCAGTAAGGCAGTAGTGGTATAAAGATGAAAGGGAAGCTCACAAATCCCTCACAACAAAAGCATCCACGAAACAATCCCAACAAGTATTGAATTGCTCTAAAAGGTTCCACAATTTCCGGACATCCTCTGGAATGTCTAACTCTGTTAACAACTTGCGAAGGGAACAAATTAAATTTGTAAAAATTGATTTTTGACCACATTTTCAGAGATACGTGAGGCCACTTCTAAAGCCATCAATTGACTCGGGATCCCTCGTTCGATTCCAGAGCTGACTCAATCTTTTTTTAACAAGACTGATATTTATTTTTAGGAGAAAATAAATCCTGAATCAACCATAAAACTCCTATTCTTTCATTTTAACCTAATGTTTTGTCAAGGCTAATTTTGATAAATCATATTTCCTTGATAAAGTTGTATTTCCTTCATAAGGTTATATTTCCTTTCGTAAAGTTGTATTTCCTTTATATAAAGTTGTATTTCCTTGGTAAACTTGGTGTATGAAAAAGTGAAAGTTGTATAAGCTTATAATTTTGCTTTATTTTGAAAATGAATCGATGTTGGTTCCATATGTTTGAATTGAATATTACATCTTACTCCTATATATTTTATTACTTAAAAAGGAACACAACAAAACAAAAAAGAAACTACAATTGCAAAATGATTTGATAACTAACTAAGAAAAAAAAATCAAAAATGATGATGATAAAAAATTGAATATGTCTGCCAGAAAATGCTTCTATGAATTAAAAAATAATAATTATTATAAAATTAACATATCAAATTCAAACAGTTGGAGTTCTTTTATAATGGTGATATATCTTCACTGAAATTTTAGATAATAATAAGAATTATGGAGAATTTGGTTAATACAAGAATTAAAGGGAAAACATCTGTCTTCAAGGGATACGTTTCTTCTTAAATTTTGAATTCAAATCTCAAGCTTTCGGACATAAAATATCTTCTACAGGAGAAACACGATACAATAAATCGTCAATATGATACGAGTTATAATATAATTAGATACTATTTTATATAATTTATATAGAAAGATGGAAGAAATGTATAAATTTATTAAGTGCAAAAAATGATGTAAGTGACAATTTTGTTCACAATTCGCTACCTCTTGTACCTCAATAAAGTGTATCAAATATCTTTCAGAGTTATTGTCTGAATTCCAATATACATATGGGCATATGTATATCCATATACATTCTAAAAGGTACAACTTTATTATGTTCTTTTCTATGAGTTTTAATATTTATTTATAATTTGAACAATCACTAATTTTATTAATCTTTTTGTAAATATATAATTCTACATATATTCTCCTTTCTTCTTTTTGATATGAAATCTCAAGAAATATATTGCAACTATGTTGAATATTTATATAGGTAGTTATATTGAATGATTTCTACTTTAAATTCCATCAGTTAAATATTAGCTAACCATCAACATTTGTTGGTTAAATAGAGTATCATTATATAATAATTATATATTGTCGTGTTCTCTACCTAACAAAATAGCAGTTGACGAACACTATACGGTATAAAATATTTATTTCTATAAAATGGGATCCTTTCACTCTCCTCTTACACTCTATCTATATCCAATCATTTTTACATAATTACTTTTCTATCAGAAAATTAATACATATTTACATATATGCTGCACTTTTTCTCCAAGAATAAAATCTGCATATGGAATCATTACAAAGTATATTAAAAATAATGAAAGCATATCCTGACCAGAAGCACATGCGCTTTTTAGATGGCAGAGCGCCATCTATTGGAACAGATATCAACTAAACATTGAGTTAACCTGTTCCCTGATATTTGGTTAACCCATTTTCTTGATAATTCTGCCGTCTAAATAGCACATGTGCTTTTGGTCAGGATATACCTTCATTATTTTTAATATTAACACCTGACCTTTTTATTATTATTTTCATAAAGTGTATTTGAAATATTGATGCAAATAATATTATGATTGAGTTAAATAAATTTAAAATATTTGCAGAGTTTCTTTATTAAGGTATCGGGAGGCAAGCTTTCGCGCGGTCGCGCTTCATCAGGCCACTGGCTCCGCAAAGGCGTGCAACAGATACAATAGAGATTCAGATAAATACATTAAAAATTCAAAAATAAAAATAGTGGCAGTTGTAGAGGGTACAGAGTTTCATTGGAGGCTGGCATCATCTACGTTGAATATGCTGGAACTGTTGGGGTAGATCAATTCTTCTGTTTATGCTATTATTGTCTTTGGATATTAAAGATTCTAGAATGAGTATATTGTATTTGGAGTATTGTTTATAATATCTGAAAATAATGTATAATAAACATATCTAATATTCCCACTCTATTGTGTATATAACTTCTAAAAATAGTGACAAAATAATAAAATAGAAAACATATCAAATCTCTCAGTTCGTTAAGCCCCTAATAGGCAGAGCGCTCAAGTCTCCACTTATTCCTTTCACAGAGTTTTTCCTCAAACAAAATCCACGCTAAAGGTAATAGACTGCTACATATCTGTTTAATTGAATTTTGCAAGTCCCTTTCAGCGTTGTTAGATCGAACTTTAATGCTGTTTAATTGAGTTATCTGACAACCTTGTTGAAAGGGTCGTTTGGAAGCTTTGTAAATTTTGGAAAAGGTTAATATTGGCAGGTGCTAAATAAATTAAGGAATTTTCATGGGTAGAGTAGGGGCTGTTTTAAATTGGCACACGATGTTTATACAATGTGAATTCTGTGATGAATTTTAGGTAATCTAATGTGCATTGATCCATAATTAATTTACTTGAATATTTCGTCTGATGTTATCTCAATAAAAAACAGAATACATAAAAACCTTCTTAATTATAACATCAGTAGGTTAATAAATATTGTCACAAAGTATTTTTATTCAACTATTTTGTAAATATGTAAATGTTCTAACTAGTTTTTCTATTAATTCTTTCTCTTTTTTGTTTGGATCTATGTAAATATTTGACGTCAATTGTTGCGCCTTCTAATATGTAAATTTTTGAGAATTAGTTTTTATTATTAGGCTGACTGTCTAGAGTAAGCTAGGATAAAGCATATAATTGTTGTCGGCTTTTTCTATTTGACAGTGTGTTGAATAAAACTTAATTTTGAGTTTGCTTCGTGATTCCGTGGCTTACCAGCGACAGAATTAAAGAAAAGATCGCCACAATTTGGTGGAGATGCTGGGTAAAGCCTTGAAAAATAATAAATAAAGAAAAACGGCTGATCCCATAAATTTAAGAAGAAGTCTCAGATTGAAGGGTTTACCACCCGAGCCCGAACTTCATCAAACAAGTCCAATCATGCTAAAGAGCGAATCGGGAGAAGAAACTCCAGCTCAAGTCCCCTCAGCATACTTCTCGTTGCAGCAACCAAAATGCCCTTCTACCTTTTCCGGAGATGGAAGTGAAGACGCACAGAGGTGGTTAAAAGATTACAAGCGCATAGCTCAATATAACAGATGGGACAATCCTATGTGTTTGGCGAATGCCATATTCTTTTTGGCCGGAACTGCACGGCAGTGGTATGAGAATAATGAAGATGTTCTAACATCCTGGGAGGTTTTTCAGAGGGCTCTCGGCGAAACCTTCGGACAACAGGAAGAAGAGATAAAGAAGGCTGAGGGACTTCTGAAGATTAGAGCACAGAAGGCAAACGAATCCTCTGAATCTTACATTCAAGACGTGCTTTATTTGTGCCAATTGATTGATCCCCGGATGGACAATGAAACCAAGTTAGGACACTTAATGAAAGGAGTGGCGGAGGACGTATATCAAATACTGATTGCCAGGGACGTTGATAATGTGGAACAGTTCTTGAGTCAGTGCAGAAAAATAGAATTATTAAAGAAACGAAGAATAACGACAAAAAAATTTGAGAGACTCCCAAATGTGACCTCCATGGCTTGCGAGGAAGACGAACTTTCTTCTTTGATTAGAAGGATCGTCCAAGAGGAAGTTCAGAGAGCCTTTGCTCAGCCCATGCATACCACAGATTCCCTAGAGGAAATAATAAGGGAAGAGGTAAAGAAGAATCTGGCACCGATTTCCAGGACCACTACAAGTCCTATGATGAAACAACCTAGACCAGCCCCAACGTATGATCAAGCTGGAAGAACTTTTTACAACTCTTCCGCTAGTTTGCCCAAAGCCCGGGAATGGCGTACACCGGATGACAGACCAGTATGCTTCCATTGTGGGCGACCTGGCCACGTCGTCAGGTATTGTCGAGAGAGGCGACAAATATTCGCCAATGTTCGCACAAGGAGAGATGCTAGAAGACCAGTGACATTGGGAGACTATATGCCAAATGCGGACGGAACGGGTTCATGGTCACCCCCCAATCGTGGACTTAGGAGTGACTCCCCCTACCCAGGGAGAGGGCGATCCACAGGACGTCGAACATCAAGATCGCCTGCTAGGATGAACAGCCGCTCATCTTCAAGAGGAAATGAGGGAAACTAGATCCCGCGACCTGCGTAGGAGGTAAGGCCGCACAAATTTCAAATCCTCCGACGACGACTGTTGCCAAACTAAAGAAGAACTTTATAACCGTAACTATAAATGGAACTGAAGTACTAGCCTTGGTGGACTCTGGAGCTGACTATTCAGTTATATCAGAAGATTTCCGTTGCCGCATAAGAACCCCTATGTTATCGAGTAAAGGACCAATTATAAGGGTAGCTAACTCCAAATGCGTCAGGGCTTTAGGAAAGTGTGTCTTAAGAATTAAAGTAAATGAACTAACCCAACCATTCGAGTTCCTTGTACTTTCACAGTGCAGTCATTGTGTGATCCTTGGCTGGGATTTTCTCAAACTAACTCAGGCTGAGATTAACTGCGAGCACGATGAACTCTACCTGAAGGACGCCCCGATGAAAGAGGAACCCCATCCAGTGGACACCTTTCATACCTTGAAGGATAACATTATTCCACCTAACTCAATCAAACAGATAACGGTTGTCTGTAGCGACGTCCCGGGAGTTCAGGAAGTTGCTATTACGTGTTCTAAGGGTCTAACGTTGGAAAAGGAAATAGTTATTCCTGCCTCTATTGTTAGTCTCAACCACGGAAGGGGCAAGGTTTGGGTGGTGAATGGGACTAACTATGCTAAGATCATCCCTGAAGGTATGAAAGTGGCTGAATTATCTATTATAGACAACAGCTATGTATGCTGCTTGGATGGAGACGACGATTATCTTAACCAGAAAGAAGACAAGTGCAGCACACAAAACACTGGAGACTTGGATAGGCTTGTGTCTCTTATGGATACTGACTTATCCCATGAAGACAGGAACCGACTACTTGATGTCCTTAGGAGGTTCATAGGGGTATTTGAGCTCCAGAAGGCAGGCCCAAAAAGAACATCTTTGGACGTTAAACATCGCATTGACACAGGAGATCATGCTCCTATTAGGCAACGACCCTATCGAGTGTCGCCTTATGAAAGGGGCATTATTCAAACAGAAGTGGACAAGATGCTCAAATCGGGAATAGTAAAACCATCGGATAGTCCCTGGTCATCTCCTGTCGTTTTAGTTAAGAAAAAGGATGGAACCTGGAGGTTCTGCGTGGACTACCGCCGCCTAAATAAAATAACCAGAAAGGACGTATATCCGTTACCCAGAATTGACGACACCCTCGACTCTTTAAAGGGAGCTTCTGTATTCTCTACCATGGACTTGAAATCGGGGTATTGGCAGATCGAAGTTGATGAAGCTGACCGTGAAAAGACTGCTTTCGTAACCCCAGACGGCCTCTTCGAATTTAAAGTGATGCCCTTCGGGTTGTGTAATGCCCCCGCGACCTTTGAAAGAATAATGGACAACCTTCTACGTGGACTTAAGTGGAACATCTGTCTCTGCTATCTGGATGACATCATAGTGTTTTCTAAAACAATGGAAGAGCATATACTGCGATTGGAAATGGTGCTGAACTGTCTTTCAAAAGCAGGTCTCACACTTAATTTGGAAAAATGTCATTTTGGATCTAGACGTATGAAGGTTTTGGGGCACTTAATAGATGGAGATGGGATTTATCCGGACCCAGACAAAGTAGAAGCAGTGAGGAATTTTCCAAGACCAAAGGATGTATCCGAAGTCAGAAGCTTTTTGGGTCTCTGTTCCTACTATCGCCGATTCATCAAGAGCTTTGCTGACATAACAGGGCCGCTGAACGAATTACTAAAGAAAGGAAAACAATTCAGTTGGAATGACAGACAAGAAGATTCGTTTAATAATTTAAAATCGGCATTGACTTCTGAACCTGTATTGGGCCACTTCGATGAGGCCGCGCCAATTTACGTCCATACCGATGCGAGTGGCTTTGGTATTGGTTCTGTTTTGGTACAGCTAAGGGATGGGTGTGAACAGCCAATTGCATATGCATCCCGAACACTGTCCAAATCGGAGAAAAACTATTCAACAACGGAAAAGGAGTGTTTGGCCGTGGTCTGGTCAATCAGCAAATTTCGACCTTACTTGTTTGGGCGCCCTTTTTCTGTTGTGACCGACCACCATTCTTTGTGCTGGTTAGCGAATTTGAAAGACCCTTCTGGACGTCTGGCCAGATGGGCTCTGCGCCTCCAAGAATATGAGGTCGCTGTCTGCTATAAAAATGGTCGCAAGCACAAGGATGCCGACTGCCTTTCTAGAAGCCCTCTACCAGATACTGCGGAAGAAACAGAGGAAGATATACTTTGTCTGGCAGTGTTGTGTGATGTTGAAAAGGAGCAGCAACGAGATCCATCATTAACAAAAATAATCGCAAATTGTGGAGACCCGAATTATAAAAGATTTGTCATTATCAACAACATACTGTACAAGAAAAATTATGATCCCTTGGGACGACCTTGGTTGCTGGTGGTTCCGAGGACTTTACGTCTAGAGGTCCTTAGATCATCCCATGATGCCCCTACAGCCGGACACCTTGGATTTGCCAAAACGTATGACAGAATACGCAGGAGATTCTTTTGGCCTGGTCTTTATAGAAGTGTTCGTAATTATGTTGGACATTGTAGGGAATGCCAACGGCGCAAGAAAATACCCCAACTACCCCCTGGAAACCTTAAGCCTATAGCCCCTGTTTCCATTCCCTTCCAGAAGATAGGCATGGACTTGCTGGGGAGATTCCCTCCGACTAGGGATGGCAACCGCTGGGTGATAGTTTGTACAGATTACCTTACGAAATACGCGGTAACAAAAGCCATACCGACCGGAGGAGCTGTTGAGGTTGCGAAGTTTATGGTGAACGACGTTGTCCTCAAGCATGGAGCTCCTCGAGAACTGATTACGGACCGGGGACGATCATTCCAAGCCAAAGTCGTCAACGAACTAACAAAAATGTGTGGAATGTCGCATTACTTTACAACGGCCTATCACCCCCAAACCAATGGCTTGACTGAACGATTAAATAAGACCCTGGTTGACATGCTCTCGATGTACGTAGACGTGGACCAAAAGAACTGGGATTCTGTTTTACCTTTTATCACCTTTGCCTATAATACAGCAAGGCAAGAAACTACCGGTTTCTCACCCTTCTTTTTGGTACATGGTCGAGAGGCGGAGACAATGCTGGACGCTCTGTTTCCCTACCAGCCGGATTATGAGGAGGACGAGCATATAAGTCATTTGATGATGGACGCTGAAGAAGCACGGCAGCTAGCCCGCTTACAAACACTCAAAGCGCAGGCTATAGATAAAGAACGTTATGATTCAAGACATAAACCCGTCTATTACGACGTCGGCGACCTTGTTTGGGTCTTCACACCGGTGCGCAAAGTTGGCTTATCAGAGAAGCTCCTAAAGAAATATTTTGGTCCATACCGAATAACTAAGAAATTATCAGACGTCAACTACGAAGTTACAACGGTGGATGAATCTCGGAGAAAAGCCAAGTACAAAGATGTTGTACATGTCTTACGAATGAAGCCTTACAACGATCCAGAAACCCAGAACGATGAATATCTGGAGACTGTGTGTGTTTCTACGGATGAATTTAAACATCGGGACGATGTTCTTCCGAAGAGGGAGTAATGTCACAAAGTATTTTTATTCAACTATTTTGTAAATATGTAAATGTTCTAACTAGTTTTTCTATTAATTCTTTCTCTTTTTTGTTTGGATCTATGTAAATATTTGACGTCAATTGTTGCGCCTTCTAATATGTAAATTTTTGAGAATTAGTTTTTATTATTAGGCTGACTGTCTAGAGTAAGCTAGGATAAAGCATATAATTGTTGTCGGCTTTTTCTATTTGACAGTGTGTTGAATAAAACTTAATTTTGAGTTTGCTTCGTGATTCCGTGGCTTACCAGCGACAGAATTAAAGAAAAGATCGCCACAATTTGGTGGAGATGCTGGGTAAAGCCTTGAAAAATAATAAATAAAGAAAAACGGCTGATCCCATAAATTTAAGAAGAAGTCTCAGATTGAAGGGTTTACCACCCGAGCCCGAACTTCATCAAACAAGTCCAATCATGCTAAAGAGCGAATCGGGAGAAGAAACTCCAGCTCAAGTCCCCTCAGCATACTTCTCGTTGCAGCAACCAAAATGCCCTTCTACCTTTTCCGGAGATGGAAGTGAAGACGCACAGAGGTGGTTAAAAGATTACAAGCGCATAGCTCAATATAACAGATGGGACAATCCTATGTGTTTGGCGAATGCCATATTCTTTTTGGCCGGAACTGCACGGCAGTGGTATGAGAATAATGAAGATGTTCTAACATCCTGGGAGGTTTTTCAGAGGGCTCTCGGCGAAACCTTCGGACAACAGGAAGAAGAGATAAAGAAGGCTGAGGGACTTCTGAAGATTAGAGCACAGAAGGCAAACGAATCCTCTGAATCTTACATTCAAGACGTGCTTTATTTGTGCCAATTGATTGATCCCCGGATGGACAATGAAACCAAGTTAGGACACTTAATGAAAGGAGTGGCGGAGGACGTATATCAAATACTGATTGCCAGGGACGTTGATAATGTGGAACAGTTCTTGAGTCAGTGCAGAAAAATAGAATTATTAAAGAAACGAAGAATAACGACAAAAAAATTTGAGAGACTCCCAAATGTGACCTCCATGGCTTGCGAGGAAGACGAACTTTCTTCTTTGATTAGAAGGATCGTCCAAGAGGAAGTTCAGAGAGCCTTTGCTCAGCCCATGCATACCACAGATTCCCTAGAGGAAATAATAAGGGAAGAGGTAAAGAAGAATCTGGCACCGATTTCCAGGACCACTACAAGTCCTATGATGAAACAACCTAGACCAGCCCCAACGTATGATCAAGCTGGAAGAACTTTTTACAACTCTTCCGCTAGTTTGCCCAAAGCCCGGGAATGGCGTACACCGGATGACAGACCAGTATGCTTCCATTGTGGGCGACCTGGCCACGTCGTCAGGTATTGTCGAGAGAGGCGACAAATATTCGCCAATGTTCGCACAAGGAGAGATGCTAGAAGACCAGTGACATTGGGAGACTATATGCCAAATGCGGACGGAACGGGTTCATGGTCACCCCCCCAATCGTGGACTTAGGAGTGACTCCCCCTACCCAGGGAGAGGGCGATCCACAGGACGTCGAACATCAAGATCGCCTGCTAGGATGAACAGCCGCTCATCTTCAAGAGGAAATGAGGGAAACTAGATCCCGCGACCTGCGTAGGAGGTAAGGCCGCACAAATTTCAAATCCTCCGACGACGACTGTTGCCAAACTAAAGAAGAACTTTATAACCGTAACTATAAATGGAACTGAAGTACTAGCCTTGGTGGACTCTGGAGCTGACTATTCAGTTATATCAGAAGATTTCCGTTGCCGCATAAGAACCCCTATGTTATCGAGTAAAGGACCAATTATAAGGGTAGCTAACTCCAAATGCGTCAGGGCTTTAGGAAAGTGTGTCTTAAGAATTAAAGTAAATGAACTAACCCAACCATTCGAGTTCCTTGTACTTTCACAGTGCAGTCATTGTGTGATCCTTGGCTGGGATTTTCTCAAACTAACTCAGGCTGAGATTAACTGCGAGCACGATGAACTCTACCTGAAGGACGCCCCGATGAAAGAGGAACCCCATCCAGTGGACACCTTTCATACCTTGAAGGATAACATTATTCCACCTAACTCAATCAAACAGATAACGGTTGTCTGTAGCGACGTCCCGGGAGTTCAGGAAGTTGCTATTACGTGTTCTAAGGGTCTAACGTTGGAAAAGGAAATAGTTATTCCTGCCTCTATTGTTAGTCTCAACCACGGAAGGGGCAAGGTTTGGGTGGTGAATGGGACTAACTATGCTAAGATCATCCCTGAAGGTATGAAAGTGGCTGAATTATCTATTATAGACAACAGCTATGTATGCTGCTTGGATGGAGACGACGATTATCTTAACCAGAAAGAAGACAAGTGCAGCACACAAAACACTGGAGACTTGGATAGGCTTGTGTCTCTTATGGATACTGACTTATCCCATGAAGACAGGAACCGACTACTTGATGTCCTTAGGAGGTTCATAGGGGTATTTGAGCTCCAGAAGGCAGGCCCAAAAAGAACATCTTTGGACGTTAAACATCGCATTGACACAGGAGATCATGCTCCTATTAGGCAACGACCCTATCGAGTGTCGCCTTATGAAAGGGGCATTATTCAAACAGAAGTGGACAAGATGCTCAAATCGGGAATAGTAAAACCATCGGATAGTCCCTGGTCATCTCCTGTCGTTTTAGTTAAGAAAAAGGATGGAACCTGGAGGTTCTGCGTGGACTACCGCCGCCTAAATAAAATAACCAGAAAGGACGTATATCCGTTACCCAGAATTGACGACACCCTCGACTCTTTAAAGGGAGCTTCTGTATTCTCTACCATGGACTTGAAATCGGGGTATTGGCAGATCGAAGTTGATGAAGCTGACCGTGAAAAGACTGCTTTCGTAACCCCAGACGGCCTCTTCGAATTTAAAGTGATGCCCTTCGGGTTGTGTAATGCCCCCGCGACCTTTGAAAGAATAATGGACAACCTTCTACGTGGACTTAAGTGGAACATCTGTCTCTGCTATCTGGATGACATCATAGTGTTTTCTAAAACAATGGAAGAGCATATACTGCGATTGGAAATGGTGCTGAACTGTCTTTCAAAAGCAGGTCTCACACTTAATTTGGAAAAATGTCATTTTGGATCTAGACGTATGAAGGTTTTGGGGCACTTAATAGATGGAGATGGGATTTATCCGGACCCAGACAAAGTAGAAGCAGTGAGGAATTTTCCAAGACCAAAGGATGTATCCGAAGTCAGAAGCTTTTTGGGTCTCTGTTCCTACTATCGCCGATTCATCAAGAGCTTTGCTGACATAACAGGGCCGCTGAACGAATTACTAAAGAAAGGAAAACAATTCAGTTGGAATGACAGACAAGAAGATTCGTTTAATAATTTAAAATCGGCATTGACTTCTGAACCTGTATTGGGCCACTTCGATGAGGCCGCGCCAATTTACGTCCATACCGATGCGAGTGGCTTTGGTATTGGTTCTGTTTTGGTACAGCTAAGGGATGGGTGTGAACAGCCAATTGCATATGCATCCCGAACACTGTCCAAATCGGAGAAAAACTATTCAACAACGGAAAAGGAGTGTTTGGCCGTGGTCTGGTCAATCAGCAAATTTCGACCTTACTTGTTTGGGCGCCCTTTTTCTGTTGTGACCGACCACCATTCTTTGTGCTGGTTAGCGAATTTGAAAGACCCTTCTGACGTCTGGCCAGATGGGCTCTGCGCCTCCAAGAATATGAGGTCGCTGTCTGCTATAAAAATGGTCGCAAGCACAAGGATGCCGACTGCCTTTCTAGAAGCCCTCTACCAGATACTGCGGAAGAAACAGAGGAAGATATACTTTGTCTGGCAGTGTTGTGTGATGTTGAAAAGGAGCAGCAACGAGATCCATCATTAACAAAAATAATCGCAAATTGTGGAGACCCGAATTATAAAAGATTTGTCATTATCAACAACATACTGTACAAGAAAAATTATGATCCCTTGGGACGACCTTGGTTGCTGGTGGTTCCGAGGACTTTACGTCTAGAGGTCCTTAGATCATCCCATGATGCCCCTACAGCCGGACACCTTGGATTTGCCAAAACGTATGACAGAATACGCAGGAGATTCTTTTGGCCTGGTCTTTATAGAAGTGTTCGTAATTATGTTGGACATTGTAGGGAATGCCAACGGCGCAAGAAAATACCCCAACTACCCCCTGGAAACCTTAAGCCTATAGCCCCTGTTTCCATTCCCTTCCAGAAGATAGGCATGGACTTGCTGGGGAGATTCCCTCCGACTAGGGATGGCAACCGCTGGGTGATAGTTTGTACAGATTACCTTACGAAATACGCGGTAACAAAAGCCATACCGACCGGAGGAGCTGTTGAGGTTGCGAAGTTTATGGTGAACGACGTTGTCCTCAAGCATGGAGCTCCTCGAGAACTGATTACGGACCGGGGACGATCATTCCAAGCCAAAGTCGTCAACGAACTAACAAAAATGTGTGGAATGTCGCATTACTTTACAACGGCCTATCACCCCCAAACCAATGGCTTGACTGAACGATTAAATAAGACCCTGGTTGACATGCTCTCGATGTACGTAGACGTGGACCAAAAGAACTGGGATTCTGTTTTACCTTTTATCACCTTTGCCTATAATACAGCAAGGCAAGAAACTACCGGTTTCTCACCCTTCTTTTTGGTACATGGTCGAGAGGCGGAGACAATGCTGGACGCTCTGTTTCCCTACCAGCCGGATTATGAGGAGGACGAGCATATAAGTCATTTGATGATGGACGCTGAAGAAGCACGGCAGCTAGCCCGCTTACAAACACTCAAAGCGCAGGCTATAGATAAAGAACGTTATGATTCAAGACATAAACCCGTCTATTACGACGTCGGCGACCTTGTTTGGGTCTTCACACCGGTGCGCAAAGTTGGCTTATCAGAGAAGCTCCTAAAGAAATATTTTGGTCCATACCGAATAACTAAGAAATTATCAGACGTCAACTACGAAGTTACAACGGTGGATGAATCTCGGAGAAAAGCCAAGTACAAAGATGTTGTACATGTCTTACGAATGAAGCCTTACAACGATCCAGAAACCCAGAACGATGAATATCTGGAGACTGTGTGTGTTTCTACGGATGAATTTAAACATCGGGACGATGTTCTTCCGAAGAGGGAGTAATGTCACAAAGTATTTTTATTCAACTATTTTGTAAATATGTAAATGTTCTAACTAGTTTTTCTATTAATTCTTTCTCTTTTTTGTTTGGATCTATGTAAATATTTGACGTCAATTGTTGCGCCTTCTAATATGTAAATTTTTGAGAATTAGTTTTTATTATTAGGCTGACTGTCTAGAGTAAGCTAGGATAAAGCATATAATTGTTGTCGGCTTTTTCTATTTGACAGTGTGTTGAATAAAACTTAATTTTGAGTTTGCTTCGTGATTCCGTGGCTTACCAGCGACAGAATTAAAGAAAAGATCGCCACAATATAATGATATATATTTGATCATTAACTTTAATCTTTTCATTATATAATTTCATATTTGTTATTTTTGTTGTGTATAGTTATTAAATATACTAGTAAAATGAAAGTATTTAAAAGCACGAATGTTTCTTTTATACAAAATACAAACTTCTGCTGTCCTTACTGCGATGAAAAAATATATTGGGAGGGCTTGGCTCATCAGTGGTGAACCCTCCCATCGGTTTCGCCAATTTAATCCACCAGACCGCTTCTCAGAGCTCTATTTCTGTAATGGACGATTCTTCTTATATACGCAGCACTGAAGGATGGAATCTCAGAAATGGTTTTCAAGAAAATTATGGACATAAGCTTTTAAATACTTTCATTTTATGTGTATAGATGGCGCGTTATTGCTTTGTGTTAAATATACTAGTGTTTAAAAAGGATAAGTAATAAAATTATGTTTTTTCATCTTTAAAATACTGAAAGAATATCAAATATAATTTGCATATATAGCTTTAAGCAGGAGAGATATCATAGCCAAGGAGAATCTTTAGAGACGCGGTTATTTGCTAAAATAAACGGAAAAAAAACATATATGCATAAAAGAAACACAAGTCAGGGAGAAGAGCCTTTTTATATAAGACAATGATCGGACAATAATCGTACAAGCTTTCGTGACAGATGCCCTTCTAACCGTACTATACTCGTATAAGGTTTCGTGAAAGATGCCCTTCTATCCGTACTATACTCGTATAAGATTTCGTGAAAATGCCCTTCTATCCGTACTATACTCGTATAAGGTTTCGTGAAAGATGCCCTTCTATCCGTACTATACTCGTATAAGCTTTCGTGACAGATGCCCTTCTATCCGTATAACACCCGTATAAGGTTTCGTGAAAGATGCCCTTCTATCCGTACTATACTCGTATAAGGTTTTGTGAAAGATGCCCTTCTATCCGTAGAATACTCGTATAAGGTTTCGTGAAAGATGCCCTTCTATCCGTACAATACTCGTATAAGGTTTCGTGAAAGATGCCCTTCTATCCGTACTATACTCGTATAAGGTTTCGTGAAAGATGCCCTTCTATCCGTACTATACTCGTATAAGGTTTCGTGAAAGATGCCCTTCTATCCGTACAATACCCGTATAAGGTTTCGTGAAAGATGCCCTTCTATCCGTACTATACTCGTATAAGCTTTCGTGACAGATGCCCTTCTATCCGTATAACACCCGTATAAGGTTTCGTGAAAGATGCCCTTCTATCCGTACTATACTCGTATAAGGTTTTGTGAAAGATGCCCTTCTATCCGTAGAATACTCGTATAAGGTTTCGTGAAAGATGCCCTTCTATCCGTACAATACTCGTATAAGGTTTCGTGAAAGATGCCCTTCTATCCGTACTATACTCGTATAAGGTTTCGTGAAAGATGCCCTTCTATCCGTACTATACTCGTATAAGGTTTCGTGAAAGATGCCCTTCTATCCGTACAATACCCGTATAAGGTTTCGTGAAAGATGCCCTTCTATCCGTACAATACCCGTATAAGGGCGTCTTACCCGAAAACTTGAACGATCGTTGCCTTATGTAAAGATACTCTTCTCACTAACTTATGTTTATTTTTCTATAGCAAATAGAGAGATTATTGTTGTCTTATTCATTATAAAATTATGAAAAAAGTATTAAAATTTCAATTATATTCTCACAATGAGTATATTTTTTTATTTAAAACACGCTATCTTTCAAGCGTTAATCGCTCTTCAACGGGCTTACTATAATAACGACTTGATCCTACCAGAAATATTTACAAACCTTTTTTTTTGTAAATATTTCTGGTGTGATCAAGTCGATATTATAGTAAGCCCGTTGAATGGCGATTAACGCTTGAAAGCTAGCGTTTTTTAAATAAAAAAGATACTCATTGTGAGAATATAATTGAAATTGTTGTCTCAATTATATATTATTTAATATTACATATTAATGGCTAGTTATATATAACAAGGTAATTAAATACACAAAATAACCTTATATATGAGAGATAGACTGAAAATATTTATTTAAGAAAAAACTCTATATGAAACCTATAAAATTATTAAATTAATTTGCAAAAGCAAAAGAAAGACTATAGATGTTTTTCTACAACATAGGTAGCAGATTATAAAACAAAAAAAATAATTCAGAGAAAAATAAATTGATTTCTCTATAATATACACCCATGGACAAAACTTAAGGATGTGTAAATAGTTTGATGTTTGCCTGTTTTATTTTGAAGGAGACAGAAGCAATTTTGTTTACGCTTGGTTATCTCGTTTGTCTTCAATAAAGTTCATTGTATCAATTAAGGAGGATCAGAAGATGAGTTTCTTTTATTGATTGAATGCTACGAGCTTTTGGGCAAAAGCCCTTCGACAGGCAAAAATATAACTATACAAAGAAAGATAAATAACGATTTATATATATGTTAATCTTAACTGAAAACCGATTTTGAATAAAGTAAATATTAAATCTGCTGTCTGAGACCACGAGACGGCGCATGGTTTGGGCTATTGAAATAAACATGTGGGAGGTTTAAATGTAGTTTGTGTAGGCTGCGGGGATGTCTATTTTTCTATTTATGCTGTGTAGCTTGGATGAAACTATGGATTCTAGAACCAATCTCTGGTGTAGGTTGGAGATATTTTTGTAGTGAATGGTTGGGTTAGCAGTGTCAAAGGAATGGCCAGAAGATGCAATGTGTTGGAAAATAAGGGAACGGGTATCTCGGTTGGTGATGTTGCGTGTGTGTTCGGTCATTCTGATGGCGATGGTTCTACCGGTCTCCCCCACATAGGTGGCAGGACACTGTTGGCACGAGACCGAGTAGACTGCTCCAGAAGATGTTAGAGGATCAGTGGAGGAGTCGGTTTTTGTGATGGGATGCCTAAGGAGTGAGTGGAGGTTAGGTGTGTTAGTAAAAAAGGTACGGATGCCAAAGGGTTTGAGAAAACGGGAGAGGTTAACTGAGAGGGGAGAGAATGGGATCACACATGTGGATTTGTATGTTGCAGGAGGGTTGAGAGGAATAGGTGAATAGGTGTGTTTTTCTATGAAGGATAGAGGGAAACCTGAAATTGTAAGATGGGAGATGATGCGGTTCTTTTCAATAGTTTTGAAGATGGGGAGTGAGCAGTGGGTTAATAGGCGGCGGGTGAGGGCTTTCATTGTGTATCAAATATCTTTCGGAGTTATTGTCTGAATCCCGATATAAATGTTAAAAGGTACAACTTCTTTAAATTTTGTCTATGAGTGTACATATGTAAACGGTAAGGGACTTCATTTTTAAATTCACGTATATTTTGAAATGTTCATGATGAACTTGAATTAAATCATTTTATGAAGCTTGGTTAAACAGAGATTTGAACATATTTTTACTTGTAAATTTCGTATGCTTTTTTATATCAATAAAATCATTCTGTTTCTTTTTCCTATGTACATCAATATCGTTATTGGTGGCGTCCACTGCGGGAAGGACTCCGCCACCGATGGACTGCGAGAGTTCTCTTCCACAGAATGGGCAGGTCAATGAGATGGCTGGCGTTACCAAACTCAAGACCATGATGGTACTTGTAGATGGTAGCCTTCGCCACGTTTGTCAATTGGATTGCCTCGGGATGGAGGCCTACGCCGAAGAGCCAGGCCTGCAGATCCAGGGGCATTTCGCAGGAGGCGAACACCTCCCGGAGGGTCGTACGGCTCGGCAACTCCAATATCTGTGGGTCAGCGACCCGTCGCTGGACCCACAGGCTGCACAGTTGGCACGCCTTGAGACAGGATGGTCAGGATGGGGTAGGGCGTGGAGGGCCAGTCGTAGGACGCAGAAAGAGAGAGAGGTTGTAACTGATTTATTAATCGTTCATATAAGAGAAAGAGAGACGCGACGCGTTTCTTTATTTAAAGGTCTGCGAGCTTTCGCAATCAATTACCAATCTACAAATGCCAAATTTAGAGACAATTTGCTACGAGGATATATACAAGGTTTTCATTGGCGGCGCCCACCGCGGGAAAGAGAGAGAGAGAGATTGAGAGATTAAAACTACTTTATTACAATGTCCATATAAGATTATATAGGGTTAAATATAGAATAAATATAAATATGAATAGATAGAGAGAGAAAGAAGGATTATATGTATATAGTAAAGATTGAGATCAAGGTTAACCTTCATCAAAGAAAAGTTAAAATTTGAATCATTATCGATATTTATTAATCGCTTTTTATGAGAAAAAGGAGTTTAAATATGGAAAATCAAAAACGTTACCATTTTGATAGATTTAACAAAATGCATATCATTTTTTTTTTGCTTTACTGCTCAAAAATCTTTTTACACCAATCCATCTATTCTACATATAAAGCCTCCACTAATTTCATTTTGTGTTTTTTTTTTTCAAATTAAAATTATAATTTAAATGTAAAGATTTGACCGTAAGCTATTATTGAAAAAATCGAAGTTTATCCAAAAATAAATAAAAAATTCAAAGCTATAAAAGGTTTTGATAATTGGGTCCAATATTGATGCAAGGAGATCCAATATAAGGAAAACATTTTAATAGTTTTATTTTAAAATTGGCATATAATATTTATTTTTATATCAATATATAAATTAATATTATAAGGTGATAACGTGCCATCTTTAAAATTATAATAAATATAAGCATTTTATAAATTAATATATTATATATTGATTTATATAAATTATACATATTTTTTATATATAAAACCCCAACACAGTTTGTTTTAATTATTGACGTTTAAATACACCTTCTCTTAATTATATTTCACACGAAATTAATTTTTACATTTTACTAAATTTTCTGTAATTTCAAGTATCCAAAAAAATTAATATATTTTGTTATGAAACTTTTATATATATATCTCTTAAATAAACAGAAAAAATTAAAAAGTTTCTTTATTCATTCCTAAAACTAAATTGCAATTAAATACTTAAACAATATATTTCTAAAAAGAACCTAACTTCTTTTGATAAATGCCTTACTCGTAGAAAAAACCTTTTGGAATACTTTTTGTGTGCCTTAAAAATGAAATTTATTTTAGTGAATATTGTCTTAAAAATAAGACAATTCTTTTCTCCTTTATTTATATTTACGTAAAATATTTTTGTATATAAATATTTCTTTTCCATTAGGGGGCACACTATATATTTAAATTTAAGGGTTAAATATATCTTTTGCTTTAGAACACTAACTTCGCTTTTAAGGTAAAACTTTAACAAAAAAAAAATACATTTCAAGAATTTAAAAGAATCTTTTGAATTAATTGTTTTATATTAAAAAAGAAATTATTTTGAGCCTTTTTGTTTAAATTAACAAAGAATGGGAATAAGATTTTTCTTTTAATATATTTTTTTAAAATAGGAACTTTTGATATTAAAATCCTCAAAATTTAATTTGAAATAAAAATATTCACAAATTTCTGTCATTTAAATATCATTTTTTATAATTACTAAATATCTGTAAATTTAATTATATTAATAATTATATAAAACGAGAAGTTTGACCCAGAAAAAGCCCGAGTTTTCTCTCGAGTGCATTTTACATGAGTTTATATAGAATAACAGAGTTTTTTTTATTCAAAAATAAACTATATAGCTAATCTAATTTGGGTTATAGGTTAATTTCACATTATTCGAATGTTTATTTTCGTTATAAAACATCCAAACAAGGATACCAAAATTAATTTACATTACATAGCGAAGGTGTTGGAAAAGGAATATTGAATACATTTTGCATATTCACATACTATACACATTGTTTTGCGGAAGAGTATTACTCTATACAAATATTTATAGGTAATTAATTTTACTGTCCTAAAAGCATATGTCAATAGGTTGCCTGAATACCATTTCTAAGATTCCATCCTTCAGTGTAGCATATATAAGCATAATCATACAATACAGTTGTTGTTGTGTCCAATGACGAGCCTCAGATGTCTCAATGCATCTATATCACAGCACTACAATACACTATTAGAGCTTGAAGAAGTCGTCTGGTAGGGAGGCGATGCAGACGACAGCAGGACCAAGACAGAGTAGCCAGATGTCAGGTACAATTAGGTCGCCATTCTGCCAGATTGACTAGCGAGTCTCAGAACTTCCCCTTAGTCCATCTCACCTTACCGGGTGCTGCTCCCTCAAAACCGAGATATCCATGCTCCTATGTGTCTGGACAATTATTATCTCCAGGCTAGTGCGCTCCCACTCTGGCCCATTGACTGCAAGTTTGATAAGGAACCCACTGCCACGATATCGGCTCCGCATTTCATAATACATATTTAGATAATAAAAAGGCATATATTGAATCGAAGATTTATTTGCCAATATTTCGGTTGGCTGAACGCCAACCTTTGGCGTTTTATATGAACCTCTTGTACAATACCTTTTTGTACAAAAATCTAATGCCTTGACAATGGTTGGCTTTCAAACAACCGAAATATCAGCAAATACATATTTTATTCAATCCAATATATACCTTTTTATCATCTAAAGATATAAACAAGTGAAAGAAAACACCCCAATGCCTCGATTATCAAAAATCTATTATTTATCTAAATTTATAATACAATATAATGTGGCTTATGATTGAAGAACAAAATTTGACAATAATACCGCCAATGTTTCTTTTGAACGAAAAATTGAAATTTATTTTAAGGTGAAATAACGATAAACGGTAAGCGGAACACTGTGGGTTCGATTCCCATCCATGGACACTTTATTTTTCCGTTTATTATTACTCTTCACAATTCATCCTTTCATACCTCATCCCTAAGGTTAGAAATAATCGTTATTTCTCCTTAAAATAAATTTCGATTTCTCGTTCAAAAGAAACATTTGAGGTATAATTGTCAAATTTCAGTTCTACAAATTTATCTGAAGCTATATTTTATAGTGCTTAAAATATCAACTCAGATTTTTGTCAGGTGATATATCGACTCTTATTGATGTATGTCTTCCCAGAAATATACTTTGATATGTTCATAAAACAACATTTTTGATCCAAGAAAATTGCATATGGATGAATAAATATATTATATTGTTGTTGTCGTGTCCAAAGAAGAGTCACAGATGTCTCCATGCATCTCTATCACAGCAGCAGCAATGTCCACTATATTGGGTGTGTAAAGCTGCTGCTCTGGGTCTAAGTCAATTTTCTGCAAGGCTGCGGCCATTGCTGGACATGAGAATATGTGAGTAGGTGTTAGTTCCACACTAGGACAGTTGTTGCATGTCCTATAGGTTTCTTGTGCCATCTGGATGTATTGTCATTCCTTTATAGTGTTTTGTTCTAAGTCTTGTTATAGTTTTTGTCAGTTTTCTCTCAGAGTTTATATATATATATATTATATTTTACTATGAAAATTTATAATGTATGTCTCGTCATAACCATATATCATCTTATATAAAATCTTATTTTGATTTTATATATCCACATAGAATATTTATACCTGCGTTTTATTAAACGAAAACTATATTGTCGCGCGTGACACTTCCGGTTCTTGCGACGATGCGCTTCTTCCCTCGTGGATCACCAGCCCGGGCTCCCGTTGCTCTTCTTTGTAGCTCTTCCCTGCAGGCCACCTAAAGACGTCCAGAAGAGCAGCCGCAACGATGATGGCAATAGTAACGACAGCAAGAGGCACGGAGACTTTAAACACTAACTTTATTGTCATCCACTACTAAACATTACATTTAAATGAGATAATAAACAATGGGTATTTACATTATGTTACATCCTGGGGCCAACATAGAAATGTATTTACAATCATTTTCCCCAGGGAACAAGACCACAGCATTCGGCGATACCCACATCAGTTAGAGGAGGGAATCAGGCGAAAGCGCCATCTATTGGCGGAGGTTGTAAGTGTTCTTCTCGTAACAATATTCTATATTTCATAAAATATCTTTATATTAGATATTAATATATGCCATTAAATATGCGTAAGTGTAGAGCTTTTATAAGTATGTCTTGTCTTCCTGAAAAAATGTTTCCTATATAAAATTTATAAAAATAAAACATTATAGAAACTAAAAAGCACTTTGGATATTTTAAATATTTCAGCATATATAAATATATATTTTGATGTTTATGTATATTTTAGTATGTATGTATTTCTTTAATATGAAAGAGTGAATATATAAATTATTGCTACAACTCTGACATATTGTTTTTATAAAAATATCGCATTTAGGATTTTCAGAAAGAAAAGAACGGAATGTAAAATGAATAATAGAAATCTCTTTTCTCTTCAAATCACAAAGGGGAAATATGGAACATTGAAAATTTTCAGGATGCTCCAAAAACCAGCATTTTTTGGTCGTTTAGGTACAACATACTATTGAGGGCCAATAGCCCAGGTTTGATCAGATTAAATAAAAAACATTGATGTATATTTGATTCATTACTAAAGAGAGCTTATTACAGATAACTTCATTAAATCAACTTCCATCATTGCTTAACATATTGTAAATAACTACCTTGCGATTTCTTCTATCTGCTTATGTTGTTGCTTATTTGTTTAATGTATATGTTTATTTAATGCTCTTTTTCTTAGTTTATTTTCTTTTTGACAATTCTGTTACCTACTCTACTACAATATGAATTATTGTAAATAGTTTCACGCGCAATTATCCAGATCAGATATAGCGTGTATTATTTACAACTGGTAATAAATAAGAGAAACAGGCTTTCTCTGATTTCCATGATATAACATTGTTCAATGTAAAAAAACATTCAAAACTTTCAAAATTATAAAATACTTAAA
Source organism: Cordylochernes scorpioides (assembly GCA_030710605.1). NCBI lineage: Eukaryota > Metazoa > Arthropoda > Arachnida > Pseudoscorpiones > Chernetidae > Cordylochernes > Cordylochernes scorpioides. The sequence continues at coordinate 26,631,330 of CP092867.1, forward strand.
TTCTATTTACTTATTACATTCATAAAGAACTAAAAGTGACAATCGCAGTAATTTAAATTTATGAAAACCCACTAAGAATTTAATTTTAATCTTGTGCATGTATAGGTTATTCTAGATTGAATGCTGGCCTGAAAATACTTTTGTAAATAATAAAATACAAACTTGACATCAAACGATAAACTATAATAAGTTATAGAATTTTAAAAAAGCTACTGTTCAATTAAAAAATATATTTTAAAAATAAGATATTTTATTTAACAAAAATATATTTTTACTTTAAATTTCGTGTATTTTAAAAAATATATATATAAAAATCGATATTCAAAATATAAAAATTTACTACATTTTATACCCTAAATAATAAAATACAAACTTGTTATCAAACGATAAACTAAAATTAAGGCATAGATTTTCAACAAACTACTGTTTGATATAAAAATATATTTTAAAAATATGATATTTTATTTAACGAAAATATATTTATTACTTTATATTTCGTGTATATATGTGGTATATATAAGGTAAATAAATATTTGAAAAATCGATATTCAAAATATAAAAATTTACTACCTTTTACACCCTAAAAATCAATAAATATCAGACGCCAAATATTTACCGATTTCACAGAAAAAAAAAACAAATTTTCAACAGAATCGAATACTTGGAAACTTACCAATGTTAATTAGAAGTGGAATTCAATGAATATTTTTCAATTTTAAGTCGTCTGAGAAACAAGAGAAAAAAAAAGAACATGTTAGATTTAAACTAAAGGTTAAATCAAGCGGTTCTAAGATCAATATGTCAAAGGGTTATACTTATCTACTTACGTTAAATTTAATTAAAAATTATATTTTCTAAGTACTGCGCGTTCGTACAATATTTTATTAACAATCAAATATAGGTTTTAACCCTTAACACCTGTCGAAAGGTTTGTTTTTATTGGCTTTCATTAAAATTCTGACGATTTTCCCAATTAATTGAGAATTAGGGTAAAATAAACCTATGCTACACTGTAGAAAGATTTATGATGATAAAATGTTTTGAATTGCTAATAGTGGGCCTTAAAATCAATTTTAGGCTTCTTGGTGTTTTAACGTATTTTAATTGAGTCTATTTTCAATACTTTGTCCACTATATAAAAACTTATCAATAGAGAAATATTTAATATATCTATTTTATATTAGTGTCTTAATAAAGGTTTTTGTTGTTGTTGTTGTATATATATATACAGGGTGTACTAGGTAAATTGGGACTAACTTTGACAGTCCATAAAACAAAAACTACTTGAGATTAAAAACTTATTTTTTTTTCATTACGTAGCCATATTCATGTAGAATGCAACAGTACATGTGTGCGCAGTGTAGTGATGAAGAGTAACCGAGAATTTGAAAATCGAGCTGCCATCATCGTTGCTCTGCGCGCCGGAAGGAGCCCCAAAGAGATAGTGGATTTTCTTAAGTTGCCCAAAACCACTATTTATCGTGTCAAGAAGCAGTTTGATGAGGCCGACAGTAACAAAGAGGGGATAGCTACAAGGAAAAAGCACTCGCATCGATCGGACAGGGTAAGAGGCGAAGAATTTGTCAAAAATGTCAAGGAGAAGATTGATGGAAACCCTGGGAAGAGCATGAGGGCCATAGCCAAGGAAATGGACGTTGGCTCTATGACAATTGTCAGAACTATCCATGAGGACCTTGGTCTCAAGTCTTATGCCCTTCGGAAAGGTCAGTTGCTGACTGAGAATATGAAGAATAACAGAAAAGGAAAGGCTGCTGCCCTCCTCAACAACCTGAAACACGACTCTTTTGGCATGCTAAGGTTCTTCTCTGACGAAAAGAACTTTGACGTGGACCAAAAGGTAAATCCCAGGAATGATCGCTGGATCTGTAAAGACCCCTCAGAGATACCTGTCGTGATGCACACGAAATTTCCTGCCTCCGTAATGGTCCTTGGCGTTATCAGCAGTGAAGGTGATGTCATGCCTCCCCATTTCTTTGAGAAGGGCCTTAGGATGAACGCTGACACCTACATCAATGTTCTGGAGACCGTTGTGAAGCCTTGGGTGGACATGGTGGCCGCAGGAAGGAAGTATGTCTTCCAACAGGACTCAGCTCCAGCCCATAAGGCAAAAAAGACACAATCGTGGCTGACACTTAACGTCCCTAGTCACTGGGGTCCTGATATTTGGCCCCCTAATTCTCCAGATTGCAATCCCCTCGACTACTATGTATGGGGCGTTGTTGAGAGAGATGTCAACAAAGCTCCTCATACCACCATCCAGTCTGTCAAGAAAGCAGTTCACACGGTGATGACCCAAATGGACAAGGTCATCGTCGCCAAGGCCTGTGCTTCATTCCGCACTCGCCTCGAGACTGTTGTAGCTAATAATGGAAACTACATTGAATAAATAAAAACTATATCCTTTTATCTACTACTGTGTCAAATTTCATTCGGATATTTTAATTTTTACTTGCAAAAAATTTCAGTTAAAATACCATTGTTGAAATTCCCAATTTACCTGGTACACCCTGTATATATATAATGAAAAATGATGAAGTTTTATGCTTGATTTTTGATTATCGTGACGATTAGATATGGAATAATTTGCTGGTTCTCTTTTAGGACTAAATGGTATTGGTAATGCAGTCGTGGTTAAAATCTTTAAAGTATAATAATAAAAATGGTTTTAAACAGTAATTGCTTCAATTGAGATAAAGGAATATATAAAAACAATTTGATAAAAGTACTGCCTGGCTTAAGGCGAGTGAATCTATAAAATGAAAAACTTATTCACATAATTTACAAAAGGTTTGAGCCGGCCATCGGGAAACAACAACGAGTTTTTATAGGAGAAGCCTGACCTCTGGCGGTCAATTTAACAGAGTATTTGTATCTATGAAATATATTTTTAAATTAAATAATTTTTATATAACATATATATATTTATATCACATACAATAAAGCTTCATTTTTGATTTTATAATTGATATTTTAATTTTTATATGGAAAATATTTCTTTATATAAATATGTTTTCACTTTTATGAAAATATTTGAAAGATTAATTACATAATTTTAAAAGTTTAATGATATCATTTTAAAGTAGAATGTAAGATAAACACATTTCTAATAAACTTTTATATAGTTTATTTTAATTTTTTTAAAGGAAATTATACACATTATGATGTCAACATTTTGCAATTCAATAATATTTTCATTTTAATCGTTATTTTTCGCTTTTATGTAATATTTTATCAATTATAATTTAGATATTTTAGTTGTAATAGAAATACCTTCTAAAAATTGGTATATTAAAATATATTTATATCAGGTTTATCAAGAACAATATAGACCTAGTAAATTTGAGATTTCTCTTAAATAATGTAGATTACTGTTTAATATGGCGTTGATTTTTTTTCTATTTTACTGCTAAAAGGTGCTTTCCAGGTTAACTATTATTATAATTAAATATATGTCATAATATATACTCTTCCAGGAATAATAAAGCAAACCTACAGTCAACCCAGAGAGGGACGGAAGGGTAAGGACCGGTCACTTTAGACATCAGCGACATTCCAAGGGGCTCCTGGGGTCCGTCACTTAACACCTCGGGACTTTGAAGACATTTGGGGATTGTGGTGAGAAACGAACGGCCGCCCGGCTATTGCCGGGCCCGTCTCTCCCCCCTCTCTCTGGTTGCCTGGGTTCCTCTTCCAAATTGTGGTGTCCTTATTTCTCTTTGCACCTATTATTATATTGTCACATATATATATATATGTGGCAATATGATAATAATGTGGGGAGAGAAAAATAAGGAAACCACAAGTTTGGAAGAGGAATTCCAGGCAACCAGCGAGAGAGAGAGAGAGAGCGAGGTTATATCACCGCTGAACGACCGTTTGTGTCGCACACCACCCCCCGAATGTCCAAAAATAGTCCTGAGGTTCCAAGAAAAGCCCCCCCCCCCCCCCCCCCCCGGAATGTGGCCAGTGGCCCAAAATGGCCGTACTTTAGCTACCTTCTATCTACGTCTCTCTCTGGTTGTCTATAGGTTTACTTTATTATTCCTGGAAGAGCATACATTATGACATATATATATTCTAAATAGCTTGAATATATATAGGCTGAATGAAACATCACGTAATTAATCATTTTGATTTATTTACCTTAGAATTTCTCAGTCAGATGTGTCACGAGCTATAATGTTTTTATTTTATTTAAATATTTATTATTTTTACTTATCCTTTTATTAGTCGAAATTAGACAAGATCTTGGAGGTCGTACTCATAAAGAAGATAATGTTTTTATAAAAGATATTTAAAAAAAATAGTTATGTTTTTATAAAAGATATTAAAACTTTATTTTTTTCACAGACGCGTATAATTATTTTTAAAATTGAACAATTTTATACTGCCTTTATTCCAATAATAAATTAATGGGAGGGCCTGGCTTATAATTAGAGTAAAGAGGACAATATAGAATTGTTTAATTTTAAAAAGAATCATACGCTTCTAAATTAGTGTCTATTTCTTATAACAGATGGCGCGCTAATGCATTTTGTTTTATTGTTCTTGTTTATTGAAGGAATGTAAATTATTATTAATATTCGATTTAAAATATCAAAAGTTTTCTAATTTAAATATAAATTTAAATAAAAACATTTATTATTTGAAGGTATTTTAAAGAATTATTTAAAAATATGCTATAATTAAGATATTTTTAAAATGTCATTAAGGTAAAGATCTATAATTCAACTTTAAAAAAATATTTTTTCAGTATATATATATTATAAATAAAAATAGATAATTAATATTTTCAAAATATATCAATTTTATAAACCTTTAATTTATTTAATTCATTTAAAAGGTCCACAAAATATTTTATGAATAAAAAATAAAAATATACTCGGATCAAAAGACACATTGAAAATATTTTAACATCTATTTCTTTAAAAGATATTTTGACATTATTTTTTCATAGAGATAATTTTATCCTATTAACTTTCGTGGAAATATTTATGATAATTTTTAAAATATATTAAATATGAAAAAAAGTCGTTACTTCATCCTTGAAATTGAATAGAATTCGCAGAATCTTTAAATAAATATGTCATCAAAATAATCTGTTTTGGATTTAGGGGTAGAAAATGATGAAGTAAATATCAAAGATTATATAAGACTGTCTAAACATTATTGGAGATAATGAAGATGGATTTAATACCAATTCTTTTCCAATTGTTACTTGTTTAAATCTTTTCATTTTTAACACTTATTTTAAAAGTAACAATGTCAAATCGTTTTCGGGTTCGTAATTTATTATCCACGTTGGGACGTATATAAAAGTTGGACAGAATGAAGAATGAATTTATAGCCAAAAGATAAGATAAATAGAATTGAAAAGGATCGCAGACGATTTCTTTAATTTCTTTTGTGAGAAAGCTGAACGAATGGACACGCCATTTTGAAAAATACTTTCTCTATTATATAAAAATTCTATTTAACTAGTTAGGAAAATTTGAATTTTTTAATTCTTCTAAATTTTTTTTATATAAAATAAAATTGAATATACGATTACACATATATTAATAAATTGATATTTACTTTATAAAAATAATATTAAGAATTTTTATAATGTGATTTTAATATTTAAAAATAATTATATTAATCAAATTTATTTCAGTTAATTGGAAGGAAAAAAAATATTTTATTAAATGAATTAGTTTTTAAATTTCGATATTACAAGAATTCACACAATTATAAATTTAGAAAAAAAACGCAAAAAGATGTATACTTAAAAATATATAATGTAAAGTATATTTTAAGTATTAAGGATGTTGGGAATCTCTTATGGTTCAGACAATGAAACAACAAATAACAAGTTTACTTACAGCTGAAGTGGTTTTAAAGAATTAGGCGGTTTTACCTTTTATGAAAGTATTTTAAATTTATTATTTTCAAAGAGAAATAGAAAAGAACATTTAACAATTTACATTACAATTACTAATTTTGTAAACAAAACCAACACTCCTTTGTTCTAGTTTTTATATTACAGTGTTGTCAGTCTAAAAGTATTTCAAGATCATTGATTTACTATTCTTCTTTTTTTCCAACAAAGGATATTTCTGATGTCATTAACATTTTCGAATTCAATGAAGATAATATTGTGGCGAAGAAATAATTCATTATTTAATTTTTCAATGAAAAAATATCTGGAAACAGATTTATTATTTGTAAAATCATCATTTAGTTGCCTAGCTTGCTTGCGCGATATTTTCTAGCTGTATATAGTTTGGTTAATTTGTTAATATTTGTCGACTGGTCGTGGTGACATCATCAATAAATACTTTCACACCTTCAGATATACAGAGACTTGATTTCTACGCTACAATATCAATTTCCGTACATACATAAATATATATTAGATATTAAAAAGGCATATATTGGATTGAATAAAATATTTATTTGCCAATATTTCGTTTGGCTGAACGCTAACCTTAATCGAGGCATTACACTTTTGTATTAATTAAGAAAATTAATAAGAAATAAGAAAAACTATATAAAATTTTAATGCCTCGGTAAAGGTTGGCGTTTAGCCAACCGAAATATTGGCAAATAAATCTTTTATTCAATCCAATATACACCTTTTTACTATCTAATGATTTCAGTATGGATTGCTCTATTTTTAAAATATATATATATCTGAAGGGATTTTACACTTTCAAAATAACATTTGATATTTCTCAATAATGACATATACGTATAATATAAAGATGTTGAAGTTTAAAAGAGAATATTTCATGATATAATTACAGAATTCAAAAGTTTAATAACTATATAATTGAAACAGAAGATGACTCGGTGTACAGACCATTAATTTACTCCAGGGTATACAAATAAGCTATTTGATTGATTTTACTAAAGTTGATCTCTTCTGACCTGTTTACTGATATGAATTACGATGCACTTGCGCGCCATCTGTTATCAAAATTCGAAACTATTTTAAACGCGTAAGATTCTTTTTAAAATTAAACAATTTCTACTGCTCTTACTGCAATGGAAAAATTAAAGGGAGGGCCTGGTTCATCAGTGGTGAACCCTCCCAGCGGTTTCCCCAGTTTATTCTACCATACCGCTGTTATATAGCATTTTTGGAACTTCCTTTTATAGTGATACTGTTGCTAGACTCTTTTAAAATGGGTATTTTAGATGAACTATGGACATTACCTTTTAGGACAGTAGAATTACATACAATTATATATATATGTTATATTAAGATACTATTTAAAATGTTATATTAAAATATTTTATTTAAAATTATAATTTCATTGATATAAATACTCTGTATAAATCGACCGCCAGAGGTCACGTTTTCTCTATAAATACTCATTGTTGTTCTTCCCCGATTGGCCGACCCAAAACTTTTGTACAATATGTAAATATTCTTTTCATTTTTTTATTTTTACTCGCCTTAAGCCAGGCAGTACTTTTCTCAAATTATGTTTTTATATATCTCATAAGCTCAATTAAAGCAATTTCTAATCTTTACTATCTTTATTATTTTACTTTCAAGATTCAACCACGACTGCACCGCCATTACAATAATCCTCAACATGATCAAAAATACAAACAGAAACTCTCAACTTTTTTAAAAATATAATATATATATATAATATGCTTCCAGCAATCGCTTTTCCGCAAATATCAAATTGTGTCTTTTATTAGAACATTTATATTACGATGCACTTGCGCGCCATCTGTTATCAAAATTCGAAACTATTTTAAACGCGTAAGATTATTTTTAAAATAAAACTCAATTTCTACTGATATGAATAAATACGTTTTGCGCAGAAACGACGAAATAATATATTTTTTAGATACATTTTTAAAATTTCTTGTTATGTACTTACTTTGTATTTTTATTGAGAGAATTATTCGAGAATTTTACAATATTCTTTTGGTATTTTATATCAGTTTTGAAATATATAGAAATAAATATTTAATATATATATAAATACCTTCAATTCTTCTTTTTTCACTATGTTCCGCTACTATGACGCGTAACAGCCGAAGATACAACGTTAACTTGTTATAGACCTATTTTTGTTACAATAAATATAAAAGCTTTTTGATACCTTAAAAATTATATCTAATTTCTTTTTTATTGTCAATACCCTTCTCTTTTACCAATTATCTTATATATATTATAGATATAACTCTTCTCTAAAGAAAGATAAAAAACTCTTAAAAACACCTTCTGGAGACTTAGCAACCCACTGAAGACACTGAGAACTATTTCAGAAAAGAAAAATATAGCAATAGAACTCCATAACTTCTACAGATCATTTTAAATAGATTCATACACAAAAGAGGTAGTGAGGAAAGTTTTAGAACAGATGCCTAAATAAATCCCTTTTCAAACAAAGACTCGCGTGCACAAGGGGAAAGGGAGAGGAATTGCTGCATTGTTTTGTTGTTGTATGGCGAATCCATACAGGGCAATGGGCCCTAATAAAAGCCTTTTGTTGTTTGTTGTTGTTGATATAACTCTACTCTGTTATATATATATATATATATATATATATATATATATATATATATATATATATATACATTAATAGAAGCTGAAAGAGTAGAGAGGAGCCTGTTTTCGACAAACCTATCAACAATCTAAGCCTAATTTTGTCTATTCATAAATCACATCGCCATGGCAACCCCATGATAATTATCATGATATTCTCAAGGACATTATGTAAATATGGGCGTCTTAATCGCGGTGTGTAATGTGTATTTAAGGCCGGCCAAACAGTTTAACCTCAGCAGGTGGGAATGGGGGTCGTTTTTCACATTTAATTAACTCCTTCTACTTGTGGAGTACTCGGACCTATGGGGCACAATGGTAGATTCTTTAAAACTCTTTGTTCACATTAATTCTTCTTTTAGAAAAAATCATCAAAAACTACTTCTGAAACCCTTACTGTGATGATGATAAAATGTTGATGAGATGGCTTTACTCATTGTATGAAAAAGTGAAAGTTATATAAGCTTATGATTTTACTTTGTTTTAAAAATGAATCGATGTTAGTTCCATATGCTTTAATTGAATATTACACCTTAGTTCTATATATTTTATTGCTTAAAATGGAACATAAGAAAACAAAAAAGGAAACTACAATTGTAAATAATTTGATAACTAACAAATAAAAAAAAAATAATTTAAAAATGATGATGATAAAAATTGAATATGTCTGCCAGAAAATGCTTCTATGAATTAAAAAATAAGAATAATTACAAAATTAACATATAAACTTCAAACACTCATCACTAGTGAACCCTATTAACTCTATTAACAGAAACCTTTTTCTCATTACAACATAATATTCTTATCTCAGTGGTACATGGAACCATATCATACGAATGTCCACACCTCCTTTCGCATACACCTTTCATAAAAGACTATCTCAACTATAAATCAATAAAAAACGAACTAAAAAAACATTTACCAAGGGAACTATTTACAATCATAATTAGCGAATAAAATTTATTATTATAAGTCATTTGTATCAACTCATTCATAATGCTAATTACACAATTTGCACTGTTTTTTTCAAACGGAATTCCTGCACAGTTCCATTTAAATTTATAGTCACTCAATTTGTCATATCACACGAAAATTTCCAGAAATATTTACATAAAAGAAGTCTATCACAGAAACACCAAATTGTTCCTGCGGAGAAACTGAACAAACTGCTCTTCACCTTATCTACGACTGTTCGAAATTTTAGATGACCATACCAGATGACCGTAGAAGAGCAAAATATTCGAGAGAGAGAGGGAGAAAGAGCTTTTGCAATACTTCAATATATATATTATATTAGAATATTTTATTTAAAATTATATTTCATAGATACAAATACTCTGCTAAATCGACCGCCAGAAGTCACGCTTCCACTATATAAACTCGTTGTTGTTTTATCCCAATGGCCGGCTCAAAACCTTTGTACATTATGTAAATAATCTTTTGTTTTCCTTATTCTACTCGCCTTAAGCCAGGCATTACTTTTATCAAACCATGTTTTTATATATTCCATAAGATCAATTAAATCTATTTTGATAACTGATTTTATTTATCATTGCCACGACTGCTCAACAAATATCTCTATTCTCAAAGTAATCAGCATCAAGTATTATTTCTATATAACTAATTATCAAAAATCAAATAGAAAAAAATTTTTTTTTCTATTATACCAATAGTCGACAGGATATTTACCTGTTTATTTTTTCAAAATGACCAGAGAAAAATTTTTCAAATTCAAATATGCAAATCATAAAATCAAAAATAGCTTCCTCAATCAAAAATAAACTTCTCTAATCAAACATACCAATATTCAAACAAAATAGCCAACACAGGCAAACATAGCCACCACAGGCAAACATAGCCATCTCCACAAGCAAACATAGCCATCTCCACAAGCAAACATAGCCATCTCCACAAGCAAACATAGGCCAATCCATACAAACAAACATAGCCTTGTCAACAAACAACCATATCATTCTCCAGTTAACTCCAGACAACCCCGGATAACTTCAACCATCACCTGCTTTCACGCGACAAGCAGCCTTCTTCTATACAGCCATCTCCGGAAATCAACTCCAGCCAGAATCACCCAACCCAAGGTACTTTCTGTCTAACATTTTTCGTAGTTTTCTTCATTTTAACTTTAGGTTATCACCCATTATTTACAATATTTTTCAATCGCTATTTGCTTATGGTAACATCCCTTTTATGCCATTTCTTGAATATTTTTGCCATTTAAATAAAGCCATCACATCTTTCGCTCAACGCCAGTAATCTCCCGAAGTCTTCAACTCAAGCCGGAATCATCCTTCCCAAGGTACTTTATATCTGTCTACCTGTCTTCCATGCTCCCACTTTCCTGCTATTTCAGTTTTCGCATACAATATATAATGTCTATTTTCTTAGTTATTTACCATTTCTCAAATCATTTTTGCATATCAATTCTACCATAGTTGTTTTGTGCCCTTTAAATTTTATCACACCTTTTGAATCTCTATTCATTTTTATATATATTATATAAATAAAAATGAGGATTCCTGCTGATTTTGGATTATTTTGATTTTGGTTATCTTGAGGATTAAGCTATGGTGATGCAGTCGTGGGAATAATAATAAAAATGGTTTTAATCAGAGGTTGCTTTAATTGAGCTAAGGAATGTATAAAAGACATAATTTGGTAAAAGTACTGCCTGGCTTAAGCCGTAAGAATAAAAAATGAAAAGCTTATTTACATAATGTACAAAAGATTTGAGCCCGCCAACGGGATACAACAACGAGTTTTTATAGTGAAAACGGCGACCTCTGGTGGTCGATTTAACAGAGTATTTTATCTATGAAATATATTTGAAAAACATATTTTTATATAACATATATATATACGCTTCCCTCAATAGCCAATTGTTTTTCCTAATTTTTAACACTCTCGTACCTTCTAAAAAAATGATATCCTTACACCTCTAGCTGCTAGTGAAAATTCAATAAAACATTTAACTATTACCATGTTTTCTATTATGTTATCTATTATTTACACACAGATATAAGAAATTTACTATTTACTTTCATAATAATATTCGAAAAACCTTACGTAATATGTTTATTCATTTAATAATAAAGGAATATATTGCGTAAGTTGTTTCAAATATTATCATTGTATTAACAAATTTCAAATATTTATTTGTTATAACCACAGTTTTTCTTGAATATTCTATAATATAACCCATTAACAAAAACCATTAAATTATACGTACCACCAGTTTAAATTCTATATATATTTATTTAATCAAAAAAGCGTATATTGTATCAAAATATCATTTATTTCACCAATATTGGTTAAATAAATGATATTTTGATCCAATATATGCCTTTTTAATTAAAGATTTATTTATGAATTGCTCTATTTTCAAAATTTATTTAATTAAACACACAAAATTTTGAATATATAATTATTTGGTTTCCACACTTTATTTCATCTTGTAAATATCCAGTATCGTTTAAATTTCATTTTTAAAATACATATCTTTATAAAATAATTCTATTACTTATAGATAAATCGATCTCTATAAAAATTTATATTTGATGCCTTTTTTTTAGAATACACCCATTTTATGTCAATATGTTTGGATTTCCAATTTTTGTTTTAATAAATCAATGTTTCAATAGATAACCTCCACATATTTTTACAAGTTTTAAGACGCATTTTAAATCAATAAACTGTTAAACTATAATTTACTATAAAAATACATAATAAATATGTTATAACACCTTGAAAAAGGTTGGCGTTGAGCCAACTGAAATATTGGTAAAATACATGATATTTTTATCCAAAATATGCCTTTTTAATTCGAAATTTATTTATGGATTACTCTATTTTTAAAACATATTTATATATATTTAATTTATGTGTTATGTACATAATACAAGATATTTTAAATATTAGGATAGATATAAATTTAATTCTCCTTTATTATTCACACATACCATATTGTTAGAGTTTTTTTATTATTATTTTTAATATATTTCTGTGTATATATTTTTGTATTATATTTGACCAGGAGTGCCTGGTCACGTGTGTGAATTTATTGTATATATTAAGTGGTTGGAAATAAAATAAGAATTAAAATTTTGTGAGACCAGTACTTTTACATAGTTAGAATTTGGAAAGCCCGCTACATTTTAGGAGAACAATTTTGCGCTGACTATACCTATAGACTGAGGAGTGAACAGAAGAAAACCAGCGAAAAGAAGTTATCGAACACATATCAAATATTTAAATTTAATTTGTTTGTAATTTTTGTAATACTATTTCTAATGCATCAACCCCTTTTATATATTTAACAAAACTTTGTAACTGTAATCTATTGACGCTATGTGGCGTTGAGTTTGTTTATGCAGAATAAATACATTATTATGCCTTAAAAAGGTTAGCGTTCAGCTAAATGAAATATATTGAAAAATAAATATTTCTATTCAATTCAATATTGTTGCACCAGGTTGCGGCTTGGCAGACTCTTCAGCCTGGATTCTCTCCTGAGCTGGGTCTTGCATCTTACCAGAGCGTGTTTCAACCATCCTACAAATTTATAAAAGGGAATAACGAGATAAGTCTACTTTAAGTAGCCACCAGAATCCTTTGTTTATTTTCTCACATCAAAGAGAGCAGTGAAGTCACATGTGTACTTAAATACAAATGATGACAATCTAAATAATCTGTGTTTTAAATAAATATCATTGAATATTTTATATAAAAATAAATAAATATATAATTTAAATTTCAAATATATTAAAAATAATATAAGAAATACGCCATTAATCATGATGTAACACTTCCCCCTCTCCAGAGGTCGTCACGTCCTCGTGAGTTACCTCATCAATTCTCTCAAAATAGGGTTTGAGTCTTGAGACATGGACAATCAATGGGTCTTGGCCAGGATTATCTTTTGGCTCAATTAAGTAATTTACGTTAGACAGCTTCTTTAATATTCTATATGGGCCAAAATATTTTCTCAGTAGTTTCTCACACTTTCCTATTTTCCTAATTGGTGTCCAAACTGCTACTAATTCTCCTGGTTCGTAGCTTTTTTCCATGTGTTTCTTGTCATAGTTCTTTTTCATTCTTTCTTGAGTCTTTATTGTGTTGTTAATAACTAATTTTCTTGTTCTGTTTATTTTGTCTAAGTGATGTTTTATGTATTCATCATAATCATCTTTGTCAATGTCCACCGAGATATTCCTGTCGTCCAAAAGAGACGTGGGTTCTCTTCCAAACATCAGGAAAAAGGGAGAATATCCTATGGTTTCCTGAATTGTAGTATTGTAAGCGTGAGTGATGAATGGGAGTATTTCGTCCCAATTTTTCTGATCAGTGTTCACATACATACTGAGCATATTGATCAATGTTCTATTTAACCGCTCTGTCAATCCATTAGTCTGGGGATGATAGCTCGTTGTGAAGCAATGTTTAATCTTGCACGTTTTCATCACCTCTTTCATTAAATTACTGGTAAATTGAGAGCCTCTGTCACTAATAAGATATTGTGGGGCTCCGTGCCGAAGAAAAATATCCTCTACTAGAAATTTAGAAACTTCTTTCACTGTTGCTTCCGAGACTCCTCTTGTTTCTGCATATCTAGTGTAGTAGTCCGTCAGCACGATTATCCATTTTTTCCTGTTTTTCGTAGATGGCAATGGACCAACAAAGTCAATTCCAATTCTTTCGAAAGGAGAGTTGGCTGGGGGGATGGGCTGTAGTAGTCCAGAAGGTAATTGGTTTGAGCCTTTCCTACTTTGGCAAAGGTGACACGTCTTAACGAATTCTGAGACATCCTTTAGCATGGATGGCCAAAAGTATTTACTCTTTATTCGGTACATGGTTCTGGCGACGCCCAGATGGCCATTCGACATATGATTGTGATATTCTTTCATAATTTCTCTCTTTTTATTCTCTGGAACCACAAGCAACCACGCCCTGCCTTCAGGGTTCGGGTTTTTCTTAAAGAGGCATCCATCTTCTTCTTTAAAGTTTTGCGCAATTGATCGCCTGCTTCCATTAAGGTTTTTCTTAACACTTTCGATAAATTTATCCTCTTCGTCTGTTATTTGATTTAAAAATAGCCTTTCAAAATCCTCATCCCAATCAGTTTCTGGTAAGGGCCCCCTAGATAAGCCATCGGCGTCCAGATGCTTCTTTCCCGATTTATGTATTATATCGAAGTCATATTCTTGAATTTTCAATGCCCATCTTGCCAATCGACCTGTTGGATCCTTCAAGTTTTTGAGCCAGCATAAGGCGTGATGGTCTGTTACTATTTTAAAGTGTCTTCCATAAAGGTAGGGTCGTAATTTTGACATTGACCAGACAACGGCCAGACATTCTTTTTCAGTGGTTGAATAATTTTGCTCCGCTTTACTTAGGGTACGACTCAAATATGAGATCACCTTCTCTTCACCACCGATGTCTTGGACAAGTGTTGCACCTATGCCGATGTTGGACGCATCAGTATGAACATAAGTAGGTGCATTTGGATTGAAGTGACCTAAAATTGGTGGACTTAATAGTGCTGTGTTTAGGGTTTGAAACGCTTCCTCTTGTCTTTCTGTCCAGGTAAATGATACACTTTTTTTTATAAGGTTGGTCAAAGGGTCAGCAATTTTTGAAAAGTCTTTGATAAATTTTCTATAATATGAACACATTCCCAAAAAGGATTGTACTTCTTTGACCTTTTTGGGCCGAGGAAAATTTCTGACAGCTTTGATGTTATGTTCCGCGGGTTTTATACCATGTTTGCTCGTTATATAGCCGAGAATCTCCAATTCTTCAAAAGCAAATCGGCATTTTTTGTCGTTTAACCTTAAATTAGATTCACGAAAACATCTAAAAACAGCTTCAAGTCTTTTGAGGTGCGTTGGAAAATCCGGGCTATATATGATAACATCATCCAGATAACACAAACAAATTTGCCATCTCAGATTTCCAAGCATATTCTCCATATTTCTCTCAAAGGTAGCAGGCGCGTTACAAAGTCCAAAAGGCATCACGTTGAATTCATATAATCCATGCGCTGTAGTGAAAGCTGTTTTCTCTTTGTCTCTTTCTTCGATTTCAACTTGCCAATATCCAGATCTGAGGTCTATTGCTGAGAAGTGTGTAGATCCTTGGAGAGTATCCATAACTTCGTCTATTCTAGGGATCGGATAGACATCTTTTACTGTCACATTATTCAGTTTTCTGTAGTCCACACAAAATCTGTATTTACCATCTCGCTTATTGACCAATATTACTGGAAAAGACCAGGGGCTAGAAGATGGCCTAATTATGCCTTCTGTAAGCATCTCGTCAATTTGCTCTTTTATAATATCTCGTTCTTTAGCACTTACCCGGTAAGGCTTGTGTTTAATTGGCTTCGCGTCTTCTGTGTCTATCCGATGTTTTGCCAAATTGGTTCTCCCTAATCTCGATGAAAAAAGATCTCCATACCTTTCTAAAACTTGTTTTAACTCCTTCTGTTCCTTTGGTGAAAGATTTTCGTTTATTTGGAATCTAGGTTCTTCGTTCTTTTCTACCTCTCTTTCTCGACTCACATTTATTTTCGCTGGACTACTTCCAAAAGCCAATGTTTGGTTTTTCATTATTTTTAACGGTCGAGGATACGGATTAGTTATCCAGATGTGTGTTTCCCTATTTATAACATTGATCAAGCTTCTTGCTAGACGAAGTCCATTTCTTTGAAACATTTTGCTGCTCTCCTCGATAATATATTATCCATCCTCTGTTTCTACCAATGCCTTGATCAATTTCATGGAACATTCCGGTACAATGGAATCCTTGGCACTCTTTATTTTCAACATTTCAAAATTGATTTCGTCATGATTATTCGTCAAATCATATTTTATAGTTTCTTGCTTACAATCTATTTTTGCGTTCATTTTCTTAAGGAAATCTCTCCCAAGAATTAATGTCCGTAAATGCGTTTTCAATATCACAAAGTTGTGTGATAATGTTTCGTCATCAATTTTTATATTTAAAAATATACTTCCTACAATGTCCAATTTTTTGCCATCGGGTCCTGCACAAATTTTTGCGAGTTTACTTATACCATGGCCTGTATCGAGGGCCGTTCTGAGGTCGACCACTGAGAGGTCAGCACCTGTATCAACCAAAGCTTCAAAAGTCCCTATCTTGTCCACATTAATTTTTAATTTGTATTTAGGGTCCAACTTCTTGATTCCGTTTATGGTCGACTTGCTTTGATTGACAGATTCAGGCGCGACGCTTAGTTTAAATCTTCCAACACGGAATATCTATTCCGGGTAGGAATATTTGTCTGTGTGCTATGACATACATCAGCATAAAGCCGAGGTCCTGATTTCTCTGATATTTCATTCATTTGGCATTTTTCTTCGACCTTCTCTTGGGTATCTGCTGGATCCTCTTCTAGGATTCTTATAAACTTGACCCTACAATAACGGGCCACGTGCCCTGGCTTGTTACATTTAAAGCAGATTGGTCTTCCATCTTCCGTCCTATTTTTGCTCACTTCTTGGCTTTTATTGTAAGTGTTTCTCTGAAGGTTTGGTTTCGGCACAAAGTTAGGATTATAAGGACGTCTAGGGGTAGAGGGCTACTGTCTGGGGGTAGGAGGGGAGTCGTTCTTGTAATTATTGGAAACAGGGGCTTGGGGCCTGGAAGTGGTCTGGTAGTTTCGTGCGGCAGTCGGCGGCACGTACCTCGATTGTTGTTGGGGTCTAGAATAGCGTGGACCGTTATATAGGTTTCTGGATTTCTCCACACGTTCCCGATACTTCTTTTCAAAAGAATCCATTTTCTTGCACACGACAAGAAGGTCATCGGTCGTTTTAGGAGGGTTCAGGTAGAGCGCGAATGAGTACTATTTTTTCAGTCCTCCAATAACATGTTCAATTTTTGTTTCTTTTTCCATTGCGGGGTCAACCTTGTTGCACAACACTAAAATGTCTTCCGCGAACCTGATTGCTGGTTCATTCCAGTGTTGCATTCTGTTGAGCTTCATTCTAAGTTCTTCTTTATTCGCGTCCAAAGAAAAATCCTGAATGAGGCGGATTTTAATATTTTCCCAACTCGTGAAACTAGCTTTGTGTAAATTCAACCAGGTTTTAGCGCTTCCCGTCATGTTCATGGCGGCATAACGAGAGATAATGTAGTCTGCCCAATGGTACAAAAAGCCAATTTCTTCAAGAGATTCAATCCATGGGCGAGGGTCTTCCGTTCCATCATACTTGGGGATGTCGATGTTGGGATTCAGGACAACTGGGTCGGAACTAGCATCTCAACAATTGTTGCACCAGGTTGCGGCTTGGCAGACTCTTCAGCCTGGATTCTCTCCTGTGCTGGGTCTTGCATCTTACCAGAGCGTGTTTCAACCATCCTACAAATTTATAAAAGGGAATAACGCGCGAGATAAGTCTACTTTAAGTAGCCACCAGAATCCTTTGTTTATTTTCTCACATCAAAGAGAGCAGTGAAGTCACATGTGTACCTAAATACAAATAATGACAATCTAAATAATCTGTGTTTTAAATAAATATCATAGAATATTTTATATAAAAATAAATAAATATATAATTTAAATTTCAAATATATTAAAAATAATATAAGAAATACGCCATTAATCATGATGTAACAATATATGCATTTATGTTTATTTATAATTAATAAAATTTAAGCATAAATATATAAATACACAATCATATTACATTTTCTAATAAAATCTAAAAAGAAAGAAATAAAAACTGTTTAATATATTATTATTTTGAAAATATAAACATATTTTCTCACGATTATTTTATTTTTATTTATTAATAATTTTATTAATAAAAAGAAACTCATTGTGAAAAGATATTTTTATATTTTCAAACGTTTTTCACAATTTGATCATGAATATTATTATTTCATTAAAATACATAATATATCTCGTTTAGTTTTTCTTAATTAAATATTATATATATTAACATTAATAATAAAATAATAGATATACACACACATTTAATAATATATATAAATATATGTTTAGACATATAATATTTATTATCTTTATACCAATATATATATATTGAATATATACTTTAGAACGCGAGTCTATTCCTTTATTGAAGGAGTTCCAAAGTTAAATAAAATATCAGAAGACCAAAATTCGCAGAGGTGAAAAAAAGGCAGTCAAAGGTTACTTTAATGTTTACAAAATAGAAAAAGCTAACAATACAGCCTAGGTTAAAAAGACTTCTTTTTGGATCAATTCTGTTTCATCTTTAAGTTTTTTATCTGCCTCAAATTGGACCAAAATAAGATAATTCCAGCTTAGCCTTCGGAGAATATAATACAAAATCTCTTTTAAAAGAAATTTTGTGACCTATAAAACTTATTTTCCTTTGAAAATTAATAGAAAATATTCCTTTTTACGAATATTTATTCAATAATTTTGAGTTGTTTTTATATTTAAATATTACAATTTCTACCTTAATTCATTATTAAATTTGAGTTAATATATTAAATATAAATTTTTATACAATATATTTATATCAAAGTATTTTTTCAAAGCGAAATTTTAAATTATAAATATTTTTAATCATATATATAAAAATCCTATTGATACCTGTATTTTGTTAGACATATAAAAGTTTATTTATGTATCACATTAAATGTTTATCTTCTGTTTAATATGTAAAATAGTAGTGAAGTTGATATGTAACTTTTATCGTTTAAGATATTAAAATTAGAATTTACATATTTAATTATTATATCACACATACAGCTTTATTAAGACCACCGGTCTTATACAGATTCATCACAGGAAGAAATAATAGACAATTAGACAAGTAAAATAATTTTATTGACATCTTGTCAATACATGCAAAAGTGCAGAGTCTGCACTTTCAAGAAATCATAGATGGAGCTCCTATACTCCATGTAGCGCAGAGCCCAACAGCTTCCAGGTTCGACACAAGTCCAGTGGCCATAGAATCCACCGTGCATAGGTTAACGTATTCTTCCTTTTTAATATTGATAATCGATGTATATTTATTCCTTGTGTGTGTGTATAAATCATAGATGGAGCTCCTATACTCCAGGCAGCACAGAACCCAACAGCCTCCAGGTCCGACACATGTCTAGTGGCCACAGAATCCACCGTGCTTAGGTTAACGTATTCTTTCTTTTTAATATTGATAATCAACGTATATTTATTTGTTGGTTTAACATATTCTAAACGGTCTAAATCATTGTTAGATTTAGTATATAAATCACAGATGGAGCTCCTATACTCCAAGCAGCGCAGAGCCAAACAGCCTCCAGGTCTGACACAAGTCCAGTGGCCACAGAATCCACTGTGCATAGGTTAGCGTATTTTTCCTTTTTAGTATTGAAGATCGACGTATATTTTATTCTTTTTTTTTTGTTTTAAAATATTCTAAACAGTCTATTCGTTGTTCAATTTAGTATAATTTGACAGAGTTTCTTTCATGGTATTTTTCGCTATGTAGCAATCATGATCAACCCATATATCATTTTTAAAACGTTGTAGGTTAAATATATTAAAATAGTATTTTTAAATCCCCAAACATTCAAAAATAAATATGTATTTGGTGTATTTATGCAATTCAATATCAGAATAATAATGTTTATTATTAAAAT
The DNA here is from genome assembly GCA_030710605.1 of Cordylochernes scorpioides. Lineage (NCBI taxonomy): Eukaryota > Metazoa > Arthropoda > Arachnida > Pseudoscorpiones > Chernetidae > Cordylochernes > Cordylochernes scorpioides. Next base: position 26,651,563 of record CP092867.1, read on the forward strand.
AAATTTATTTTTTTACAATACTCGATTCTCTCACTCTCTTAAAATAATTAGGCGAATATTATTTTGGAGGTGATATTTTTAATCTATATATATAATTGCCTTATTCTGTCTGAAGCTCACGGATAGAATGCGCGCCCATTGGCTGCCGGCGAACACGTGTCCTCCCTGCCCCCCTCTAGACAACCCTGTTATCAGCTGTGTGATACATACACCTGTCTATAGCGGCCATTCTAGACAACCCTGTTATCAGCAGTGTGTTACATCCACCTGTCTATACAGACCACCCTGTCTATAGCGACCACTGACCACCCTGCCTATAGCGACCACTCTAGACAACCCTGTTATCAGCTGTGTGATACATCCACCTGTCTTTACAGACCACCCTGTATATAGCGGCCATTCTAGATAACCCTGTTATCAGCTGTGTGATACATACACCTGTCTATAGCGGCCACTCTAGACAACCCTGTTATCAGCTGTGTGATACATCCACCTGTCTATACAGTCCACCCTGTCTATAGCGGTCACTTTAGGCAACCCTGTTATCATCAGTGTGTTACATTCACCTGTCTATACAGACCACCCTGTCTATAGCGGTCACCTTAGGCAACCCTGTTATCAGCAGTGCGATACATACACCTGTCTATACAGACCACCCTGTCTATAGCGGCCACTCTAGACAACCCTGTTATCAGCTGTGTGATACATACACCTGTCTATACAGACCACCCTGTCTACAGCGACCACCCAAGACAACGTTTTTAAAATATATTCGCACTCGGGTAAAACCCGGGCGTTGCCCGGGCCATTCGTCTAGTTATATATAATTGAAATAGTTTGTCATTTATACAAATTTCACTGTTCGAAACTATTTTAGACGCGTAAGATTCTTTTAAAAATAAACAATTTCTACTGCCCTTACTGCAATGGAAAAATTAATGGGAGTTGCCGTAAGGGCAGTAAAAATTGTTTAATTTCAAAAAGAATCTTACACGTCTAAAATAGTTTCAAATTTTCATAACAGATGGCGCGCTAGTGCATCATCATAAATTTTACTGTGTTTATAATATTTTAATTTTATTTTAAAATTTTTAGAAAATAAAATATTTGTACAAAATATGGACTAAAGCGTATCGAATGCATTTATATTATTTTTAATTTATAAGAATTATCTTCTTTTTGAAAAAATATATGAAAAGGTAAAAAACATTTTTTTTTTAAATATTAAAATGGTTTAAGCTTTGATATTGTAACAAAGTATTTATAATTTTATTATCAGAGTATAATTTTTATGTTTATATTTTGCTACTCTTCAAACTTCTCTCGTTGCTTATCTTTTGTGTATCATTCATAGTTTGTTCTTGCCTTAAATAAATTGTTGTGTCTACCTGAAGTTTGTCTTTCCTAATTTTCCACGTGGCGATATTAATAGAAATAATTATAATTTGAGGTCTTCTATTATTTTTTTAATATAAGATCTTTAATATGTTTCTGATATTTTCAAAAAAACACGACGCAAATTGAAACGACGCAGAGTGAAAATATGCGAAGGCGCAATCAAAAACAAAGGTGTTGCCATATTTTAGGAAAAAAAAAAATTAAAGACTCGAATCCAAAACAACGCAACTTCGAAAATCTAACGACGCACAGTGAAAATCAGTAAAAATTAAGCAGCGACGCAACTTCGAAAAAAACGCAAAACGAAACGACGCAAAGCGAGACATTGGTGTATTAACCAAAATCATTTATTTATTGTTTATATGCAGAATTGAGATAGGAATATGTTTCTGGCTGTCATGAATGATGATCTAGATTAACATCTTTTGGTATTTAATATTTATTTTCATAAATGAGAAAAAATAGTACAAATGTGATATTGTACTGGGATAAGGTGCATAAATTATAAGCTTGCACCACGCTGATGAGGGCCAACATCCCGAAACGCGTACATGGTTAGCTTTTGTTGATTAATCAAGAATGGGTATTTGGCCAATTCTGGAATAATTAGAAATCAACGAGAATAGTTGATATTTATTCCGATAGATGGCGCAAGCCATCAGCAATTTTTAGTTGCACGATAAGGAGATGCATTTTTCATAATTTTCATAAATGTAAATAAATATTACATAATGAGGACTAAATAATTTTCAAGATTAATGAGCTGAAAATTAAAAAAGAATTTAAAGGCTGGCTTATTGAGGGGATTTAACTTCACACCGATTTTGCCCATTTCTTCCACCAGATGGATGCAATTATTATATATTCATTGTGTTTATGTCGTCTCCAATCAACAGCTGCCATTCTTTTGCACACGGTACAAATAAATTGTCTGCAATTGAATGTTTATTTATTACCAAAAATATTTTTGGTCGCAGTGGTTACAGCCTTCTCCACGCTGACGAGCGCCAAAAGCGCGAAACGCGTTCGTGGATGGCTTTTTGTTGAAGAGTGAAAGCAAGACGACACGTGACGTCATTTTAGTTCCTGGCGCCACCGCCTGGAGGAGCCACAGACAAAAACAGCCACCTTAACCTTCCACATGTAGTTGTTTTGTTTTGTATAACGTCTTATCTTTTACCTAATAAATACTTACTTTAAATACATTTTCTCCTCTTTTATCTGCTTACCACAAAAGGTTATGGGCCCAGCACGCTTCCACTGCGCGGAAAAAAAGAAGAAAATAATTAAATAAAGCAAGTAAGTAATATTCAAATATTTCTTCCTATTGACGACGCCATAAGCTCGCAACTAGGCTTAAGAAAGTACCCCACGTTTTGAAAATTTTCTGTAATAGTGTAATATCGTTTCAAAATGTCGGATAGGTTTAGGTTTGAATATATGGTAAATAAGTTTGATGGGACAAATTATCAAATTTGGAAATACCAAATAGAAATAATTTTACGTCAACAAGGATTATTGGATTTAGTGGAAGGCATATATGTTAAGCCTGAAGAAGAATCCCAATGGTCATAATCTCGACGGCCATTGTTTTCAAGCAATTGGAACATCTAATTACATGTGATACTGCTCAGAAACAGTGGACAAGGCTCAAGTCCATTTATGAGCAGAGATCTACTACAGGTTTGCTGGCTATTCAATAACAATTTTATAGCTATAAAATGAATGAAAAGGATGCTATGTCAAAGCACATATCCAAAATTGAAGGGTTGATTAAACAGCTCTGTGAATTAGGAGAAAAAGTGAGTGAAGCTGCTTTCATGGCAAAAGTACTTGGATCTTTGCCATCTAAATATGCACATTTTTTAACTGCTTGGGATTCTGTCACACAAACAGAGCAAACAAAAGAAAATTTGATTGCAAGACTTCTTCAAGAAGAAATAAGGTTGGATCAGAAAGATCAACAAGATGATGCAACAGCTTTTAAGGCAACAGCTAACTACAATTGGAAGAAAAACAAAACATGCAACTATTGCAAAAGACCTGGTCATTTTTGGGCAGAATGTAGAAATAGACTGAGAGACCAAAAGCAGAAAAATAAGAACTCTCTTCAACCAGAAAACAGAGACATGAATAGATCAAGAAAACATGAAGACAGTGGAAGGAGTGCATTCATTTGTGAAAATGAGGTTTTGTCTTCAATCAAAGATGTGTGGTACCTCGACAGTGGTGCATCCGAGCACATGACAAATCGAATAGACTGGTTTTCAGAATTCAATGAACTTGATGAAGAATACCAAGTCAAGCTAGGAGATAACCATGTCATCAATGCTTCTGGAAAGGGAACCATTTTGATCTCATGTTATGTTAACGGTGAATGGACAAAAGGAATATTAAAGAATGTGTTATATGTGCCAGAAATTCATAAAAATCTCTTCTCTGCCGGAGCAGCAACAAATTTGGGAAATAAAATAATAACAGAAAAGGAAATCTGTAATATCTTCATGAATGACAAGAAAGTTGCCTGTGGAACTAGAGGATCAAATAACTTGTACACAATGCTCTTCAAGGTAACACATGAAGCTGAAGCCAATACTGCAAATGCGTACTCTCTCACATGGTGGCATCGTCGATTAGGACACATCAATGTGGACACAATCAGGATGATGGCCAAAAATGGACAGTTTAGTGATCTTAAGCTGAGAGAAGAAAAGGATTTCTTTTGCGAGGCCTGTAAGTACGGAAAACAACAATGCCAATCATTCCGCCCCATCGAGAATAAACAACAGTATGAGGTAGGTGAATTAATTCATTCTGACCTTTGTGGCCCAATGGAATCTCAGTCATTAGGAGGTTCAAATTACTTTCTTCTTTTTAAAGATGATCAAAGTGCATACAGAGTTGTTTACTTTATAAGGCATAAAAGTGATGTGTTCACTAAATTCAAAGAATTTGATGCCCTAATTAAAAATCAGTTTGGCAGATCAGTTAAAATTTTCAGAACTGATAATGGAACTGAATATGTCAATCAATCGTTTTTAGATTATTTAAGAAAGAATGGCATAATTCATGAAAGATCTGCTCCTTATACGCCCCAACAGAATGGCTTTGTTGAAAGAGATTTAAAGACTATTTTAGGACTTAGTCGATCAATGCTACATGACTCAGGGCTAGAAAAGAATCTGTGGGCAGAAGCTGTTAACACAGCTGTATATGTTCTTAATAGAACACTTTCAAATAACGAGAAAACTCCTCTTGAACTTTGGAGTGGCAGAAAGTCAACTTTCAAACATTTCAAAATCTTTGGTTTTGAAGCCTATGCTAATATACCTAAACAATTTAGGTCAAAATGGGATAGTAAAACTAAGAAAATGATATTCGTTGGATATGAGCATACTTCTAATAATTATAGACTTTATGATCCTAAATCCGGACAGATTGTAGTTTGTAGAAATGTAACTGTAAGAGAACCCAATCCTGTTGACACATACGACACTCAGATGAAAATTCCACCTATATCAATTGAGAGTGAGGGATCCTCGCAACATCAAGATGAGGATTCTACTCAGGAGGGAACGTGTGGGACAACTCACTCATACAATCTTAGACCTAGAAAGACATCACAGTGTGATGTTGCTAGTGCATGGATAGCTGAAAGCCTAGAGCCAGTTACTTATGAGGAAGCAATGTCTAGTAAAGATAAAATAAATTGGGAAATTGCTATGAATGAAGAGAAACAGGCTCTTATTAAAAATAAAACATGGGAACTGATGGACCTTCCTGATAATGCAAAAGCTATAGGATGTAAATGGATTTTCCGCATAAAAGGAAAAGGCAATGGTGGAATTGATCGTTATCGAGCAAGACTGGTGGCCAAAGGCTTCAGCCAAAGAAGAGGTATAGACTATAGAGAGACTTTTGCCCCAGTTGTAAGATATGACTCAGTCAGAGTCTTGTTAGCCTTAGCTACTGTCATGGACATGGAAATTATGCAATTCGACATAAAGACTGCTTTTCTTAATGGTGATCTTGACGAAGATATCTATATGCAAATTCCAGAAGGAATAGAAGTTGAAAATAAAAACTTGGTTTGTAAACTAAAGAAAAGTTTATATGGACTAAAACAATCACCCAGAATCTGGAATGAGAAATTCACATATTTCTTAAAACAATTTCAGTTAACCCAATCACAAGCTGATCCATGTGTGTTCTACCAAACTAAGACTGATGCGAAAATATTCTTAGCTCTTTATGTAGATGATGGTATAATGATGAGTACTTCAAACAACCTGTTGAAGGAATTAGCCCAATATCTGTCCTCACATTTTGAAGTCACCATCTCCACGCAAAACCAGTTTGTAGGCTTAGAGATAGATAAAGACAAAGAAAAGGGTCTCATATTTCTAAGTCAAACCAGTTATATAAAAAGAATACTTGATAAATTCATCATGACTTCATGCAATTCTTCAGGGACTCCTGTTGACCCCAACATGAAATTGACAAGAGAGAACATCAATGATACTCATGACATGCATAACGTTCCATATGCTGAAGCTATTGGATGTTTGATGTTTCTTGCCGTCTGTACAAGACCTGACATAGCTTTCGCCTTTAACAAGCTAAGTAGATTCATGGCAGCTCCTGTTCTCACACATTGGAATGCTCTGAAAAGAATCTTCAAATATTTGAAAGGAACTTTGGACTCAGGCATCCTATACAAAAGAAAAGATGTGATTAAATTAATTGGATACTCTGATGCTGACTTTGCTGGTGACATTGATACACGACGGAGCACTTCAGGATACATCTTCCTACTTGCAGGAGGACCAGTCACTTGGACTAGCCAAAGACAATCAGTTGTGGCTTTATCTACCACAGAAGCCGAATACATTGCAGCAAGCATGGCTTCAAGGGAAGCTGTATGGCTTAAACTACTGATCAAGGAACTGACACCCAATGATAATCCTGTTCCTTTGATGATTGACAACCAGAGTGTTATTAGACTGATGTTGAACCCAGAATTTCACAAGCGCACTAAACATGTTGATGTCAAGTTTCACTTTATACGTGAACAGCACAAAATGAAAATCATCAAGATATTCAACTGTCCAACAGAAGAACAATTGGCTGATCTTCTCACAAAGGCTCTACCAGCAACACGCTTTAAAAGACTTTTTAAAGACATTGGAATGTCTGCCTTACTTTCAAGTGGAAGTGTTGAAGAGTGAAAGCAAGACGACACGTGACGTCATTTTAGTTCCTGGCGCCACCGCCTGGAGGAGCCACAGACAAAAACAGCCACCCTAACCTTCCCCATGTAGTTATGTTGTTTTGTATAACGTCTTATCTTTTACCTTGTAGCGGCTCCCAAATATTAACTTTTCCTATTTTCATTATAAGTTTTAATTTGTCTAATAACTATTCAATTCAAATATTAAAATTATTCATCTTATAAATATATAATGCTTATAAAATATACTTTATTAAAATTATATGAATTAACATTAATATCATATTAATTGTTGCCATATCAATATAATAAAATAATTATACATCATTCTAAATATAAATCATAAATAATATGAAATGTAAATATTTATCTATAATATATCAAGCACATATGTCTAACATTATATAATCTAGAATTGATATTTGACCACACACACAGACATAAAAAATAACTTCAACATGTAATAATACAACAATGCAACCCCTTCTGATAATTTGTATTAAATAAATGTAATTAAAGGTTTATTTTACAATAAATAATTTGTTATCTGACTCCGCCTAGAATTCCATGCCACCCACAACCTAATAAATACTTACTTTAAATACATTTTCTCCTCTTTTATCTGCTTACCACAAAACTTTTCTTGATTTATCAAGAAATTGGGTTGGCCAAATATCAGGAAACAAGCTAAATCAATGTTTAGTTGATTTCTGTTCCACCAGATGGCGCTCTGCCTTCTGTAAAGCACATATGCTCCTGGTCAGGATATGCCATTTTTAATATTGATTTCTACACCTGATCTTTTTATCTTTTATTTTTTTATTTCGTTTTTTAATGTGCTAAGCGTATTTACGCAAGTTTGGCCTTAAATACCCATTTCTTGGTTTTTCAGGAAGCCATTGGGATCAAAAATTATATTTTGGTCGCAATGGTTCAGCCTACTCCACGCTGACGAGCGCCAAAAGCGCGAAACGCGTTCGTGGATGGCTTTTCTTGATTTATCAAGAAATTGGGTTGGCCAAATATTAGGGAACAGGCTAAATCAATGTTTAGTTGATTTCTGTTCCACCAGATGGCGCTCTGCCTTCTGTAAAGCACATATGCTCCTGGTCAGGATATGCAATTTTTAATATTGATTTCTACACCTGATCTTTTTATCTTTTATTTTTTTATTTCGTTTTTTAATGTGCTAAGCGTATTTACGCAAGTTTGGCCTTAAATACCCATTTCTTGGTTTTTCAGGAAGCCATTGGGATCAAAAATTATATTTTGGTCGCAATGGTTCAGCCTACTCCACGCTGACGAGCGCCAAAAGCGCGAAACGCGTTCGTGGATGGCTTTTCTTGATTTATCAAGAAATTGGGTTGGCCAAATATTAGGGAACAGGCTAAATCAATGTTTAGTTGATTTCTGTTCCACCAGATGGCGCTCTGCCTTCTGTAAAGCACATATGCTCCTGGTCAGGATATGTCATTTTTAATATTGATTTCTACACCTGATCTTTTTATCTTTTATTTTTTATTTCGTTTTTTAATGTGCTAAGCGTATTTACGCAAGTTTGGCCTTAAATACCCATTTCTTGGTTTTTCAGGAAGCCATTGGGATCAAAAATTATATTTTGGTCGCAATGGTTCAGCCTACTCCACGCTGACGAGCGCCAAAAGCGCGAAACGCGTTCGTGGATGGCTTTTCTTGATTTATCAAGAAATTGGGTTGGCCAAATATTAGGGAACAGGCTAAATCAATGTTTAGTTGATTTCTGTTCCACCAGATGGCGCTCTGCCTTCTGTAAAGCACATATGTTCCTGGTCAGGATATGCCATTTTTAATATTGATTTCTACACCTGATCTTTTTATCTTTTATTTTTTTATTTCGTTTTTTAATGTGCTAAGCGTATTTACGCAAGTTTGGCCTTAAATACCCATTTCTTGGTTTTTCAGGAAGCCATTGGGATCAAAAATTATATTTTGGTCGCAATGGTTCAGCCTACTCCACGCTGACGAGCGCCAAAAGCGCGAAACGCGTTCGTGGATGGCTTTTCTTGATTTATCAAGAAATTGGGTTGGCCAAATATTAGGGAACAGGCTAAATCAATGTTTAGTTGATTTCTGTTCCACCAGATGGCGCTCTGCCTTCTGTAAAGCACATATGCTCCTGGTCAGGATATGCCATTTTTAATATATATATATATATACTTAAAAACGCTTATTTTGGATTAAATGAATATATGGTTTGCTCAATATTTAAACATATATTACACGATATTTGATGTTTAAATTACTATACTATGAATAAATAATTAATTTTAAAAAAGTTCGGAGACTTTTTGATCCTACCTTGAATTCCTATGTTAAAATTGGTTTATTTGTAATATATATCATTTATATAATATATGTTATATATAAAAATATTATTCTATTTTAAATTATAATTTCATAGATTCAAATACTCTGCTAAATCGACCGCCAGAGGTCACTCTTCCCCTATAAAAATTCGTTGTTGTTTTATCCCAATGGCCGGCTCAAAACCTTTGTACATTATGTAAATAATCTTTTGTTTTCTTTATTCTACTCGCCTTAAGCCAGGCAGTACTTTTTATCAAATATGTTCTCTTATACATTCCTCAGCTCAAATAAAGAAATCTCTGATCAAAGCTATTTTATTATTATAGTTTCAAGACTTTTTGCCACGACTGCATTACCATAATCCTCAACATGATCAAAAATCAACACAAATCTTCTCATTTTTTAATATCAACACCTGCTCCACTTTTTTTCTATTGGTTTTTCATATATATATATATATAATTAAAAATTCTTGTTTTGGATCAAATGAATATATGGTTTGCTCAATATTTAAACATATATATACACGATATTTGATGTTTATATATTATATATATAAAGGTATAATTATAATACAAAACTTTTAAAAGTTCAAACATACAAATACACTTTACTAATATTAGAAACCAAAATGTTGAATTTCATATTTAAATCAATAAATACTACACATTCTATATGATTGATCAGAAAATCTTTGAGAGATAAAAGAAAAGACAAAAAATGGTCTGTCGGGTTAGAATAAATTTGTGACGATTTTGTTAGAGATTTGAAAGCTTATTGACTTTATAAATTTGGAAGGAAATGGGCATAAAATGTGAGTGGATTTGAAAACATTGTTTAATAAAATATGAATCGATATATTTTTAAAATAATTATTATAGTACTGTGTATGTAAAATCTATTTAATTGCAGATGTAAAATAAATAAAACTTTAATTTAGAATATTTTAAGTAATATATATATAACATAATTGTTCGTTTGCTATTTTAATTTAATATATATAATAGCTTTAAAATACTGTATTTATAAACTATTATGAAAAACATATATTTTTAAAAATTTTATAATAAAATAAAAAACATATATTGGATCAAAATATCATTTATTTTACCAATATTTCAGTTGGCTGTACGCCAACCTTTTTCAAGTAATTATAACATATTAAATATATAAATATATATTCGTATATTACATACATATAACTAATACTAATGAAAAATAAAAGAGAAACATAATAAGTAAGATTATTAATCTTATATATTTAATTTTTATAATAATAATATTATTAATTTTAAGGTGATTATTAGGAATGTATCAATAAATATTTAAAATGTTTTAACAGTAAAATTTAACAACGTAACCAAGCATAAAAATCGGCTTTGACACGTCATGAGCTTGTATTAAATCAGAGTTAGCATGCTTTTATGTTAAATATTTATTTAAATACATTTATATTTACAAAATATTGTAACGACCTTTTACAAAATATTACCCTTATTATCAATATTACAATTTTTACTTGTATGGGACTGCCCTGTAGGGCGAAGTACGGTGTCGTGAGCCCCGAGCCGCTACGGTAACCGTGAACAGGGAACTCTGAAATGTGGCTGACTAAAGACGCAATGGCACCCCCCTTTTCATTGGAAAGACACCACCACCACAATTTTTCTTACAATTGTTTAAATCATCTATATATATTTTATAGGCATATATAAAAATTCGAAACTATTATAGACGCGTATGATTCGTTTTAAAAATAATCATACTAATCTATAATAGTTTCGAATTTTTATAATAGATGGCGCGCTAATGCATCATAATATAGACATATATATGTTAAAATATTATCAGAGAGTAATATGTATTTTAGGATCTTTTTTTTTTAAATCTTTATATCATGTATTATTCTATTTATAATATAAATAAATTTGAGCTCTATAAATATATTTTAAATAAATATATCATGAAAAGATTTTACATTATAATAAAGGCAATTTTGTAAAAATTAGATAAGGCAAATATATTTTCCAGCGATACTTATAAAAATAATTAATTCTCAATTTGAAGACCGGAATTTAGAGTTTAACTATACTAATGCAAAGTGTATAAGAAAGATAAATAAGGTATGTCCTCAGGGTGGTATTATTTCTCCTATTCTTTGGAATATATTACTTAATGATTTCAACTTATCTTTTAACGAAAGTTTTGCTAGAGTAATTGCTTTCGCGGATGATGTGACATTTGTGGTATGGAGTTCAAACATCTATGATCTTCAGTACAATATTACCAAATGTTTAATAAAAATCAAAGCCTGGTGTGAAAAGGTAAAACTTTCACTGAGTCCTAACAAAACAGGTATACTCTTTCTACATAACTATGAAAAATTGCCCATTAATTTTGATGGAAAAATATTTCTACCATCAGAAACAAAAAATTATGGGAGTCATTTTTAAAAATCATAGACAAAGAAATAAGATTAATTTTGGAACACACGTTGATAATATAATTATGAAAGCTACGAAACTTAAGAATATATTATTCTCATTATGTGCACGTACTTGGGGCATTGATACTCGGGGTAGATTGATCTTATATAAAGCTATGATACGCCCCATATCAAGCTATGCATCAATCATTTGATTTCCGTTTATCACTGCAGCAAAAAAATCTAAGTTGAATTCTCTCTATACAATATCAAATTCTTATTAGATGCATTCATGCTTATAGGACTTCATCTTCTTACATCACACATTCTAGCGAAAACTCCTTTATTGTCCGATTATCTTAAATTATTACAAACAAAGTATAATATGACAAATTCTCTCACAGATCAAACACTCAAAATACCCCTTCAAAAATAATTAAGTAAACTATATCTGAATCTAAAATTTAAGTTTTATCTTTCTCAATCTAATGAACTGTTCAAGAAATTCTTTCCAATTGCTGTCCCAAATTTCATTCTTCTGATATATTCGCTACTTTATTCTTAACAGGCAAAGGACCCTTCTTAAGTTTCCTATTCAAACTGAATGTTATCAATGATCCAACATGTGAATGTCGCTTAGATGTTGAATCACCAGAGCATCTTCTTTTAATTTGCCCTCTGACTAATCAAATTGTATGCAAATACTTTGAAACATTACCAAATTGTCTTAGTGTATATACTCAATCTCATGAGAACTTTGTTAAGTTTAGAACTATTTGTACAATAATTTACAAAACAATACTAATCCATCGTGTAAATAATTATTCATATATATGTAAATAATACTAGCACAGCACAATAGTCCTTTAGACTTCGTGCTTTTTGTAACAATAAATACATTAAAAATAATAATAATAAATTATAATAAATGACATATTCAACCACTTATTTATTCACTGTTTCCCTTTAATATAGAGATATAGAAAAAGCTTTTATATATAAAATGTCAGACGATTCTTTATAATTTATTTAAACTTATACGTTCATTTTTTCTAGGATAATACTATAACTATATATATTACTATATATATATATATATGTTATATAATCTAAAAATTCAAATATTTCATTTTCAAAAACATATATATTATTTTCACATTCATTGATTAACTTACATATTTGACCATAGTTTTAGAATATGCCACTTTTAAAATAGTTGTAAATATGTATAGTTAACTCTTACCTATTTTTAAATTCATTAATATAGGATTAAATTTAAAATTCTATATAACTTTTGAAATATTTGTGTTGTGTAATTTTCTTCAATTGAAAAAAAAAAACTACCTGATAGTAAATAATTGATTTCTTTTTTTTCACGAATGCACCTTCAATTTTTTTTTATCTTTACAACAAAATATAGGATTCATAACATATATTTAGTCAATACAATTTATACCTTTTATTTAAATAAATTTTGATATCCGATAGGACATTTATGAATAGGTAATTGTGGGTGTTTTCGGGGTACAAAAGATAAAAAGTACTTATAACCATAAATATATTTTGATATTATCTTTATATGATATAACATAATAACAAAATATATATATATATTAATTGAATAGCATATTTTGGATCAAAAATAAAATAAACATTTTATTTAATATAAATGCCAATATTTCAATAGGCTATACGCCTAACTTCGTCAGGGCTTTTCTTGTTTTTGAACTGCTTTGGTTCATCACGTGATGCCTTCACGCGACGATATATAAATATTTGCAACTCTGTGGGGATAAAATTTAAAATATATACACACAAAAATATTAATTAGAATAGACTATATATGTACATTTATAAAAATTAAAAATAATATATGATTCCTAATAAGTATAATAAAATAATTTTAAATATATATATATTAAGAAAAATAAATAATAAAGAAAAACAAAATAAGTTTGCCGGTTGTTCTTCTATCAGCTAGCTATATCTCTGTTATAATTATTAATTTTATTTCATATTTATATACATTTATATTTATATTAAATTTTTTTACACAAAATATTAAAAAATAATAATTTGAATTATTTGAGCAATCAGTAATTTTAAATAATGAAACGTTCAAATTATTAATACATATTATAAACTTGGTACAAATATGAATATCAGTAAATGATCGTTCTGTTATTTCAAATAATAGTATGCAATTTTTATGTCAGAATTTGTTCTCTTATATACACTGCGTGACATTGAAAATATAACACCAAAAAATAGTGGCCAGAAAATTATGCAAATTTCAGGGTAGACGCGCCTAACCGAGTTATGCAAATGATGTAAAATGCGCAGCTCTCGTGCGCACATGGAGTAAGATAAGGGAAGGAACTTGCAGAAAGGACAGTATTCGTGTCGTTATTTCTTCAAGGAAAATCATTGTAGAAATTTTGTTCTTGTGTCAAAAGACACGTGTAATAACAGAGAATGCCAGGTCATCGTAAACGGAGGCAGTTCAAGCAGACAGACGCTTTTACGAGGGGCATGGTGATCGGACTGAAAAGGGCAGGTTGGTCCATACGTCAAATCGCAGCTGATACACACCTTGGTGCGTCCACGGTGCACCGACTGTAGAGAAGATGGTTGGAACAAGGAAATGTGGCAATTTATAGGAATGTCGGTGCAACCAGAGTGACGTCAGCACGTGTGGATCGGCGTATCCTTCGACAAGCAGTGGCGGCCCCACAAGCCACTTGTACCGCCATCCTGCAACATGTGCAAGACACCCTAGATCATTCCATCTCGACCAGAACCATTTCCCGTCGATTGGTTGCTAATGGCTTGCACTCATGCCGTCCGCTAAGAAGACTGCCATTGACCCCACCGAATAGGCGCCAACGTTTGGAATGGTGCCGGGCTAGATCGACGTGGATGACGGAATGGCACAGGGTCGTGTTCTCAGATGAGTCGCGTTTCTGCTTGTCCAGTGATAGTCGCCGAGTACGCGTGTGGCGTCGACGTGGAGAAAGGTCCAATCCGGCGGAACGCCCCACCGTGAGACAACGTAGAATCATGGTTTGGGGCGCAATCGCGTATGATTCCAGGTCACCTTTACTTCGTATTCAGGGCACTATGACGGCCCAACGATACGTTGATGATGTGCTGCGACCGGTGACACTCCCCTACCTTCAGGGGGTACCCAATGCCCTTTATCAGCAGGATAACGCCCAACCGCACACTGCTCGCATTAGCCAACAAGCTCTGCAAGATGTACAGATGCTTCCCTGGCCACCGTACTCTCCTGATCTCTCACCAATCGAGCACGTCTGGGACATCATTGGACGCCGTTTGCATGCCTTGCCACAGCCGCGTTCAGAAGACGAACTGTGGCAAATGGTTGAGAGGGAATGGAGAGCCATCCCTCAGGACGCCATCCGTACTCTGATTGACTCTCTACCTAGACGTGTTGCTGCGTGCATCGCCTTCCGCGGTGGTCCTACTTGCAACTAAGCCGACGCCGTTCTCGCTCTGTATTATGACTATCATTTTGAAATAAAGATCACTTATTGTTCGTCCCTGTCTCTCTCTGTCTGCCGAGTTTCATCACTTTCTGGCCACTAATTCTTGGTGTTCCATTTTCAATGTCACGCAGTGTATATATGTTATATAATTAAATTAGAACACAATTTCTTGTCGCACATATGTGAAAATATATCTAAAACGTAATATAAATATTGGAACATAATTAATCTGTCAGAATAAATATCAACTATTCTTTGATTTTTTAATTGTTACAGAATTGGCCAAATACACTTTCTTGGTTAATAAATCGCAAGCCATCAGCAAATCGGGGAAACATGAATAACACCAAGAAGGATGAAATCAAGGTCGATTACCTTAAAATCAGCGACCTGACGTAACAAAATAAACTAAACTTAATTGGAATGACGCCCTTGAGGTATTCGAAAATCTCTAATGTAGGTAAGCGGATGAAAGAAATCCCCAAATATCCCATGAGATGCCCTATGAAGATCTTCAAAGTAAAATGCTTAGACCGTTAAGATAAGCAAACACCAAGTTTTATGGGCTCTTGGAATCAGCTGCGGCTAAATCCAGCCATTTGTATGCTCGGCGTGACTCCCTCTAGTGGAGAATTCCATTCGCGTCCAGCCATATTGTCTGGCTAGATCATTAACCTTTTGTTCTTAAATGTATTTATTATTATAATTGTTTTATTCAATTTACCACACTTTTCTATATTTATTTCTTCTCAGCTAGTATAAGAACAGATTTAAAATTATTTATTGAAGGCATCTTTTATGAAATAACAAGATATTTTTCAACAACAACAACAACAAAAGCCTTTATTGAGGACCTCTCGTCCTATAAAGGATTCGCCAGTTTACAGAGTAATTAAAGAGAAGAGAACTAAGAATACAGAGAGAAACCTATATGTAGTAGGTATAGTATAGTATTTTCTACACTGTGACTATATACAACAGCAGCAACAAGCCTTTTACTGGAATCAAAGACCCATACAGGATTCGTCATTTTAATCCTGACAAAGATTATTTACATAAAATAATTTAGATCAATTAGATTATGTATATAGCTTTCTCTTCTCTTCAGCCGTCTTCCAGAATTTGAACAACGCAAAAGCTCCAGCTCTGCTTCTCACCACCTCATTCAACAGGAACTCCAAAGAGAGTGCCTCAAGGCCTATTTCACTGAGGAGCCCTTCTCGTTCGTCTTTCAACCCCATACATGAGAGTACAAGTTATTTTTCAAAGGGTCTCCACTAGAACATGTTTGACAATGCCAAATATGAATATACATATGGTCAAACAGTCTAGGCTATGGAGGGCAGGGTTTCTGGCTTTAGGTTCGGAAGAAAAGTCAGAACGGGGTCTTTCATTTATGACGCCTGGAGACTGCAGCTTCACTCCTTGGTGTTTGTCCTTTCCTGGATGGACTCGGTTTAGTGATAACAATTTTGGAAATCTGAGAATCGCCCACTTGAAGACCATGGTTTCAGCCTAATGGTCATCGACATTCCAGGACGAGCTTTGTTTTCATGAGATCCACAAGGGTTCAAATGATTCCTTCAAAATTTGCCAGAGAAGTATTTAAATGGTAGTTTCTAGTCAAATATATAGTTACAAAATAATTACGTAAATTAAATGGGAGGGTATTGTTCTATAAATAACGGTCACCTTTTCCATCAAAATGGTGCTTAGTTTTAGCCTCTATTTTGACGGGACAGGTGACCATTATATATATGAAAAATATATATATAATATATATGTTGATATTATAAACAATTTTTCATTTCCTGACCGCTCACATAAGATTTTTTTCTAAATGGCAGTGCGCCATCTTGTGGAACAGAAAGCAACTGAATATTGATTCAGCTTGTTCCCTGATATTTGGCCAAGAGGTACAGTCTGCACCACGCTGACGAGAACCAACAGCCCGAAACGCATACGTGGTTAGCTTTTCTTTATTTATCAAGAAATTGGGTGGCCTAATAAAGAGGGAACAAGCTAAATCAACGTTTAGTTGATCTTTGTTCCACTAGATGGCGCTCTGCCATCTAAATTGCTCATATGAGCTGTCGGAAATGCCAAATTTGTTATATATATATTCTTACTTCATTATGTTTCTCTTTTAGTCTTCATTATATTTTAATATAACATGTATATATCGTTCTGAAAAAAGAGAAATCCATACTTAAATCATTAGATAGTAAAAAGGCATATATTTGATTGAATAAAATATTTAGTTGCTAATATATGCCTTTTTACTATCTAATTATATATATATAAATTAACTAAAATATATGAAGACCTAAAGAAAAATAATGAAGTAAGATGAGTTTATATTATCATTTTTGAAGTGTATATTATAAATGTATCATTAAATATTTGAAATGTTTAACGGCAAGATTTAACAACGGAACCAAGCTTATAAATCGGCTTTGACACGTCATGAGCTTGTCCAAAAAAAAAAAAAAAAACTGAGGTAACGAACAAGATATTCTTTAATAAAATATAATAAAGTAATCTAATTTCCCCCCTACTACATGCACTGTTATAGTTATTACTGTTTACACCGACCATGGCTGGTAGGAGGGAGTCTACTTAGATGGACCCTCAATGTCCCTTGCTGGTCTCTTCCGTCCTCTTAGATACATCCCCTTGTCACACATCAAACCTCTCAACCCTCATTTACACTTCGTCTTATTCCCTTCATACTTAAAATGCTATCTTTATAGCTTCTATTAATATTTTTTGATATTGATACTGATTTATTACAATGTTCATATAAGAATATATATGGTTAATTACAAAATTGAAAAAATAAGATTATATAATGATAAATATAGGAATAAATAGATATAAATAGATAAAATTAATTGATAAATATACATATATATAAAAATATATACAGTCTTCATTGGTGGGGCCCACCGCAGGAAAGACTCCGCCACCGATGGACTGCGAGAGTTCTTTCCCACAGGATTTATTTTTATTAGTATTTATTTTGTATTAGTATTTTTATCTTGTTTACATTTCCATATAAGGTTGCATCCATCTTCTCAAGATTTATGTTTTTTTTTGTTTTCAGTTTATTTCACGAGGTAAACAATTAAATTCTGTATACCCCTTATTGTGGAAAAGTATATATTTTAATGTGAAAATATTTTTGAAAACAGTTTTAATACCTTTTGCAATTTAATTTAGAAATTGTATGGAATATCTTTGCATTGTTTATATATATATAGTTATAATATCAGTAGATGTCTTTAGGTCATTATATAATTTCTTAATTCAAATATAAATTGTAAAGGAGTAATTCATGTTTGGAGAAAATAACTTGCATTTTAATCATAAACATGATACTTTCAATTAATCAATATATATATATATATATATAATTTTAATACCATTCAAAATTTTACCATAAATCATTGCATGGAATCTTTGCATTGTTTATCTACAAGAATTGTAGATGTAGAACGAAATTTGACAATTATACCACAAATGTTTCTTTTGAACGAAAAATCAAAATTTAATTTAAGATGAAATAACGATTATTTTTAACCTTAGGGATGAAGCATGAAAGGATGAATTGTGAAGAGTAATGATGAACGGAAAAATAAAATAACCAGGGATGGGAACTACTTCTTTTCACAATTCATCCTATCATACTTCATCCCTAAGGATAGAAATAATCGCTATTTCTCCTTAAAATAAATTTAGATTTTTCGTTTAAAAGAAATATTTGCGGTATAATTGTCAAATTTCGTTCTACAATCATAAACCGCATTATATTGTGGCGAAGAAACATTTTATTATTCAATTTAATATTATTCAATGAAAATATTCAACAGGTTATAAAAATTTAGACGACAAGACAAAATAAAAGAAGAAGAGTTTCTTTTAATCTATTAGAAGAAACTCTTCTTCTTTTATTTTGTCTTGTCGTCTAAATTTTACCAAGAAGAATATTATAGATTATAAAAATATATATTACTCTTTATTTGTAAAATCATCTTAAAACTATTTATTTGCTTGCTTGTTCAAGATTCCCTAGCCGTAGATAGTTGATTTGTTGATAATTATCGACTAGTCGCGGTGACGTCATCAATAAATACTCTTTCACACCTTCAGATATACAAAGACTTGATTTCTATGCTACAGTATTGTATAATAATAGTAGATGTATATATGTCATAAGATAAATTTCAAATATAAACTGTAGAATGCAGCCGACATTATCGACTGTTCAAGACAAGGTGAGAGGGGCGTATTTCCTGCCAACCGAGACAATAAAAGAAGTTTCCAAAAGAATTCAGAAATGACGACATAGTTTCGATAACTCCGATCTAATAATAAAAACTTCAATAAATTTTGCAATTATTTTTGTCATTTAGGTTTCTTTTGATATATTAGATTATCAAATATTATCTCTGGAGGTATTAATAGTATGATAGAAATTATTTTATGAAGGCAGAGAATAGAATAGTATATACATTCTTTTTGTAAATATAGATCAATCCATAAATAAATCTCTAATTGAAGAGGCATATATTGAATCGAAATATCATTTATTTTACCAATATTTCAGTTGGCTGAACGCCAACCTTTATCAAGGTATTATAACATATTAATGTGTGTCAACAACAAACTCAGGATTGACGTTATGTGGCGATGAGTTTGTTGTGAAATTTCCATCGAGTTCTGGATTTTTCACTGAACCGGGATGGATTCATGTGGGGACATTGCAATGGGATGCAAATAAATGAGGAATAGTTAAAGATTCTATTTTCTTTTTGGAAGAGAAAGGGAGAGAGAGAGAGTTGTTTTTCTTATATACGTTATGATTATTTTGTTTCGTTGTTGAAAAAGATAGAGAATTGAAGGTACAGTCGTAAAAATAGAAAAAATAATTATTTACCCATCGAGTAGTTTTTATTTTGAATTACTTGAACTAAATTACACATAAAATTAATTATCATAGCAATAAAAAAAATATAAAATGAATTCTATAATCGTGAATTAAAAAAAAAATAGGTAGCCTAACTATACATATTAACAACAATATTCAAAGTGGTATATTCTAAATCTATGGTCAAAAATGTAGAACAGTCAATGAATGAAAATAAAATACATGTTTTTTAAAAATAAAATGATTGGATTTTAGATTATAATCTTTCTTTATATATATAAAAATGAAATGCGAAATCGATGTTTGTTATCGCATCACGCAAAATCTACTGACTCAATCATTATGGAATTTCGCATGTAGGTAGCTGAAGATTTCGTTTAACATATAGGCTATTCAAAAAAACTAAAAAAGTTAATGTGCTTTTTTTAAAAAATAAAAAACCAAAAGGCGTTAGTTCCAGTCTTTTACCGCTAGGGCGCAGCACTGGTCGCGACGATAAATGAATTTGATTTTTTTTAAAGCATCGGTGGTTCAGTGGTAGAATGCTCGCCTGCCACGCGGGCGGCCAGGGTTCGATTCCCGGCCGATGCATTTTTTTTTAACAATTTTTAAAACTCATTTATATTATATCTTCTATATAAATGGAAATTTCATAAGTGGTGTTCGCTAAAAACTTTCGTTACAATGCATCAATTTCGACCAAATTTTCAACATTTATGTAAAACGAGATGGAGCAGGTTTTGCTTAACATCAAAATATTTTTCCTAACTTTAAAATACATAACTTTGCTGTTATCGATAAAATACAAAAAAATTCAACAGAGTTAATTTTATTTATATATAAATACAAAAAAAAAATTCAGCAATTCATTCAACTCAATCTAAAAAAATATTCAAAACAAGCAATTTCAAGATAACACCATATGTAAAACAGTCGGCCAAGAAAACAACAACGATATTACATCTTTCTCACATATTCACACACAATCTTGATTAATAATTAAAACTAATCTTTAGCATTGTTTATTATACTTCATAATATATAATATTCGTTAGGCAAACTTTCACTCGGATAAAACCCGGGCGAAGCCGGGTACACATCCGCTAGTATATATATATGTCGTATTTTGTGTGTGAGCATGTTGTACATAGGAATTTTTACTTAGAAACACTAAATCTGATATAACTTAAAAATTGCGTTCAATAAATATACCACTAGAAAAGAAGGGCGCAGCTTCCAATAAGATAGAATAATAGGTCGTTAACATTGTCAAAGCAACTAATGAAGGATGTATACATATTGTTTATGCCAGTCCTTGATTGGACAACAAAGTCCCCCCTCTTTGACGTCACCATCGGAAAATAAGCTGGGTATATACGATGGAGAAGACAAGACATTAGCATTAGGTCGCCATGCTGCCTGATTGACCAGAGAGATACCAGGACTCCATCATAGTACACTCTCACCTTCCCGGATGCTGTCCCCTCTAGGTGATCCCCACTGAGGTAACCTTGCTCCTATGCGTATGGATTTCATTTCGTGATATTTGGTCAATACATTTTCTTGATAAATGAAAAAAACAAAAACAAAACAAGAACGCGTTTTGAACTGTTTTCCCTTGTCACCAATGTGTAGGCTGTATCTCAACGACCAAATATTTGGTCCAAGAAGCTTCCTGAGAAATCAAGAAATGGGTATTTAAGGCCAAATTAGCTGTTCATATGAAAATATAAGAAAAAGAAAATGGTCAATGTTGATATAGAAAAACAAAAAAGGCATGACTTGACCGCTTAAAAGAGTTTTTTTTTTCTTATTTTTCACATTAAGAGCGTATTTACGCAAACATTGCCTTAAATACCTATTACTCATTTCTCAGGAAGCCTCTTTAACCCTATTTTAGGGCTAAAGGTATAATCTGCACCATGCTGACGAGGCCCAACAGCCCGAAATACGTTAGAAGTTGGCTTTTCTTGATTTATAAAGAAAATTAGTTGGCCAAATATCATGGAACAAGTTAAATCGATGTTTAGTTGATTTTTGTTCCACAAGATGGCGCTTTGTCATTTAAAATGCTCATATGAGTGGTCAGGATATGCCTTTCTTTTTGTTTTTAATTTCAACACCTGACTTTTTTTTTCTTTTTTTTTTTATTTTGTTCACATATATATATGTGTGTGCGTACCTAAAGAGATATCTCTTCCTTTAATCTTCTTCTTCTTCTTTCTTATCTCCACTCAATCACACTAAGGTATCAAGTTTGTGTTATATGTTAAATATTTATTTAAATACATTTATATTTACAAAATATTGTAACGACCTTTTACAAAATATTACCCTTATTATCAATATTACAATTTTTACTTGTATGGGACTGCCCTGTAGGGCGAAGTACGGTGTCGTGAGCCCCGAGCCGCTACGGTAACCGTGAACAGGGAACTCTGAAATGTGACTGACTAACGGGGCAATGCCACCCCCCTTTTCAATGGAAAGACACCACCACCATGATTTTTCTTACAATTGTTTAAATCATCTATATATATATTATAGGCATATATCAAAATTCGAAACTATTATAGACGCTTATGATTCGTTTTAAAAATAATCATACTAATCTAGAATAGTTTCGAATTTTTATAATAGATGGCGCGCTAATGCATCATAATATAGACATATATATGTTAAAATATTATCAGAGAGTAATATGTATTTTAGGATCTTTTTTTTTTAAATCTTTATATCATGTATTATTCTATTTATAATATAAATAAATTTGAGCTCTATAAATATATTTTAAATAAATATATCATGAAAAGATTTTACATTATAATAAAGGCAATTTTCTAAAAATTAGATGAGGCAAATATATTTTCCAGCGATACTTATAAAAATAATTAATTCTCACTTTGAAGACCGGAATGTAGAGTTTAACTATACTAATGCAAAGTGTATAAGAAAGATAAATAAGGTATGTCCTCAGGGTGGTATTATTTCTCCTATTCTTTGGAATATATTACTTAATGATTTCAACTTATCTTTTAACGAAAGTTTTGCTAGAGTAATTGCTTTCGCGGATGATGTGACATTTGTGGTATGGAGTTCAAACATCTATGATCTTCAGTACAATATTACCAAATGTCTAATAAAAATCAAAACCTGGTGTGAAAAGGTAAAACTTTCACTAAGTCCAAACAAAACAGGTATACTCTATCTACATAACTATGAGAAATTGGTCATTAATTTTGATGGAAAAATATTTCAACCTTCAGAAACTAAAAATTATGGGAGTCATTTTTAAAAATCATAGACAAAGAAATAAGATTAATTTTGGAACACACGTTGATAATATAATTATGAAAGCTACGAAACTTAAGAATATATTATTCTCATTATGTGCACGTACTTGGGGCATTGATACTCGGCGTAGATTGATCTTATATAAAGCTATGATACGGCCCATATCAAGCTATGCATCAATCATTTGATTTCCGTTTATCACTGCAGCAAAAAGATCTAAGTTGAATTCTCTCTATACAATATCAAATTCTTATTAGATGCATTCATGCTTATAGGAGTTCATCTTCTTACATTACACACATTCTAGCGAAAACTCCTTTATTGTCCGATTATCTTGAATTATTACAAACAAAGTATAATATGACAAATTCTCTCACAGATCAAACACTCAAAATACCCCTTCAAAAAGAACTAAGTAAACTATATCTGAATCTAAAATTTAAGTTTTATCTTTCTCAATCTAATGAACTGTTCAAGAAATTCTTTCCAATTGCTGTCCCAAATTTCATTCTTCTGATAAATTCGCTACTTTATTCTTAACAGGCAAAGGACCCTTCTTAAGTTTCCTATTCAAACTGAATGTTATCAATGATCCAACATGTGAATGTCGCTTAGATGTTGAATCACCAGAGCATCTTATTTTAACTTACCCTCTGACTAATCAAATTGTATGCAAATACTTTGAAACATTACCAAATTGTCTTAGTGTATATACTCAATCTCATGAGAACTTTGTTAAGTTTAGAACTATTTGTACAATAAATTACAAAACAATACTAATCCATCGTGTAAATAATTATTCATATATATGTAAATAATACTAGCACAGCACAATAGTCCTTTAGACTTCATGCTTTTTGTAACAATAAATACATTAAAAAAAATAATAATAAATTATAATAAATGACATATTCAACCACTTATTTATTCACTGTTTCCATTTAATATAGAGATATAGAAAAAGCTTTTATATATAAAATGTCAGACGATTCTTTATAATTTAATTGAACTTATACGTTCATTTTTTCCTAGGATAATACTATAACTATATATATTACTATATATATATATGTTATATAATCTAAAAATTCAAATATTTCATTTTCAAAAACATATATATTATTTTCACATTCATTGATTAACTTACATATTTGACCATAGTTTTAGAATATGCCACTTTTAAAATTGTTGTAAATATGTATAGTTAACTCTTACCTATTTTTTAAATTCATTAATATAGGATTAAATTTAAAATTCTATATAACCTTTGAAATATTTGTGTTGTGTAATTTTCTTCAATTGAAAAAAAAAACTACCTGATAGTAAATAATTGATTTCTTTTTTTTCACGAATGCACCTTCAATTCTTTTTATCTTTACAACAAAATATAGGATTCATAACATATATTTAGTCAATACAATTTATACCTTTTATTTAAATAAATTTTGATATCCGATAGGACATTTATGAATAGGTAATTGTGGGTGTTTTCGGGGTACAAAAGATAAAAGGTACTTATAACCATAAATATATTTTGATATTATCTTTATATGATATAACATAATAACAAAATATATATATATATTAATTGAATAGCATATTTTGGATCAAAAATAAAATAAACATTTTATTTAATAAAAATGCCAATATTTCAATAGGCTATACGCCTAACTTCGTTAGGGCTTTTCTTGTTTTTGAACTGCTTTGGTTCATCACGTGATGCCTTCACGCGACGATATATAAATATTTGCAACTCTGTGGGGATAAAATTTAAAATATATACACACAAAAATATTAATAAGAATAGACTATATATGTACATTTATAAAAATTAAAAATAATATATGATTCCTAATAAGTATAATAAAATAATTTTAAATATATATATATATTAAGAAAAATAAATAATAAAGAAAAACAAAATAAGTTTGCCGGTTGTTCTTCTATCAGCTAGCTATATCTCTGTTATAATTATTAATTTTATTTCATATTTATATACATTTATATTTATATTAAATTTTTTTACACAAAATATTAAAAAATAATAATTTGAATTATTTGAGCAATCAGTAATTTTAAATAATGAAACGTTCAAATTATTAATACATATTATAAACTTGGTACAAATATGAATATCAGTAAATGATCGTTCTGTTATTTCAAATAATAGTATGCAATTTTTATGTCAGAATTTGTTCTCTTATATACACTGCGTGACATTGAAAATATAACACCAAAAAATAGTGGCCAGAAAATTATGCAAATTTCAGGGTAGACGCGCCTAACCGAGTTATGCAAATGATGTAAAATGCGCAGCTCTCGTGCGCACATGGAGTAAGATAAGGGAAGGAACTTGCAGAAAGGACAGTATTCGTGTCGTTATTTCTTCAAGGAAAATCATTGTAGAAATTTTGTTCTTGTGTCAAAAGACACGTGTAATAACAGAGAATGCCAGGTCATCGTAAACGGAGGCAGTTCAAGCAGACAGACGCTTTTACGAGGGGCATGGTGATCGGACTGAAAAGGGCAGGTTGGTCCATACGTCAAATCGCAGCTGATACACACCTTGGTGCGTCCACGGTGCACCGACTGTGGAGAAGATGGTTGGAACAAGGAAATGTGGCAATTTATAGGAATGTCGGTGCAACCAGAGTGACGTCAGCACGTGTGGATCGGCGTATCCTTCGACAAGCAGTGGCGGCCCCACAAGCCACTTGTACCGCCATCCTGCAACATGTGCAAGACACCCTAGATGATTCCATCTCGACCAGAACCATTTCCCGTCGATTGGTTGCTAATGGCTTGCACTCATGCCGTCCGCTAAGAAGACTGCCATTGACCCCACCGAATAGGCGCCAACGTTTGGAATGGTGCCGGGCTAGATCGACGTGGATGACGGAATGGCACAGGGTCGTGTTCTCAGATGAGTCGCGTTTCTGCTTGTCCAGTGATAGTCGCCGAGTACGCGTGTGGCGTCGACGTGGAGAAAGGTCCAATCCGGCGGAACGCCCCACCGTGAGACAACGTGGAATCATGGTTTGGGGCGCAATCGCGTATGATTCCAGGTCACCTTTACTTCGTATTCAGGGCACTATGACGGCCCAACGATACGTTGATGATGTGCTGCGACCGGTGACACTCCCCTACCTTCAGGGGGTACCCAATGCCCTTTATCAGCAGGATAACGCCCAACCGCACACTGCTCGCATTAGCCAACAAGCTCTGCAAGATGTACCGATGCTTCCCTGGCCACCGTACTCTCCTGATCTCTCACCAATCGAGCACGTCTGGGACATCATTGGACGCCGTTTGCATGCCTTGCCACAGCCGCGTTCAGAAGACGAACTGTGGCAAATGGTTGAGAGGGAATGGAGAGCCATCCCTCAGGACGCCATCCGTACTCTGATTGACTCTCTACCTAGACGTGTTGCTGCGTGCATCGCCTTCCGCGGTGGTCCTACTTGCTACTAAGCCGACGCCGTTCTCGCTCTGTATTATGACTATCATTTTGAAATAAAGATCACTTATTGTTCGTCCCTGTCTCTCTCTGTCTGCCGAGTTTCATCACTTTCTGGCCACTATTTCTTGGTGTTCCATTTTCAATGTCACGCAGTGTATATATGTTATATAATTAAATTAGAACACAATTTCTTGTCGCACATATGTGAGAATATATCTAAAACGTAATATAAATATTGGAACATAATTAATCTGTTAGAATAAATATCAACTATTCTTTGATTTTTTAATTGTTACAGAATTGGGCCAAATACACTTTCTTGGTTAATAAATCGCAAGCCATCAGCAAATCGGGGAAACATGAATAACACCAAGAAGGATGAAATCAAGGTCGATTACCTTAAAATCAGCGACCTGACGTAACAAAATAAACTAAACTTAATTGGAATGACGCCCTTGAGGTATTCGAAAATCTCTAATGTAGGTAAGCGGATGAAAGAAATCCCCAAATATCCCATGAGATGCCCTATGAAGATCTTCAAAGTAAAATGCTTAGACCGTTAAGATAAGCAAACACCAAGTTTTATGGGCTCTTGGAATCAGCTGCGGCTAAATCCAGCCATTTGTATGCTCGGCGTGACTCCCTCTAGTGGAGAATTCCATTCGCGTCCAGCCATATTGTCTGGCTAGATCATTAACCTTTTGTTCTTAAATATATTTATTATGATAATTGTTTGATTCAATTTACCACACCTTTCTATATTTATTTGTTCTCAGCTAGTGTAAGAACAGATTTAAAATTGTTTATTGAAGGCATCTTTTATGAAATAACAAGATATTTTTCAACAACAACAACAACAAAAGCCTTTATTGAGGACCTCTCGTCCTATAAAGGATTCGCCAGTTTACAGAGTAATTAAAGAGAAGAGAACTAAGAATACAGAGAGAAACCTATATGTAGTAGGTATAGTATAGTATTTTCTACACTGTGACTATATACAACAGCAGCAACAAGCCTTTTACTGGAATCAAAGACCCATACAGGATTCGTCATTCTAATCCTGACAAAGATTATCTATATATATAAAATTGAATGTCTGTCTGTCTGTCTGTACTCTATAGATTCAAAAACCATACATCCAATCGCCGTGAAATTTTGGGATATTATTAGGTATATCACCGGGATGGTTTTTTAAAAATAATTTCATGAATATCTTGAATATCCTTAGAGTTATTTGCAGATTTGTAGATTTAACTCGCCAGCAGCGCCCCCATTGTGACGATGATAACAAGTTTTCTTATCACTAAGTTTGTTATCTTAAAGATTATTTATCAAAAGTAAGATTATCTCAGGATGACACGACAATTTATTTGAGACAAGAATAATGATACAATTCCAAGGCGTTCTGTACGCTCCAGGAACCTGGGTTACTTAAATAAAAAATTCCATGGCGAAGATACTATTTCTTTAACTTCCAATTACCGAGGGAACCAATTAATATTGATTTTATTCAACTTATCGAGTATTTTTCAAGGGACCGGGAAAAATGTTCACTAGATGAAACTATGATTTTCTAATGTAGAAAATTAGGAAAGACAAAATTCAGGATGACACGGCACACAGGGACCGGGAAATAATGTTCACTTTATCGAGAGATTCAAATTTACGAGTTTCAAATTATCAAAATATATCTTTTTTTAATAAGTTTTTAGAGAATTGTTTTAACAAATGTTCGCTAGACAAACCTTTACTCGGGTAAAACCTCGGGCGAAGCCGGGTACGTCCGCTAGTTTACATATAATTATTTACATCAATTAGATTATCTATATAGCTTTCTCTTCTCTTCAGCCGTCTTTCAAAATTTGAACGCAAACGCTCCAGCTCTGTTTCTCACCACCTCATTCAACAGGAACTCCAAAGAGAGTCCCTCAAGGCCTATTTCACTGAGGAGCACTTTTCGTTCGTCTTTCAACCCCATACACGAGAGTACAAGTTATTTTTCAAAGAGTCTCCACTAGAACATGTTTGCCAATGCCAAATATGAATATACATATGGTCAAACAGTCTAGGCTATGGAGGGCAGGGTTTCTGGCTTTAGGTTCCGAAGAAAGTGTCAGAAAGGGGTCCTCAATTTATGGTGCCTGCAGCTTCACTCCTTGGTCTTTGTCCTTTCCTGGATGGACTCGGTTTAGTGATAACAATTTTGGAAATCTGAGAATCGCCCACTTGAAGACCATGGTTTCAGCCTAATGATCCTCGACAGTCCAGAACGGAATTTGTTTTCATGAGATCCACAAGGGTTCAAATGATTCCTTCAAAATTTGCCAGAGAAGTATTTAAATGGTAGTTTCTAGTCAAATATATAGTTACAAAATAATTACGTAAATTAAATGGGAGGGTATTGTTCTATAAATAACGGTCACCTTTTCCATCAAAATGGTGCTTAGTTTTAGCCTCTATTTTGACGGAACAGGTGACCTTTATATATGTGAGAAAAATATATATAATATATATGTTGATATTATAAACAATTTTTCATTTCCTGACCGCTCACATAAGATTTTTTTCTAAATGGCAGTGCGCCATCTTGTGGAACAGAAAGCAACTGAATATTGATTCAGCTTGTTCCCTGATATTTGGCCAAGAGGTACAGTCTGCACCACGCTGACGAGAGCCAACAGCTCAACGCGTACGTGGTTGGCTTTTCTTGATTTATCAAGAAATTGGGTGGCCTAATAAACAGGGAACAAGCTAAATCAACGTTTAGTTGATCGTTGTTCCACCAGATGGCGCTCTGCCATCTAAATTGCTGATGTGAGCTGTGGGAAATATGTTATATATATATATTCTTACTTCATTATGTTTCTCTTTTAGTCTTCATTATATTTTAATTATATATATATATATATATATCGTTCTGAAAATAGAGAAATCCATACTTAAATCATTAGACAGTAAAAAGGCATATATTGGATTGAATAAAATATTTATTTGCCAATATATGCCTTTTTACTATCTAATTATATATATAAATTAACTAAAATATATGAAGACCTAAAGAAAAATAATGAAGTAAGATAAGTTTATATTATCATTTTTGAAGTGTATATTATAAATGTATCATATTAAATATTAAAATGTTTAACGGCAAGATTTAACAACGGAACCAAGCTTATAAATCGGCTTTGACACGTCATGAGCTTGCCCAAAAAAAAAAAAAAAAAAACTGAGGTAACGAACAAGATATTCTTTAATAAAAAATAATAAAGTAATCTGATTTCCCCCCTACTACATGCACTGTTATAATTATTACTGTTTACACCGACCATGACTGGTAGGAGGGAGTCTACTTAGATGGATCCTCCACGTCCCTTGCTGGTCTCTTCCGTCCTCTTAGACACATCCCCGTGTCACACATCAAACCTCTCAACCCTCATTTACACTTCGTCTTATTCCCTTCATACTTAAAATGCTATCTTTATAGCTTCTATTAGTATTTTATGATATTGAAACTGATTTATTACAATGTTCATATAAGATTATATATGGTTAATTACAAAATTGAATAAATAAGATTATATAATGATAAATATAGGAATAAATAGATATAAATAGATAAAATTAATTGATAAATATACATATATATATATAAATATATACAGTCTTCATTGGTGGGGCCCACCGCAGGAAAGACTCCGCCACCGATGGACTGCGAGAGTTCTTTCCCACAGGATTTATTTTTATTAGTATTTATTTTGTATTAGTATTTTATCTTGTTTACATTTCTATATAAAGTTGTATCCATCTTCTCACGGTTTTTGTGATTTCTAGTTCACAGTTTATTTCACGAGGTGAACAAGTAAATTCTGTATACCCCTTTTTGTGGAAAAATAGATATTTTAATGTGAAAATATTTTTGAAAGCAGTTTTAATACCTTTTGCAATTTAATTTAGAAATTGTATGGAATATCTTTGCATTGTTTATATAAATATATAGTTATAAGATCAGTAGATGTCTTTAGGTCATGATATAATTTCTTAATTCAAATATAAATTGTAAAGGAGTGATTCATGTTTGGAGAAAATAACTTGCATTTTAATCATAAACATGATACTCTCAATTAAAAAATAATTTATAATTTTAATACCTTTCTTTATTTTACTTTAAATCATGACATTGAATATTTTCATTTTTTACCTACAAGAGTTGTAGATGTAGAACGAAATTTGACAATTATACCGCAAATTTTTTTTTGAACGAAAAATCGAAATTTATTTTAAGGAGAAATAACGATTATTTTTAACCTTAGGGATGAAGCATGAAAGGATGAATTGTGAAGAGTAATGATGAACCGGAACACTGTGGTTTCAGTTCCCATCCCTGGATACTTTTATTTTTCCGTTTATCATTACCCTTCACAATTCATCCCTAAGGATAGAAATAATCGTTATTTCTCCTTAAAATAAATTTCGAATTTTCGTTCAAAAGAAACATTTACGGTATAATTGTCAAATTTCGTTCTACAATCATAAGCCGTATTATATTTTATTATAATAGTAGATGTATTTAGGCCATAAGATAAATTCATATTACGAATATAAACTGTAGAATGCAGCCGAAACTTATCGACTGTTCAAGACAGAGGGGCGTATTTCCTGCCAACCGAGACACAATAAAAGAAGTTTCCAAAAGAATTCAGAAATGACGACATAGTTTCGATAACTCCGATCTAATAATAAAAAACTTCAATAAATTTTGCAATTATTTTTGTCATTTAGGTTTCTTTTGATATAGATTATCAAAATCATCTCTGGAAGTATTAATGGTATAATAGAAATTATTTTATGAAGGCATAAAATAGAATAGTATATACAGTCTTTTTGAAAATAGAGCAATCCATAAATAAATCTTTAAATAAAAAGATATATATTGGATCAAAATATTATTTATTTTACCAATATTTCAGTTGGATAAACGCCAACCTTTATCAGGGTATTATAACATATTAATGTGAGTCAACAACAAACTCAGGATTGACGTTATGTGGCGCTGAGTTTGTTGTTGACACACAATAATATGTTATAATACCTTGATAAAGGTTGGCGTTCAGCCAACTAAATTATTGGTAAAATATATGATATTTTGATCCAATATATGCCTTTTTAATTAAAATTTCTTTATATCTATTTTGATAGGAGTTTTCGATTTTTAAATTTTTCCCAGCAATATTATCGCATATTTTGGTCATAGAATTAACTCAGCCACCCTATGAAATGGCATTTATCAGACCAATTCATGAGATTTCATAATTCCCTTGTAGATCTCACCACGAAATACAGAAACTGTTATAATTATTATAAACCCCTCTGGACTGACTAAGTCTATAGCCCGAAATCACGGTCTCCAGGTGTGTGCTCTGAATTTTCCAAAACTCGAGTTCTGGATTTTTCAATGAACCGGGATGGATTCATGTGGGGAAATTGCAATGGGATGCAAATAAATGAGGAATAGTTAAAGATTCTATTTTCTTTTTGGAAGAGAGAGAGAGAGAGTTGTTTTTCTTATATACGTTATGATTATTTTGTTTCGTTGTTGAAAAAGATAGAGAATTGAAGGTACAGTCGTAAAAATAGGAAAAATAATTATTTACCCATCAAGTAGTTTTTATTTTGAATTACTTGAACTAAATTACACATAAAATTATTTATCATAGCAATAAAAAATATATAATATGAATTCTATAATCGTGAATTAAAAAAAAATAGGTAGCCTAACTATACATATTAACAACAATATTCAAAAAGTGGTATATTCTAAATCTATGGTCAAAAATGTAGAACAGTCAATGAATGAAAATAAAATACATGTTTTTTAAAAATAAAATGATTGGATTTTAGATTATAATATATATATATATATATATATGTCGTATTTTGTGTGTGAGCATGTTGTACATAGGAATTTTTACTTAGAAACACTAAATCTGATGTAACTTAAAAATTGCGTTCAATAAATATACCACTAGAAAAGAAGGGCGCGGCTTCCAATAAGATAGAATAATAGGTCGTTAACATTGTCAAAGCAACTAATGAAGGATGTGTACATATCGGCCATGCCAGTCCTTGATTGGACAACAAAGTCCCCCTTCTCTGACGTCACTATCAGAAAATATGCTGGGTATATAAGAGGGAGAAGACAAGACAATAGCATTAGGTCGCCATGCTGCCTGATTGACCAGAGAGATACCATGACTCCCTCATAGTACACTCTCACCTTCCCGGGTGCTGCCCCCTCTAAACCGAGATAACCATGTTCCTATGCGTATGGATTTCATTTCGTGATATTTGGCCAATCCATTTTCTTGGTAAATGAAAAACGAAAATAACAAGAACGCGTTTTGAACTGTTTTCCCTTGTCACCATGGTGCATGCTGTATCTCAACGACCAAATATTTGGGCCAAGAGGCTTCCTGAGAAATCAAGAAATGGGTATTTAAGGCCAAATATGCTTTTCATATGAAAATATAAGAAAATGGTCAATTTTGATATAGAAAAACAAAAAAGGCATGACTTGACCGCTTAAAAGAGTATTTTTTCTTATTTTTCACATTAAGAGCGTATTTACGCAAACATTGCCTTAAATACCTATTACCCTATTTCTAAGGAAGCCTCTTTAACCATATTTTATGGCTAGAGGTATAATCTGCACCATGCTGACGAGGGCCAACAGCCCGAAATACGTTAGAAGTTGGCTTTTTCTTGATTTATAAAGAATATTAGTTGGCCAAATATCATGGAACAAGTTAAATCGATGTTTAGTTGATTTTTGTTCCACAAGATGGCGCTTTGTCATTTAAAATGCTCATATGAGTGGTCAGGTTATGCCTTTCTTTTTGTTTTTAATTTCAACACCTTTTTTTTTCTTTTTTTAAAAATTTGTTCACATATATATGTGTGTGCGTACCTAAAGAGATATCTCTTTCTTTAATCTTCTTCTTCTTCTTTCTTATCTCCACTCAATCACACTAAGGTATCAAGCTTGTGTTATATGTTAAATATTTATTTAAATACATTTATATTTACAAAATATTGTAACGACCTTTTACAAAATATTACCCTTATTATCAATATTACAATTTTTACTTGTATGGGACTGTCCTGTAGGGCGAAGTACGGTGTCGTGAGCCCCGAGCCGCTACGGTAACCGTGAACAGGGAACTCTGAAATGTGGCTGACTAACGGGGCAATGGCACCTCCCTTTTCATTGAAAAGACACCACCACCACAATTTTTCTTACAATTGTTTAAATCATTTATATATATATATATTTATATATTATAGGCATATATCAAAATTCGAAACTATTATAGACGCGTATGATTCGTTTTAAAAATAATCATACTAATCTAGAATAGTTTCGAATTTTTATAATAGATGGCGCGCTAATGCATCATAATATAGACATATATATGTTAAAATATTATCAGAGAGTAATATGTATTTTAGGATCTTTTTTTTTAAATCTTTATATCATGTATTATTCTATTTATAATATAAATAAATTTGAGCTCTATAAATATATTTTAAATAAATATATCATGAAAAGATTTTACGTTATAATAAAGGCAGTTTTCTAAAAATTAGATAAGGCAAATATATTTTCCAGCGATACTTATAAAAATAATTAATTCTCACTTTGAAGACCGGAATGTAGAGTTTAACTATACTAATGTAAAGTGTATAAGAAAGATAAATAAGGTATGTCCCCAGGGTGGTATTATTTCTCCTATTCTTTGGAATATATTACTTAATGATTTCAACTTATCTTTTAACGAAAGTTTTGCTAGAGTAATTGCTTTCGCGGATGATATGACATTTGTGGTATGGAGTTCAAACATCTATGATCTTCAGTACAATATTACCAAATGTTTAATAAAAATCAAAGCCTGGTGTGAAAAGGTAAAGCTTTCACTGAGTCCTAACAAAACAGGTATACTCTATCTACATAACTAAGAAAAATTGCCCATTAATTTTGATGGAAAAATATTTCAACCATCAGAAACTGTAAAAATTATGGGAGTCATTTTTAAAAATCATAGACAAAGAAATAAGATTAATTTTGGAACACACGTTGATAATATAATTATGAAAGCTACGAAACTTAAGAATATATTATTCTCATTATGTGCACGTACTTGAGGCATTGATACTCGGCGTAGATTGATCTTAAATAAAGCTATGATACGCCCCATATCAAGCTATGCATCAATCATTTGATTTCCGTTTATCACTGCAGCAAAAAGATCCAAGTTGAATTCTCTCTATACAATATCAAATTCTTATTAGATGCATTCATGCTTATAGGACTTCATCTTCTTACATCACACATATACTAGCGAAAACTCCTTTATTGTCCGATTATCTTAAATTATTACAAACAAAGTATAATATGACAAATTCTCTCACAGATCAAACACTCAAAATTCCCCTTCAAAAATAATTAAGTAAACTATATCTGAATCTAAAATTTAAGTTTTATCTTTCTCAATCTAATGAACTGTTCAAGAAATTCTTTCCAATTGCTGTCCCAAATTTCATTCTTCTGATATATTCGCTACTTTATTCTTAACAGGCAAAGGACCCTTCTTAAGTTTCCTATTCAAACTGAATGTTATCAATGATCCAACATGTGAATGTCGCTTAGATGTTGAATCACCAGAGCATCTTCTTTTAACTTACCCTCTGACTAATCAAATTGTATGCAAATACTTTGAAACATTACCAAATTGTCTTAGTGTATATACTCAATCTCATGAGAACTTTGTTAAGTTTAGAACTATTTGTACAATAATTTACAAAACAATACTAATCCATCGTGTAAATAATTATTCATATATATGTAAATAATACTAGCACAGCACAATAGTCCGTTAGACTTCGTGCTTTTTGTAACAATAAATACATTAAAAATAATAATAATAAATTATAATAAATGACATATTCAACCACTTATTTATTCACTGTTTCCCTTTAATATAGAGATATAGAAAAAGCTTTTATATATAAAATGTCAGACGATTATTTATAATTTAATTAAACTTATACGTTCATTTTTTCTAGGATAATACTATAACTATATATATTACTATATATATATATATATGTTATATAATCTAAAAATTAAAAATATTTCATTTTCAAAAACATATATATTATTTTCACATTCATTGATTAACTTACATATTTGACCATAGTTTTAGAATATGCCACTTTTAAAATTGTTGTAAATATGTATAGTTAACTCTTACCTATTTTTTAAATTCATTAATATAGGATTAAATTTAAAATTTTATATAACTTTTGAAATATTTGTGTTGTGTAATTTTCTTCAATTGAAAAAAAAAAATTACCTGATAGTAAATAATTGATTTCTTTTTTTTTTTCACGAATGCACCTTCAATTTTTTTTTATCTTTACAACAAAATATAGGATTCATAACATATTTAGTCAATACAATTTATACCTTTTATTCAAATAAATTTTGATATCCGATAGGACATTTATGAATAGGTAATTGTGGGTGTTTTCGGGGTACAAAAGATAAAAAGTACTTATAAACATAAATATATTTTGATATTATCTTCATATGATATAAAATAATAACAATATATATATATATATTAAGAAAAATAAATAATAAAGAAAAACAAAATAAGTTTGCCGGTTGTTCTTCTATCAGCTAGCTATATCTCTGTTATAATTATTAATTTTATTTCATATTTATATACATTTATATTTATATTAAATTTTTTTACACAGAATATTAAAAAATAATAATTTGAATTATTTGAGCAATCAGTAATTTTAAATAATGGTACGTTCAAATTATTAATACATATTATAAACTTGGTACAAATATGAATATCAGTAAATGATCGTTCTGTTATTTCAAATAATAGTATGCAATTTTTATGTCAGAATTTGTTCTCTTATATACACTGCGTGACATTGAAAATGGAACACCAAAAAATAGTGGCCAGAAAATTATGCAAATTTCAGGGTAGACGCGCCTAACCGAGTTATGCAAATGATGTAAAATGCGCAGCTCTCGTGCGCACATGGAGTAAGATATAAGGGAAGGAACTTGCAGAAAGGACAGTATTCGTGTCGTTATTTCTTCAAGGAAAATCATTGTAGAAATTTTGTTCTTGTGTCAAAAGACACGTGTAATAACAGAGAATGCCAGGTCATCGTAAACGGAGGCAGTTCAAGCAGACAGACGCTTTTACGAGGGGCATGGTGATCGGACTGAAAAGGGCAGGTTGGTCCATACGTCAAATCGCAGCTGATACACACCTTGGTGCGTCCACGGTGCACCGACTGTGGAGAAGATGGTTGGAACAAGGAAATGTGGCAATTTATAGGAATGTCATTGCAACCAGAGTGACGTCAGCACGTGTGGATCGGCGTATCCTTCGACAAGCAGTGGCGGCCCC
Organism: Cordylochernes scorpioides; assembly: GCA_030710605.1. Taxonomy (NCBI): domain Eukaryota; kingdom Metazoa; phylum Arthropoda; class Arachnida; order Pseudoscorpiones; family Chernetidae; genus Cordylochernes; species Cordylochernes scorpioides. The sequence goes on from CP092867.1 coordinate 26,688,651, forward strand.
ACAAGCCACTTGTACCGCCATCCTGCAACATGTGCAAGACACCCTAGATCATTACATCTCGACCAGAACCATTTCCCGTCGATTGGTTGCTAATGGCTTGCACTCATGCCGTCCGCTAAGAAGACTGCCATTGACCCCACCGAATAGGCGCCAACGTTTGGAATGGTGCCGGGCTAGATCGACGTGGATGACAGAATGGCACAGGGTCGTGTTCTCAGATGAGTCGCGTTTCTGCTTGTCCAGTGATAGTCGCCGTGTACGCGTGTGGCGTCGACGTGGAGAAAGGTCCAATCCGGCGGAACGCCCCACCGTGCGACAACGTGGAATCATGGTTTGGGGCGCAATCGCGTATGATTCCAGGTCACCTTTACTTCGTATTCAGGGCACTATGACGGCCCAACGATACGTTGATGATGTGCTGCGACCGGTGACACTCCCCTACCTTCAGGGGGTACCCAATGCCCTTTATCAGCAGGATAACGCCCGACCGCACACTGCTCGCATTAGCCAACAAGCTCTGCAAGATGTACAGATGCTTCCCTGGCCACCGTACTCTCCTGATCTCTCACCAATCGAGCACGTCTGGGACATCATTGGACGCCGTTTGCATGCCTTGCCACAGCCGCGTTCAGAAGACGAACTGTGGCAAATGGTTGAGAGGGAATGGAGAGCCATCCCTCAGGACGCCATCCGTACTCTGATTGACTCTCTACCTAGACGTGTTGCTGCGTGCATCGCCGTCCGCGGTGGTCCTACTTGCTAATAAGCCGACGCCGTTCTCGCTCTGTATTATGACTATCATTTTGAAATAAAGATCACTTATTGTTCGTCCCTGTCTCTCTCTGTCTGCCGAGTTTAATCACTTTCTGGCCACTAATTCTTGGTGTTCCATTTTCAATGTCACGCAGTGTATATATGTTATATAATTAAATTAGAACACAATTTCTTGTCGCACATATGTGAGAATATATCTAAAACGTAATATAAATATTGGAACATAATTAATCTGTCAGAATAAATATCAACTATTCTTTGATTTTTTAATTGTTACAGAATCGGCCAAATACACTTTCTTGGTTAATAAATCGCAAGCCATCAGCAAATCGGGGAAACATGAATAACACCAAGAAGGATGAAATCAAGGTCGATTACCTTAAAATCAGCGACCTGACGTAACAAAATAAACTAAACTTAATTGGAATGACGCCCTTGAGGTATTCGAAAATCTCTAATGTAGGTAAGCGGATGAAAGAAATCCCCAAATATCCCATGAGATGCCCTATGAAGATCTTCAAAGTAAAATGCTTAGACCGTTAAGATAAGCAAACACCAAGTTTTATGGGCTCTTGGAATCAGCTGCGGCTAAATCCAGCCATTTGTATGCTCGGCGTGACTCCCTCTAGTGGAGAATTCCATTCGCGTCCAGCCATATTGTCTGGCTAGATCATTAACCTTTTGTTCTTAAATATATTTATTATGATAATTGTTTTATTCAATTTACCACGCCTTTCTATATTTATTTGTTCTCAGCTAGTGTAAGAACAGATTTAAAATTATTTATTGAAGGCATCTTTTATGAAATAACAAGATATTTTTCAACAACAACAACAACAAAAGCCTTTATTGAGAACCTCTCGTCTTATAAAGGATTCGCCAGTTTACAGAGTAATTGAAGAGAAGAGAACTAAGAATACAGAGAGAAACCTATATGTAGTAGGTATAGTATAGTATTTTATACACTGTGACTATATACAACAGCAGCAACAAGCCTTTTACTGGAATCAAAGACCCATACAGGATTCGTCATTTTAATCCTGACAAAGATTATTTACATAAAATAATTTACATCAATTAGATTATGTATATAGCTTTCTCTTCTCTTCAGCCGTCTTCCAAAATTTGAACAACGCAAACGCTCCAACTCTGTTTCTCACCACCTCATTCAACAGGAACTCCAAAGAGAGTCCCTCAAGGCCTATTTCACTGAGGAGCACTTTTCGTTCGTCTTTCAACCCCATACACGAGAGTACAAGTTATTTTTCAAAGAGTCTCCACTAGAACATGTTTGCCAATGCCAAATATGAATATACATATGGTCAAACAGTCTAGGCTATGGAGGGCAGGGTTTCTGGCTTTAGGTTGCGAAGAAAGTGTCAGAAAGGGGTCCTCAATTTATGGTGCCTGCAGCTTCACTCCTTGGTCTTTGTCCTTTCCTGGATGGACTCGGTTTAGTGATAACAATTTTGGAAATCTGAGAATCGCCCACTTGAAGACCATGGTTTCAGCCTAATGATCCTCGACAGTCCAGAACGGAATTTGTTTTCATGAGATCCACAAGGGTTCAAATGATTCCTTCAAAATTTGCCAGAGAAGTATTTAAATGGTAGTTTCTAGTCAAATATATAGTTACAAAATAATTACGTAAATTAAATGGGAGGGTATTGTTTTATAAATAACGGTCACCTTTTCCATCAAAATGGTGCTTAGTTTTAGCGTCTATTTTGACGGGACAGGTGACCTTTATATATATGAAAAAATATATATATAATATATATGTTGATATTATAAACAATTTTTCATTTCCTGACCGCTCACATAAGATTTTTTCTAAATGGCAGTGCGCCATCTTGTGGGACAGAAAGCAACTGAACGTTGATTCAGCTTGTTCCTTGATATTTGGCCAAGAGGTACAGTCTGCACCACGCTGACGAGAACCAACAGCCCGAAACGCATACGTGGTTGGCTTTTCTTGATTTATCAAGAAATTGGGTGGCCTAATAAACAGGGAACAAGCTAAATCAACGTTTAGTTGATCTTTGTTCCACTAGATGGCGCTCTGCCATCTAAATTGCTGATGTGAGCTGTGGGAAATATGTTATATATATATATTCTTACTTCATTATGTTTCTCTTTTAGTCTTCATTATATTTTAATATAACATGTATATATCGTTTTGAAAATAGATCAATCCATACTTAAATTATTAGATAGTAAAAAGGCATATATTGGATTGAATAAAATATTTATTTGCCAATATATGCCTTTTTACTATCTAATTATATATATATAAATTAACTAAAATATATGAAGACCTAAAGAAAAACATAATGAAGTAAGATAAGTTTATATTATTATTATTTTGAGGTGAATATTATAAATGTATCATTAAATATTTGAAATGTTTAACGGCAAGATTTAACAACGGAACCAAGCTTATAAATCGGCTTTGACACGTCATGAGCTTGTCCAAAAAAAAAAAAACTGAGGTAACGAACAAGATATTCTTTAATAAAATATAATAAAGTAATCTAATTTCTCTCCCTACTACATGTCCTGTTATAGCTATTACTGTTTACAACCACCATGGCTGGTAGGAGGGAGTCTACTTAGATGGACCCTCAATGTCCCTTGCTGGTCTCTTCCGTCCTCTTAGATACATCCCCGTGTCACACATCAAACCTCTCAACCCTCATTTACACTTCGTCTTATTCCCTTCATAATTAAAATGCTATCTTTATAGCTTCTATTAATATTTTTTGATATTGATACTGATTTATTACAATGTTCATATAAGAATATATATGGTTAATTACAAAATTGAATAAATAAGATTATATAATGAAAAATATAGGAATAAATAGATATAAATAGATAAAATTAATTGATAAATATACATATATATAAAAATATATACAGTCTTCAATGGTGGGGCCCACCGCAGGAAAGACTCCGCCACCGATGGACTGCGAGAGTTCTTTCCCACAGGATTTATTTTTATTAGTATTTATTTTGTATTAGTATTTTTTATCTTGTTTACATTTCCATAAAAGGTTGCATCCATCTTCTCAAGATTTATGATTTTTTTTTGTTTTCAGTTTATTTCACGAGGTAAACAATTAAATTCTGTATACCCCTTATTGTGGAAAAGTATAATGTGAAAATATTTTTGAAAACAGTTTTAATACCTTTTGCAATTTAATTTAGAAATTGTATGGAATATCTTTGCATTGTTTATATATATATAGTTATAAGATCAGTAGATGTCTTTAGGTCATTATATAATTTCTTAATTCAAATATAAATTGTAAAGGAGTGATTCATGTTTGGAGAAAATAACTTCCATTTTAATCATAAACATGATACTTTCAATTAATCAATATATATATATATATATATAATTTTAATACCATTCAAAATTTTACCATAAATCATTGCATGGAATCTTTGCATTGTTTATCTACAAGAATTGTAGATGTAGAACGAAATTTGACAATTATACCGCAAATGTTTCTTCTGAACTAAAAATAGAAATTTATTTTAAGGAGAAATAACGATTATTTTTAACCTTAGGGATGAAGTATGAAAGGATGAATTGTGAAGGGTAATGGATGAACGGAAAAATAAAATATACAGGGTTGGGAACTCTTTTCTTTTCACAATTCATCCTTTCATACTTCATCCCTGAGGATAGAAATAATCGTTATTTCTCCTTAAAATAAATTTCCAATTTTCGTTCAAAAGAAACATTTGCGGTATAATTGTCAAATTTCGTTCTACAATCATAAACCGCATTATATTGTGGCGAAGAAACATTTTATTATTCAATTTAATATTATTCAATGAAAATATTCAACAGGTTATAAAAATTTAGACGACAAGACAAAATAAAAGAAGAAGAGTTTCTTTTAATCTATTAGAAGAAACTCTTTTTCTTTTATTTTGTCTTGTCGTCTAAATCTTACCAAGAAGAATATTATAGATTATAAAAATATATATTACTCTTTATTTGTAAAATCATCTTAAAACTATTTATTTGCTTGCTTGTTCAAGATTCTCTAGCCGTAGATAGTTGATTTGTTGATAATTATCGACTAGTCGCGGTGACGTCATCAATAAATACTTTCACACCTTCAGATATACAAAGACTTGATTTCTATGCAACAGTATTGTATAATAATAGTAGATGTATATATGTCATAAGATAAATTTCAAATATAAACTGTAGAATGCAGCCGACATTATCGACTGTTCAAGACAAGGTGAGAGGGGCGTATTTCCTGCCAACCGAGACACAATAAAAGAAGTTTCCAAAAGAATTCAGAAATGACGACATAGTTTCGATAACTCCGATCTAATAATAAAAAACTTCAATAAATTTTGCAATTATTTTTGTCATTTAGGTTTCTTTTGATATAGATTATCAAAATCATCTCTGGAAGTATTAATGGTATAATAGAAATTATTTTATGAAGGCATAAAATAGAATAGTATATACAGTCTTTTTGAAAATAGAGCAATCCATAAATAAATCTTTAAATAAAAAGATATATATTGGATCAAAATATTATTTATTTTACCAATATTTCAGTTGGATAAACGCCAACCTTTATCAGGGTATTATAACATATTAATGTGAGTCAACAACAAACTCAGGATTGACGTTATGTGGCGCTGAGTTTGTTGTTGACACACAATAATATGTTATAATACCTTGATAAAGGTTGGCGTTCAGCCAACTAAATTATTGGTAAAATAAATGATATTTTGATCCAATATATGCCTTTTTAATTAAAATTTCTTTATATCTATTTTGATAGGAGTTTTCGATTTTTAAATTTTTCCCAGCAATATTATCGCATATTTTGGTCATAGAATTAACTCAGCCACCCTATGAAATGGCATTTATCAGACCAATTCATGAGATTTCATAATTCCCTTGTAGATCTCACCACGAAATACAGAAACTGTTATAATTATTATAAACCCCTCTGGAATGACTAAGTCTATAGCCCGAAATCACGGTCTCCAGGTGTGTGCTCTGAATTTTCCAAAACTCGAGTTCTGGATTTTTCAATGAACCGGGATGGATTCATGTGGGGAAATTGCAATGGGATGCAAATAAATGAGGAATAGTTAAAGATTCTATTTTCTTTTTGGAAGAGAGAGAGAGAGTTGTTTTTCTTATATATGTTATGATTATTTTGTTTCGTTGTTGAAAAAGATAGAGAATTGAAGGTACAGTCGTAAAAATAGGAAAAATAATTATTTACTCATCAAGTAGTTTTTATTTTGAATTACTTGAACTAAATTACACATAAAATTATATATCATAGCAATAAAAAATATATAATATGAATTCTATAATCGTGAATTAAAAAAAAAATAGGTAGCCTAACTATACATATTAACAACAATATTCAAAAAGTGGTATATTCTAAATCTATGGTCAAAAATGTAGAACAGTCAATGAATGAAAATAAAATACATGTTTTTTAAAAATAAAATGATTGGATTTTAGATTATAATATATATATATATATATATATGTCGTATTTTGTGTGTGAGCATGTTGTACATAGGAATTTTTACTTAGAAACACTAAATCTGATGTAACTTAAAAATTGCGTTCAATAAATATACCACTAGAAAAGAAGGGCGCGGCTTCCAATAAGATAGAATAATAGGTCGTTAACATTGTCAAAGCAACTAATGAAGGATGTGTACATATCTGCCATGCCAGTCCTTGATTTTCCAACAAAGTCCCCCTTCTCTGACGTCACTATCAGAAAATATGCTGGGTATATAAGAGGGAGAAGACAAGACATTAGCATTAGGTCGCCATGCTGCCTGATTGACCAGAGAGATACCAGGACTCCATCATAGTACACTCTCACCTTCCCGGATGCTGTCCCCTCTAGGTGATCCCCACTGAGGTAACCTTGCTCCTATGCGTATGGATTTCATTTCGTGATATTTGGTCAATACATTTTCTTGATAAATGAAAAAAAAAAAAAAAAAAAAACAAGAACGCGTTTTGAACTGTTTTCCCTTGTCACCATGGTGCAGGCTGTATCTCAACGACCAAAGATTTGTCCCAAGAAGCTTCCTGAGAAATCAAGAAATGGGTATTTAAGGCCAAATATGCTTTTCATATGAAAATATAAGAAAATGGAAATGGTCAATGTTGATATAGAAAAACAAAAAAAAAGGCATGACATGACCGCTTAAAAGAGTATTTTTTCTTATTTTTCACATTAAGAGCGTATTTATGCAAACCTTGCCTTAAATACCTATTACTCATTTCTCAGGAAGCCTCTTTAACCATATTTTATGGCTAGAGGTATAATCTGCACCATGCTGACGAGGCCCAACAGCCCGAAATACGTTAGAAGTTGGCTTTTCTTGATTCATCATGAAAATCGGTTGGCCAAATATCATTGAACAAGTTAAATCGATGTTTAGTTGATTTTTGTTCCACTAGATGGCGCTCTGCTATTTAAAAATGCTCATTTGAGTGGTCAGAATATGCCTTTCTTTTTGTTTTTAATTTCAACACCTGACCCTTTTTTTTCTATTTTCAAAATTTGTTCAAATATATATGTGTGTGCGTACCTAAAGATGTATATTTCCCTTTAATTATGGATCAGAACGATGCATTGCGCTTAGTTGTTGTTGTCGTGTCCAATGAAGAGCCTCAGATGTCTCCATGCATCTCTATCACAGCAGCAGCAATGTCCACTAAATTGGGTGTGTAAAGCTGCTGCTCTGGGTCTATGTCAATTTTCTGCAAGGCTGCGGCCATTGCTGGGCATGAGAATATGTGGGTAGGTGTTAGTTCCACACCTAGACAGTTGTTGCATTCCCTATAGGTTCTTGTGCCATCTGAATGTATTGCCATTCCTTTATAGTGTTTTGTTCTAAGTCTTGTTATAGTTTTGGTCAGTTTTCTCTCTAAGTTTATTTCACATATTTTATCTTTTCTTATTGTGCTTTCACTCTAGTAAAAGAACATCTGTAGTGATAAAGAATTTGCAACAACACCATTTTTGAAATTTCAGACAAAAAATTCAACCTGTATATCGAATGGTCTTGTGAATCCTTCTTAACCATCAATAATAAAGTTTCTTATTGGGGCGATATACATTATGTATATTTAAAGGGAAAGACGAGGGGTCGGTGGAAGGATGGTCTAAACCGTTGGTTTTTCGATCGCTAAGACCCGGGTTCGATTCCCGCATTGGGCACTTTTTTCTCATTAAAAAAAATGCTCCAATGGCCCCTGATTCTTGCAATAGTACAACCCCACTAGCAAGAACAAGTGCAGTGTCTGGCACATTTTAAAGTGCAAATTCGAACTTCTTTTCACATGTGTAGACATGTGGTCTACATACAGTAAAAGCAGTCGCCAACCTCTACCCACCATGATTATCATGGCCTGTACCACGGGTACTTGGGATAAGCAAAAAAAGGGAAAGACGCTTCTTTAGGTACATAAAAACACAACCTTCTCGCAACTCTATGTTATATTTATAACTTATATTTTGAAGATACAAGATACATAAATTCTTTATGTATAGATAAAGTATATTCAGGGTAGAAAAAGCTCAGTTATTATTTATAAGATAGTAAAAATCCTCATCATATAAGAAAATGGAATATGATTAACTTTCAAATTGTAATCCTAAACAAAGTCTCCCTTACTAAACTATACTAAATCAAGACAGAAAAGCTAAAATGTGTTTCTCTCGAAAAACTAACCAATTTAGCAGGAAGAACAAAGTTACTTCTAAGCGTCAATTTGAGCGCCCTGCAAAATATCGCAGACGATGAATATTTGAACGCCTGCCTTCGTCTGCTTTAAAAACCTTCTTAAATAATTTAAAACGTCTCCATCCTCTCTATGAAACTTTAATATTATTTGACCGGGAGCTATGGTCTGCATCTTGACAACTACCTTGTCTATAAGCTCCTCTTTGTGGTGAAACGGGTGTACAAATTTATTATTCAATTTCTAAAATATGAATAATATATATGAGAGAGGTGTTTATTATTTCAAATTGTTCATTTTTATAATGGTTAACATAGAAATATTAGTTACCGCCCTTAATACATGCAAACCTTAGAGTTGAACTCTTTAAAATATAATTTATTCTCCACGAGTTTGATCCTTTAGGGAAGAAGTGTTCAACAATAATTAATTCTGTGATATTTATAATAAATCTATATATTTTACCATTCTATCATTTCACAATTTAATATATATATATATTCATATTAGGATGCACTAGCGCGCCATCTGTTATGGAAATTATAAACTATTTTAGACGCGTAAGATTTTTTTTTGAAATTTCTACTGCCCTTACTGCAATGGATAAATTAATGGGAGGGCCTGGTTCATCAGAGGTGAAGCCTCCTATTAATTTTTCTATTGCAGTAAAGGCAGTAGAAATTGTTTATGGTAGATTAAACTGGCGAAACCGCTGGGAGGGTTCACCACTAATGACCCAGCCCCTCCCATTAATTTTTCCATTGCAGTAAGGACATTAGTAATTATTTAATTTCAAAAGGAATCTTACATGTCTAAAATAGTTTCTAATTTTCATATATATTTATACAAGATGAAAATATCAATTCATATTTGAAAATAAGCTGTATTTAGAAGAATATATAATTTCAAAGCATATAAAAATATTTAAAATAATTTATTATTTTTTAATATCTTTTTTTTTTATGATTTAATTTGATAAATTGTTGTAAGAAGAATAAACTATTCCTTTTATATTTGTCTTTTACTGTTGATAGACAAAGTCAAACTTCGTTTAAAGTTTTCCACAGCGATTTGCTGGTAAATTGGACAATGGAATTTCGAAGCTTTATGAAGTCTTCACCTCATCAAAAGCCAATCCACACTTATGGTATTCTCTATGAACATTTCTTATACAGAGGGTCGCGGTGGACGGGAGTCTAAAATCTTTGTTTTCGACCGCTACGAACCGGAATCGAATCCCAAACTAAGTACTTTTTTTAATTTGAAAAATGCTCCAATGACTCCAGATTCTTGAAAAAGTACAACCCTACCAGCAATTGCAAGTAAGAAAACATGGTTTTGGCAGACTTGTAAATGCAAAAATTGAACTGATTTTCACATGTGTAGACATTTGGTGAACTTGCAGTAAAAGCAGTCGCTTGCTATTCCCATGATTATAATGGCCTGTACCACAAGTAATAACTGTCTTAACACAATTGTATATATATGTAAAGAAAAATGTAAATGCATACATGTATGACAGCGAAAGTGTCCCTAGGAGTAATAGCGCTTTAAATTAAAATAAAATAAAATGAAAAAAATAACACCCAACTCACTCCGGACCATATATACCCGGCCATCCTTGCACCCCTCTATATGGCAGACATCAATCCAGAAGAGGACATCCATACGGAATAAGGCATCTCAGTTGGTCGGTATTGTGATCAGGGTGCACGGACCGATCTGATTTGCTACATGGACAAGATACCACCACCACCTGTACTAGGGATAATAAATATGATTTCTTGTGTACAATACTTCTCCTACCGAAATACAGTATTCCATCTCATGCTTACTATCGCTGTTATAAAAATCCTAAATATTCACATAATGTTTTACCTACCTAAATCATAGTATTTTAAATTTAGAATATTTTATATCTTATCTCATACCCCCTAACCTTAAAGAGAATCATTGCACAAGTAAGAAGCCTTTTTGTAGTACAGAGAATTAATCATGTTTCACTATTGAAAACTAAGACCATAAAATGCACCTTATGCAACGGTAAATTTAGTCTCGATTTTCCACCCTACATGTTCTACTGTACGGCAATTGAAGAAGAAAGAGAAATTATTCGTCAAGAGACCGGCTATAATAGCAATTCGACTTATGTTTTAATGGCAAAAGTCGTAAAATCTAGACCCTTTGCATTCGCTCTTTATAAATACTGGAAATCAGCTCAATCAAAATATTTAGCACAGATACCGGATCCAACTCGATAATTGGTCGAGGTTAATACTCAATATTTGTATATAACTATGATGCTAATCTGTTATTTATTTTGTCCTACCGGGAGAATCCTGTATGGCACGTGTGCCCAATAAAGGCTATTATTTTGTTCAAATCAATAAGCTTGAGGGATAAGTCTCTTTTAAATACATTTATTTCAAGCTTTCGGGCTCAACCGCCCTTCGACAGGAAAAATTATATTAGCTACTGAAGTTTTCGGATCTAATCTATATATACATTTGTGAGACGCCCGTGTCTCGAGTGTAATGCGAGGCTTGCCGCGGGAGGAGATGAGATCTTTGAAAAAGATGGCCGTTTAGCCCTTTGAAATATCGGAAATAAAATATTATTTATTGAATCGCAGAGTTCATGATACCGAGGGGGGTTTGGTGGCTGCAGGGAATATTACATTGTAAATTTTAGGTAAATCAATTTTTCTATTGAGGCTATGGAATTTGCTTGATAGGATAGATTCAATGATTAGTCTTTGGTGTTTGTTGGCAATATTGGAATAGTGAATTTTAGGTGATGTAATGTTGAAGGAATGGCCAGTTTCGTTTATGTGCTGTACTATTAAGGATCTATGGTCTAGGTTATCAATATTTCTTTTGTGTTCATTAATTCTAATATTGACATGACTCCCGGTTTCGCCTACGTAGAATTTTGGGCAGTTCAAACATTCTATGGAGTAAATAGCGTTTCGTGGTGTGCTGCTAGGTTCATTGAGTTTCATGATCTGGTTTCGGAGAAGGGATCCAGAGGTAGGTGCGCAGGTGAAGTAGGTTTTGATTCCAAATTTCAATAAGAATCTCGCTAATGTGGAGGATAATGGTGAATATGGCATATTGCAAATAGATCTGTATATTGGAGACTGTGTCTTTTTAGTTGGGTCATAAAAGTGTCGCAATATAAAGGATATCGGGTATGCGCAGTCCCTGAGGTTAGCTAATATGTTCTGTGTTTCGAGGTTCTTGTACATCTGGAGGGAGCAGTGGGTATGGACTCGTTTTGATAGAGCAATGACTGTGTTGATTTTGTGACTGATAGGACAGAAGGACGAGTATTGAACATAATTAGGACGGAAGGATGGTTTATAATAAACGGTGGTGTGCAATTCATGTTGGTGCCGGATGATTTTAACGTCGAGAAATGGAAGGGTATTATTGGTTTCTTTTTCAACGGTAAAGTGAAGATCAGGGTGATAATTGTTTAGATTGTAGAGGATGTCATCGGTTTTGGTGGTGGTGCAAATGCAAAAGATGTCATCGATGAACCTGCGCCAAAAGAATATATCATGGGGGAAATTGGCGGTAATCCTTCGGTCTATTGCGCGCATAGAGATCTCAGCAATTGTGGTCGATAGAGGGCTTCCCATTGGGGACCCTTTTGCTTGCCTGAATGATTCGGAATTATATGTGAATATGCAGTTATCTAGACATATGGAAATTAGTTGTGTGATTTTTTGGATGATATCTGTATCAATATGCTGTTCCTGCAGAAGTTCTATTGTATAACTTATGATCAGAGGATGTGGAAGGCTGGGGTATAAGGCTTGCACGTCAAAAGACACCATGATGCGGTCAGATTCAGGTTTGATCTTTAGTACTTCTCCTATAAAGGTTTGGGTGTTGGATATGGGGAATGGGTCATTCTGTAATTGGAGGAACGGTTTTAGGAAGTTGGCTATAAATCTGGAAAGAGGGGCTGTTGGAGAAGAGAAAAAGGCCACTATAGGACGCAAGGGAGTTTCAGGTTTGTGTGTTTTTGTGGACCATAAATATAGGGTTCATTGTGTGGGCTGGACAGGTTAGATAGGAATTCTTTAAGTTCATCGTCTGAGATCTTGTGGTCGGTATTAATCTTTTTCAGTTCTTTTTTGAATGATTTATAAGCAGATTTTTTTTTATCACTTTCGGATATGGGATGAAAAGCGGTTCGGTCTTCTAGGATTTTGAGCATTTTGCTGTTATAGTCTGATCGATTAAGGATAACTGTCTGTCCTCCTTTGTCTGCTTGGGTGATGACGATTTCTTTTTTGTTACTTAGGTATCGCAACAATTTCCGTTCATGAGGGTTGTAAAGGGGGAGATTGGGAGGTGACACTATTAAATTGGTGACTTTGTTTCGTATAATGTTTCTTTCCTGTAGATTGAGTCTGGTAATGGCTGATTCGATTCCACTTATAATTCTAATGGGGTCTGGTTTCTGGACTGTTCTATATTTCATTCCTTTTGCTAGTAAGATTTCTTCGTCTAATGATAAGGTGGCATTCGACAGGTTCATTATAGCGCTTGTTATGTTCCGTGGGTTCAGTTTTGGACAGTTATATTTGCGGGCCCAATGTTCCAGTTTTTTGTGGTGCTTGGTCGTAATCTCTGTCTTTAAAGAAAGCACTTCTGAGGTGATATGTGTCACCATCTCGTACATTCTCTGAGGTGGCACTACTTGAGAGGTGAGGCAAATTAATTCTTTGATGGTTTTGGAAAGAATACGGATATGAGAATAACATCCCTGTGTTCTGCATCTTAAAAGTTTCATTTGAGTGTCTTTGATTACTTTGCAGGAGAATGGGTTCTTCACTGGGTCCTTAATTCTCAGAGGCGGTGGGATGAAATTTAACTCTTCACACCTGCGATTGATATCTTATCTCATAATGGTTATCAACCTCTTTAATTTAATTTAAGTTATTATAATGAAGATGTTTTAATTTCAAAGAGATTATATACATTCATGGACAAACTCTAAGAAAGTGGGATTCTTTAAAGTCGACGGTTGTCTGTTTTTTTTTATTAAGGAGATAGCGAATAATTCGTTCACACTTGTTTTTATTTTTGTATGTCTTCAATAAAGGTCACTGTAAATAAAATATTGTAACAAAGTTTTTATTATTATTTTTTTTGCAGAGTATCATTTTTGATGTTTATATTTTGTTACTCTGTGAACTTCACTCATTCCTTATCTTTTGTTTATCATTCATAGTTTGTTCTTGCCTGAAATAAATTGCTGTGTCATTCCGAAGTTGGTCTTCCCTAATTTTACACGTGGCAATATCTTTAAAGGTTTTTATCTGAATCCCGATATACATGCTAAAAGTACAACTTCCTTAAATTTTTTCTATAATTGCTACCTTCCACATAAAAAATTAAATATATTTTTTTGAAAATTACTCCACATTTGAACAACTAAAGATAAAATATAAAAGAGAGATACATAGCAATTATATTTTTTATTAAATAAAACAAAGATTTCTTTTTAGAGAGAGGGGAACTAGAATTTGTGAAGACTGAAATAATAGACAATTTGAGAAAAAACACAAAGTTTTATTTTCAGAGATGAGACCTGCCTTGGGGGATACCACTATAGAGTAATTACAAACTTGTTATTTTTATTTTAAAAAATAATTATTTTTCTCACTGAAAGATAGCACTTACATAGTCTTCTGTAGGTATGGAATGTTGGTTGTTATAGTTACAGAAATATCCTTCAATTTTGATGCTTTCATACAGTAGAGGCAGTTGGAATTCTCTACCTTTCATGATAGGTTATTTTTTCTTATAATTTTTTCTTTAAAAATATTAGTAAATTAAATTTAATTGCTATCTATCGTTAAATTTTTACACAAATAAATTTACTGGCAATGCGTTTCTTTTAAATATCATCAAATATTATCTTACAGACCTTACTGCAATGATATGAGTTATTGAATGAGAGGGTTTGGCTCATCAGTAGTGAGCCCTCTCAGCGCTTTCGCCAAATTAATCTCTAGACCGCTCTACTATTGTATTGGATTGGTTTGGAGTATACCCTGTATATTCTATGGAAGGCAGCTTAGGGGTGTTTAGTGAACTATGGACATAAGCTTATAGGTCTGTAGAGGTACATACATATAATTTCAAGGTATTGCATCGAGCAAAGATCTTCCGCAAAATATATTTCAAACATATATATCTGTAAAGCATCTGTAAAGCATCTGTAAAGCACATGTGCTCCTGGTCAGGATATACCTTTTTTATTTTTAATAACAACACCTGACCTTTTTATCTTTTTTTTTTCTATTATTTTTTTCATGTGTTAAGCGTATTTACGCAAGTTTGGCCTTAAATACTCATTTCTTGGTTTCTCAAGAAGCCACTGGGACCAAAAATCTTTTTTCGGGCTCTTAACTCTCGTCAGCCTTGAATTGCTCAAATATCTTTGAAACCGGCTAAATCAACGTTTTGTTGATTTTTGTTCAACTAGATGGCGCTCTGTTTTCTAAAACTGCTCATATGAGCGGTAAGGAAATGTCAATTTTGTTTTTAATATCAATACCTGATCATTTTTTTTTTATTTTCTTGATTTCTAATATATATATTATATGACGAAAAAAAGAATTTCCTGTCAGTTCAAATGAGCATTTAAATATATCAGAACGCCATATCGGTAAAAATATATAGACATGTTGATTTCTGAAAAAAATATTTTCTCGAGTATTGATCAAACCAATCTTGATTCATCAATAATAACTAACCTCGTAAGCGTTTCCAGCTGTTGGTCTTCATCAGCGAAAGTACAGGTTGTACGTTTCGGCCTTCCTGACGAAGGCCAACAGCCCGACACGCGTACGTGTCTAGCCTTTCTTGATGAATCGAGATTTATTTAGTCAATACATAGTAATAAAATCAAAACAACATTTAATTCATATTTAATCCGATAGATAGAGCGCATCCATATTCAAATGCTCATTTGAGCAGTCAGGAAATGCTTTATTCACATCATTTAAAAGAATCCTGAATATTTTCTATATTTTTACCTCCTTTGAATATATATAACTGGCGAAACCACTCGGAGGCTCATTAGGGATGAGCCAAGTCCTACAAATATTTTTCATCGTAGTAAGGACAGTGATGTGGATGAACTTATAAAAATAATTAAATATTAGTGGTTGAATATTAAATAATAATTGAATATTAATTAATTTATTTTTTTTTGGTTTTTGACCAAGAAAAGGTAAATTCATTCTGTCAAGAGATACGTAAATTTTGTTCGTTCAATTTTTATTTTTATTTTTGTTTTGTTAGTTTTGTTTGCATGTAAATATTCTTAAGGAAGAGAAATAAACTTTTATTTTTATAAGTGCAGACATCTTTTGTTTAATATAAGTTTCAAGAAAATTATTTAATTAGCAAAATAACAATGGCGACGAGGCTTTCGTTCGAACCATATGTAATGAAAGAAGAACCTTTTGAAAATTATATTCAACGACTCAAACAGTACATTTTTGTGAATGAAATCGAAGGTAAGAAGATTGTTCCTTTTTTATTATGTCTATTGGAGCAAATACTTATAGTATTCTAAAAGAATTGATCTCACCTAGAGATGTTTGTGCATTAGAATTCGAAGAAATTGTTAGTGTTTTACTTACTCATTTTACACCTAAGCTAAATATCATTTTTGAAAGATATGAATTCAGCCAATTGGTTCAGGAACATGGCGAAAAAATAGAAGACTATGTCCTTAAATTAAAAAAAAACAAGCTAATAAATGTAACTTTGGCTTAAATATTGAAGAACACCTAAGGGATAAGTTCATTGCAGGAGTTTCTAATCAAGTTATTTTGAAAAGATTACTGCAAGAGCCTGAGCTCACTTTTAATATGGCAGTAAATATGGCTACCACAATAGAATCGGTAGATTGTAATGTGCTGAAAATGAAGTCTCATGCTGAAACTAAATAAATAAACAAATTACATTCTAAATGCACACATTGTGGAAAGATGAATCATCATTCGGACAAATGTTTTTTTTTAAATTCTTTCTGCTATTCTTGTAAACAATTGGGACATATATCAACTGTTTGTCATTCAAAATCTAAGAATGGATATTTTCAACCAAGAAAGAGAGGAATATCTAGTGAAGCGTCTGCCCACGGAGAATCATTTTCGGGAAAGAATGGTGAGTCCATCAATAATATAGAATATCTGACTAATAAATTTGAGAGTATTTTGTATGTCTTCGACATAAAATTCTTAGCAGAAATTGACACTGGTGCGGCTTTAACAACTATGTCAAAAGATCTATTTTTAAAATATTTTGAACATATTAAATTGTTTCCGTCTAAATGTTATTTAACTGATTATCAAGGAAATGGCATTTCCTCTATTGGAGAATGTAAAGTAGAAGTAAGATTTAAAAATAAAATAGGCCATTTAAACTTAATACTAACAAATATTAAAAATAATAAATTTCTCATAGGAAAAGACTGGATATTATATTTTGATATGGTACAAATTAATGTCCAACAAAATAATAATTTTGATACTAATTTAATTTTTAATAAATATTATAAACTTTTCGAAGATATAGTCTTGCCAATAAAAGATATTTCCGTACACATTAATGTAAAAAATAATTTTGCGCCAAAATTTTATAAATTTAGACCTGCTCCCTTTGCTATTAGGACTTTAATTGAAGAAGAACTATTATTTTTATTGAATAATGATATTATTGAAAATGTAGTGGATAGCCCAATAGCTTCACCGCTAGTATGCGTCCCTAAGAAAAACGGCAAAATTAGAATTTGTGCAGACTTTAAGAGAACCTTAAATTCATTTATCGAAGATGTTAAATATCCGATACCGAACATCGATAATGTTTTACATTATTTTTTTGGTAAAAGTATATTTAGTAAAATTGATCTTTCAAGCGCATATCATCAGATACCTCTAGACGAGGAATCTCAAAAATTGACAGTTATTTCTACCCATAAAGGCCTGTTTAAATATAAAAGGCTGCCCTTCGGTATCAAGTCCGGAGCGACTATTTTCCAAAGAACTATGGACAATATTTTTTCCGGTCTTAAAAATGTAATAATATATTTAGACGATATTCTTATAGCATCGTCTGATGTAAATGAGCATATTTCAGATATTGAAACAGTCATGAATAAATTATCTGATTTTAATTTTTCAATTAATAAAGAAAAATCTTTGTTTTTTGTTGATGAAATCAATTATTTGGGACATAGAATAAATAAAAATGGAATCTATCCCCTTGAGGATAAATTGGACAGTATAAAAAATGTCTTAAACCGAGTAACATTTCAGAATTGAAATCTTTCTTGGGCATGTTATCATTCTACAGTAAATTCGTTAGAAATTTATCCATACATGCAAATCCTTTATTCTCTTTATTTAAAAGAAGTTATAATTGGAATTGGAAAAAAGAACATGATCAGGCTTTCGAAAAATGTAAAAATTTGATTAGTACAAAAACTTGTTTGACGCATTATTCGTAAGATTTACCTCTTTATGTTACTTGTGATGCATCAAATTATGGTATTGGAGGATATATTTCCCATATGGTAAACGGCATTGAGAAACCAATTACTTTTGTTTCAAGAACACTAAATGACACAGAAAAGAAATATTCTCAGATAGAAAAAGAAGGTTTATCAACATTCTTTACCTTAAACAGGCTAAAACAATTCCTTTACGGAAGAAAATTTATTATTAATACAGATCACAAACCATTACTAGCCATTTTTGGCGATAAAAATAATTTACCAGCCTTAGTGGCAAATAGATTACATAGATGGTCACTCTCAATATCAAATTTTAATTTTGAAATTAAATATACTAAGGGAACTGAAATACCTCTTGCAGATTTTCTTTCAAGATTTCCAAATCCTGAAAAGGGGGAGAAGGAAGAGGAAATGGGAGAAATATTATTAATAGAAAATTCGATATTAGATTACGTCTTGGTATCGTACAAAACCCAAGAAGATCCAACTCTTAGAAAACTATATAAATTAGTCAAGTATGATAAGTATGATATTGACTCAGAGGTAGATATAAACCTTATAATAGAATTAAAAACGAGATAACAATAGTAAGAAATTGCCTATTTTTCGGAAATAGAATGATCATCTCCGATTCCTTAAGAGAATATGTTTTGAAAATCATTCATGAAAATCATATTGGAGTAAATAAAAGGAAGACTCTGGCCAGAAGTTCTGTCTATTGGCCGGGAATGGATGAGCAAATTGAAAAACTGTCTAAAAGCTGTAGCATTTGTATGGAAAACACATCAAAGCTGCCAAACCAGGAATTTACTGAGTGGACTCCACCAAACAAAGTTTGGAAGAGGATTCATCTTGACTATTTCTATTTTGCGGGAAAAACTTTTTTGATATTAGTGGATGCGCATTCTAATTGGATAGAATGTCAAATGGTTCCAAATACATCGGCGGGATTCTGCATAGACTTTTTGAGAGAATGTTTAGCGAGATATGGTATCCCGGAGGTGGCAGTAATGGATAATGGGCCCCCGTTTAGAAGTTATGAAATAAAGACATTTTTCGAAAGAAATGGCATACATGCGATGTTTAGCCCCGCTTACCATCCGGAGAGCAACGGACTAGCGGAAGTGTCTGTAAGAGAGATAAAAAAAAACTATGAAAAGAATTATTTCGGAGGAAAGAGAATTACCCCTTGAGTTTGCTTTGATAAAGGCATTATATGCATATAGATTGAGTCCTTTGACAAGAACGGAAAAATCCCCTGCTGGAATATTTTTAAATCGCGAGATTAGAACGAAGATTTCCATGTTGAGCAAGAAATCAGTAAGAGTGGGGAGATTGAAAAATAAAAAAACAGAGCAATAGCTACAAAATAAATGATAGAGTAAGATACAGATGGATGGAAAGAGGAAAACCGAAATGGATGTTTGGGATTGTAAAGAGAATAGTGGGAAGCAACAGCTGTATGATAGAAACTGATGGAATTGAAAAGAAAGTACACACTAACTATATGAGGAGAAGTATGGAGAGTAAGGATGTTTCGTCATCAGAAGAAGGAATAAGCTTCCCAAGGCCTCAGACGTCAAGTCCCCTGACTCCTGCTACAATAGTAGCAGAATCTACACCTGGACCACCGACTGAATCTACACCTTCCCGGAGATATCCACTACGAGAGAGGAGACCACCGGATAGATATGTACCTTAATAAGTATTGCTATCTTAAAAAAGGGGGAGTTGATGTGGATGACTTATAAAAATAATTAAATATTAGTGGTTGAAAATAAAATAATAATTGAATATTAATTAATTTATTTTTTTTTATTGGTTTTTGACCAAGAAAAGGTAAATTCATTCTGTCAAGAGATACGTAAATTTTGTTCGTTCAATTTTTATTTTTATTTTTGTTTTGTTAGTTTTGTTTGCATGTAAATATTCTTAAGGAAGAGAAATAAACTTTTCTTTTTATAAGTGCAGACACCTTTTGTTTAATATAAGTTTCAAGAAAATTATTTAATTAGCAAAATAACAGACAGGTGATAGTTATTTTATTTGTAAGTAAAATTTACGCTTAAATAAATCCTATTATCCTATGCAGAAACGTAATTATGTCATATATATATCTTATATTTAAAAAATAAAAAGATGGGATTTCTGTTGTTTTGGATCATGTTGAGGATTAATCTATGGCGGTGCAGTCGTGGTTGAATAATATAGTCTTGATTATAGATTTCTTTATTGAGCGCGCGCTGAGGAATGAATTACATATGAAAAACATAATTGATTAAAGTAATGCCTGTCTTAAGGCGTATAAATAAATATAACAAAAGATTATCTACATAATTACAAAAACCTTGAGTCGACCAACGGGGAAGAACAACAATCAGTTTATATAGTAGAAGCGTGACCTCTGGCGGTCGATTAAAACAGAGTATTTATATCAATGAAATTATAACTTTAAATAAAACAACATTTTAACATATAACATTATTAAATAAAATATTTCAATATAACATTTCAAATAATATATTAATATAACATTTCCCCCCTGTGAAGAAAATAATATGGGTTCATTCAGAGAAAAGTGATAAAAAAAATATATTGTTAAAAAAAAAGATAAAATGATTGATGGAAAGAAAATAATGTGAGAGGTGATATTCACTTATCATATTGGTTTTAAATATGGTAACCAATAGACAGGAACGTACAAAATTATATAAATGATAAAAATGAATAATAACAAAACAATTGGGAGCAAGTGAAAATAAAAATGTGATAATCCATAATCATATTGGTTTATTGTTAACCAATAGATTGGAAATTACAAAGTGTGAATGATGATAACAAAAATATGGTTGAGAGTAAAAAGGTGATATTCCACAATCATATTGGTTTGTTATTAACCAATAGATTGGAAATTACAAAGTGTGAATGATGATAACAAAAATATGGTTGAGAGTAAAAAGGTGATATTCCACAATCATATTGGTTTGTTATTAACCAATAGATTGGAAACAGACAAGAAAAAATGATACACATATATAATATTAAAAATGAGGAAGGAAAAATAAAATGCATGAATTATTAAAATGTACATGAATGAAAAATATTAATATGATAGCATTGAAAAAACATTGGATGATTATAAGAAAGAGAGGCATTTATGAGAAAAGGCAATAAAAGGCAAGGGTAATATGTAAAAAAAGACAAAATGCAAAAACAAGGAATGAACATGTAAAGATTAAAAAAGGTAATGGTAAGAATAGTGAATGGGCATAAAAAAAAAGAATCAAGGTGGATAATTATAAGAGGTAAAATTTACATAGTTGGTCTCGCTAAATTTACATGTTTGTTAGGCGAAATGAGAAACATATTAAAAGATTATGGCATTTAAAAAGAACTCTAAAAGGAGGTAAAAAATGAAAATTTTTTAAATAAAAACATATTTTGATACAAGATTAAATAAGAAAATAACATATCAAAAGTTAGGGAATTTTGAACATATTGAAAATTTGAAAAATATGAAAAAAAAAAACATTAAAGTTTAGCAAATTTTAAATAAAGAAATTGATTGTTGTGAGAGAATATGTTAATTTGTTGTTGTTGTTGTCCTCCCGGCCGACTGCTTTGCATAAGGCGTATTAAAAACTGATATGGTGTAAATGGTTTAAATTAATTTTAAATGTTTTAAAAGTAATTATTCAATGGAGAAGATATATTAGCAGATTTACATATATTCAAGTTTACAATGTAAAACCATAACACGATATAAAAGTAATTTTTAGTGAAAATGAGCAAAATTATTTGCACAAATTTAAATTTAAAGATAAAAAATGGCATGAGGTATATTATGGCATTTAGGAGCTAACTATACAAAGGAAAACTAAAAATTAAAGGGTGTGAGGTATTAAAATGGCAAAAAGAGCTATGGAAAAATTGATATATAAAAATAATATGACAAAAAGGATATATCTAAGCAAATATGCGATTGAAAACCATTGTAAATATTGGGTGTAACTACAAGTTAAAATGAGGAAAACTACGAAATATTGTGGATACAAAGTACCTTGGGTTGGATGATTCCGGCTGGAGTTGATCTCTCGGGAGATGGCTGTATGGAAGAAGGCTGCTTGTTGCGTGGAAGCGGGTGATGGCTGAGGATGGAGAAATCCGGAGTTGTCCTAAGTTAACTGGATATGGCGATGTCTGGTTGAAGTGGAGATGGCCATGCCTGTTTGGATTGGGCTATGTCTTGTAGATGGCCATTGTTGAATGTTGAAATCTATTGTCGATTGTATAGACTATGATTGATTGAGGTAGGTTATTCTTGGTTGAAATGAGCTATATCTGGTTGAAATAACTTATTTTTGATTGGAGAATTTGCATAATTGAATTCGAAAAATTTTGCTTTTGGTATAAACAGGTAAAGATCCTGTCGACTTATCTTATATTTAAAAAAATAAAAAGATGGGATTTCTGTTGTTTTGGATCATGTTGAGGATTAATCTATGGCGGTGCAGTCGTGGTTGAATAATATAGTCTTGATTATAGATTTCTTTATTGAGCGCGCGCTGAGGAATGAATTACATATGAAAAACATAATTGATTAAAGTAATGCCTGTCTTAAGGCGTATAAATAAATATAACAAAAGATTATCTACATAATTACAAAAACCTTGAGTCGACCAACGGGGAAGAACAACAATCAGTTTATATAGTAGAAGCGTGACCTCTGGCGGTCGATTAAAACAGAGTATTTATATCAATGAAATTATAACTTTAAATAAAACAACATTTTAACATATAACATTATTAAATAAAATATTTCAATATAACATTTCAAATAATATATTAATATAACATATATATATATGAATAAAACAAAGCATCAAGCAAACAATTCATATATATATATATATATATATTTAAAGTATTTCTCAGAGAATTTTGTTAAACTTTTTTCAGGTGTAAATATGTAAAAATACCTTTTACACCTCTATATATATTGTAGGAATTTGCGGAACAATTGGCCTGATGATGAGCTAACGCTTGAAAACTTGCCATTTTATTGAATAAAGAAAATTTTTGCAATTATTTGATTGACATATAGTTTTAAATCCTTTGGAATTATTTCACAATATAAGTTAAGATAGATATATGTATTGGAAAGGTTATCCTGTCTAATGATTGCTGGGGTAGGCAGGTTACGCAGTCATGGGGCCACAGTGGTTTCAGGCGTCGATGGGTCAAGCCAAGTTGGATGTCACCACAGAAAGAGGCTAGCGCCGAAAACGCGAACAAGGTCCTGGAGGATGAGATCTACTTGAGAGACAAAGATGAACGGTTGTTATTCGACTGTGTTTGTCGGTCGAGGGGGGGGGGGTGGTTCGAAACAAACTAACGGCTTGGAATCGGAGACCCTTGTCCTGTCTTAGCGCCGGCGGACTCTCAATCAAACTTTATTATCCTGTTTTGTATTACATGATGGCTAAACTGGCGATTTGAATCGTATCTAGATTTTTTAGGTCTTTTACACTCTAAATATGTTATATATTGTTGCACCAGGTTGCGGCTTGGCAGACTCTTCAACCTTGATTCTCTCCTCTGCCAGGTCTTGTATCTTACCAGAACGTGTTTCAACCATCCTACAAACTTATATAAGGGAATAATGAGATAACTCTACTTTAAGTAGCCTCCAGAATAATTTATTTATTTCTCACATCAAAGAGAGCAGTGAAGTCACACAGTGTACCTAAATACAAATGATGATTCTACAATACATATATTCTGTTTAATAAAATAAATAAAATATAAATTTTAATTTAAAATATATGAAAAATAATATTACAAATTAAAATAAAATAGGTTTATTAGCCATGATGCAACAATATGGAAATATAGTATACATTGAAATATATTACCACATATATATATGTAATAATATATGCTCTTCCAGGATTAATAAAACAAATCTACAGTCGACCAGAGAGAGAGAGAACGCAGCTAAGGCCGGTCACTTGATATAGCAGTCACATTCCAAGGGGGCGACCGCAGGGCTTTTTCTTGGAACCTCAGTTCTATGTTTACTCAGTCGGGGGGTGGTGGCCACACAAGACGTGCATTTCGGCGGTGGCAGCCCGCTAGCGCTTCCTCTCTCCCTCGGTTTGCTGGGTTCCATCTTCCAAACTTGTTGTTTCCTTATTTCTCACTCACCACATTATTATCACTATAGTGCCACATCGAAAGTCGACAGGATCATATTACAGAAGAGTCGACAGGATCATATTACATATATATATATATATAATGTCTTTCTCATATATATATATATATATAATGTCATATATACAAGATGGTAATAATTACGCGACACAATACATTTATTTATTGACTCTGAACAGATATAATGAAGGTTTATATAATTATGAATATATAATAATCTTATAGAATTTGTGATGAATTTAAAATCGCCTTTGTAATAAAATCTAAACTTGGGAATAATATTTGAATATTTGAACTAAGTCATCTATAATGTATTCATCTATAATTATTCTTCTCTCTGATATTCTGTCTTCACTAATGGTAGAAATCTATATTTAAAACAAACCAATATTATTATAATAACGAATAGATTCAAAAAGGATAAGTTTCTTTATTCGAAAAATCAATTCGAGCTTTCGGGCGCAAGCTGCCCTTCTACAGGAATAATGGTTACAATTTCAAGTAGTCATGTATTTACAGTTATATATATTTTATTTAAATGGTTTCTCGCTTTGGTCTTGTATAGCGTGAGTGGATCACATGCCCGCGTGATTTAGTTTAAATCAAAGAAAAGCCTTGATAAAGAGAGGCGTGTTGCCCCTAGAAATACTAGCTGATTAATAATTTATATCCAGTATATGCCATATAGAGAGAGAGAAATAAGGGTTCCCCGGGCCCCTGGAACGCAAAAAAAGGCCAACTGCCCGGGCTGTCCAGCTAACTAGCAGAAACCAGCCACTCTAGACTATATTTACACAAAGCCAATTGCAGGGCCGAACCAGCTGGTCAAGAAGTTCCATGCCTGCAGGGAATCCGGGAGTCCAGCCAACGAGACTGGGTCGAAGGAGGTCCTCCCAAGCAGCAGGGCTGTCTGCATTCTGTGTCGCATGAAAGCAGGGCATCTGAACAGAAGGTGGTCCACAGTCTGTTGTTCCTCCATACAATGTGGGCAAGATGGGTCTTCCCCAGGCTGCCAGAGAACCAAGTCTGCCCGAACATGGCCATGTCCTGTAAGTAAGGTGGTGGTGACTTCTCCAGGACGGACCTTAGGGAGGAATTGGAGCAACCGGTCTGGAGTATGGGCTATTCTCCTCAAGTGTCTGTTGGAGTGGTCCCGGCAATAGACCTCCATCCAAGCGTCTAGGGCTGCCGTCCGTGAGTGGTTACGGGCCAGGCTTCTAGGCGGGATGGAAAATGTTGGCTCTAAGGTAGAAACGGCCGCGTTCTTAGCAGCTCTGTCTGCTCTTTCGTTTCCATCGATGCCGCAGTGACCCGGCACCCAACACAGCTTTACATTTTGGTTGGTGTTCAGTGCGAGAATAATCTCAGCAACTAATGTCGATCGAACTGGACCTGACGTACATATGGCTGACAGAGCTGATTTGCAGTCCGACGCGATAGTGATTTCCTCTCTAGAATAACCTTCCTCCACCAGACGGACCGCCCAGCGGATTGCCAGAAGTTCAGCCTGGAAGGCTGTGCAGTCTGGATGGAGCCGTAAGAGAACGGGCTGCTGATCTTCTGCTGAGGGAACAATTGCAGCGCCCACCCCAGCCTCATTTTTTGATCCGTCTGTAAATATTATGGGTGTTGTTATCTCCTCGATGCTTAGAATGAAAGACAATTGACGTCTATCTGGAGGGTATGGCAAAGAAGCAGGGCCTGGTCTAGATTCAAAATTTCCTTCATTGATTTCCTTTAGGAACGCCGTACGAGACCTAACAATAATATCGAGAGGAGGGCTGCCAGTGATGGAGATAGCTGAGACTGTTGGTGTGCGAGGACCTCCTCTCAGTACGCGTTTCGCAAAATTGTAGTGAAGGTTCCTAAGCTGCCTAATGCCTTCGTTGGAGAGAGCACGACGTCCCCATGCTGACGCTCCGTAAAGGAAGGCAGGTACCACCACCGCGTCGAAAATCCTAGTTCCAGCTGAAAAGGAGATTCCAAATTTACCCTGTATGGAGTTGGTGAGTCGTGGGATTATTGATCTGCATCTACGTGTGATCTTGCGTAGGTGGGCGACAAATCCGCGGGTCTGGTCAAATTCTACTCCTAAGATTGTGATTGTCTTCTTGATGTTTAAAGGTTGACCAAGGATTTTAAGCCCTGTCTCGGAGTTGGGCTGGACATTACGCCATTGGAACAGGCAAGCTTGAGTCTTACTGGGGTTTATATTAAGGCCATACATCGTGCACCAAGATGTCAACCTTTCCAAGAAGTTGTTAGTGGCAGAGACCGGCAGGCGACCACGAACCTGAATCATAAGGGTGAAGTCGTCCGCGTAAGCTATTAATCGGCTATCTTTGATGGAGGGAAGGGTGAAGATGGTCCGAGCAACTATGTTCCACAGGAAAGGACTTAGCGCTGAACCCTGGGGAGTGCCGAGCTGGGAGGATGTACATTCTGTTGCTGTCCAAGCTGAATAAGAAACCCTCCGGTCTTCCAAAAAGCTTTTTACTAAGCCGGTAATGGACTGTTGACAATTTAGACGTTCAAGATTTTGAATGATTGCCGGCCTCCAAACAGTGTCGAAGGCCTTACTGATGTCCAAGCTGATGACAAGAGTTTTTCTCCAGTGAGCTTGTCTTTCTTCAATGAATTGAGTGATACTTGCCAGTGCATCTTCCGCTGAACGACCATTAACAAAACCGTATTGATCTTCAAAGAACCATCCGTGACGATCCGCGAGCCACTGAAGTCTGGCCAGGATACATCTCTCGAAGACTTTGGCCATAGTGTTCAATAAAGTAATAGGTCTGTATTTCTCCAGCTGACTGGTGGCTGAATTGGAGGGTTTAGGCTGAAGTATGAGACGACCTTCTTTCCATGGACGGGGGAAGTGGCCCATACGAAGGCATTTGGTGAACAAATCGGCAAGCAGGAATTGCAAGGAAGGGCCGCCCAGGTCTAGGCACTTTGAACCAAGACCCTCGGGGCCCGGGGCTTTCCTTTTTCCACAGCGATGAATGGCTCGCAAAACTTCCCAGGGTTTGAATTCAGTTTCGTCTGAGTGCGCAGAAATTGCATTCCTTTGCGGGTGAGGTCTGGTGTCAGGTAGGAAAAAGTGATTTAACACGGCCTGGCAAGTCTCATGAGGATTGTAAGGAGAGCCGTTATCATGTTTGAGAAGTGGCGGACCTCTGGGGGAGCCGCGGCCCCGGGCGATAAATCGATGTATGGCACTCCAGGATGCGTATGACACCTCCTCGCAGAGATTAAACCAGGATTTACTTTTAGCTTTCCGTATAGCCGCCTTCAGTCGATTATGGCACGCCCGGTATAAACCGCGGAAGAAGTTCCTAATAGGACACCGGGCACTCTGACTGCAACGGCGGAGGGAGATAACCAACCTTCTGCTCCGACTCAGTTCGGGGGTCCACCACGGCTTTGACGGTCTTGTAGTATTGGAGCGTCTCCTCATGGAAGAGTCACAAGCTTATTGCAGGATGGAAGTCAGAAGGAGGACCACCCTGTCAATATCTTCTGGAGTAGAGGCCTCGTTCAATTGGGTAGTTACCTGGTGGAGAGAAGAGTTGAGGAAGGATTTAAAGGTCTGTTCTTTACATGAGGATTCAACCCAGGAGGAGTTCGTATCGTTATTGACCATGTCTAGGAATATAGTCCTAATAGGTATATGGTCAGTGAAGGCCATCTCACCTAATAAACCACTAGTGGCATGGATAGCCAGTGAGCTGGAGGCCAGAGTGACATCTATAGAAGAAGACAAAGACCCATTTGACCAGGTAGAGATCACAGGGGGTCCCAAGAAATGAAGATCATTGAAGCTGGCGAATTCTTCCAGATTAGCACCCCGGAAGTCCAACCTCGAACCTATACCCCAGGTAGGAGAGTGGGCGTTAGTGTCCATACCCAGGATCACTGGAAGAGAGGCCCGTCTTATTGTATCTTCCAGAAGAGGGATGAAATCATCGGCAGCTCTAAGGCCGTGCCAGTAGGCCGAGTACACCGCGATGATACTCTGCTCTAGACATATGGCTATGGAGGTTATGGCGGTGTCTGGGGAGGTTAGAGGGATGGGATGAAGGTTGCTACGTGCCACAATTCCCGAGGGGATGTAGGCGCCAGGGACAAAAAATGCTTGAAACCCAGGTGTGGGCCAGAAGAAGTTAGCTGGGAGTTCTTCCAGGAGCACGATGTCGGCCTGTGTCGAATTTGCCAAATTTGCAATTTCAAGAATGGCAGTTGGTGATTTTCTAGCGTTCACCTGCAGGACACGCAATGGCCTAGACATTGTTTCTTGTTCGGGCTATTCTCTCTTTTACAAAGGGACAGGAAGGTGAGGTGGCAAAGTGGTTGATGGGAGCTCCAGATTTTTTGCTGCAGCGGCTTTGGCTTGGCTCGACCGAGCATTGGAAGCCCTCATGCTCTGCAGAGCCGCAGCGATAACAGATTGGATGGGCAGCTGGACAGGCAGACGCGCGGTGGCCGAAGCCACAGCAACGGAAGCATTGTTTTAAAGTATGACTGCGCTCATACCTGTGCATTAGACCTGCCACTGGGATACGTTCATGTTGACCGAGGATTTCGGCGACTTGGTTGTCCACTTCGATGAACACTGTACTGGTGTTGTGTGCCGCATTATTCGATCGATGGACTACCTTGATGTCACGTTTTCCCTGGAGTGACTGCACGGTGTGGTTGGAGCGGAGGCTCTCGCATATCTCCTCGTCCCGCACCTCCCCGTCCACTCTGAAGAGGCAGTATCTTGGTAGGATAACCGGGCGCTCGTGGCAGCTTAGACCCGTTGGCAGGGAGGTCAGCCCCGAGGCCAGCGACTTTGCCATTTGGGTCGTTTTGGTGTGGAAAACAACCTTGCCGCTGGTGTTTATGGACGCCACCACGTCTTTTGATGACGCTAGGGAAGGATGAATCTTTTGAATTTCCCTTGGGTTGGTTTTGGGGTCAGCCGACTTGACGACGACGTGCGATTCAAAGGAAGGAGCCAGATTCACAAATGTGGCTTTCACTTTGGGCTTCGGAAGTGCAGGCCTTACCGGCTTCTCTTTCTCAGCCACTACCGAGGCGAATGAGGTGGAGGGGATCGGGATGTTGGCTGTGGGATTGGGTCTTCCTAGACTGGCTCCCTTGAAGACGTCCTCAAGAAGAAGTTCTGCCTCTTGGACGAGAGTCAGCATCAGTCCTCTGGTGGCCATTTGCATTTTTTCGGGGGTGTCCAAGCTGGTGTCCGCAATGATCGCCTCGAAGGTCCGGCACCCAAAGTTGAACAAGCTTGCTGTGCTGTTGAACTTGAATTGATTGTGGGAAGACGGGAGGAGGTCTTCGTCCTCAGGACGCGGCCGCTTTTTGTTGGTCTGCTGACCTCCTCCACCACCACCACCATCATACTGGTTCGGCTCCATAAAAAAAAAAAAAACTATCAAAAGCAAATTTACTTCAAAAAGACTAACAAGACAAGGAACACTATTGTCTCGACAAGAGATTGTCGCTGACTGGCTGATGCCATATATTTATTTATACATATATATATATATATATAAGCTATTTTTTGCATATTTAGGATTATTTATGAAGTTTTATATTTTATATTTTAAAGAAAAATTATTGCTATGTAAATTCGTTAATTGGTTGATATTATTATATGCAAAATTGTTAAGTGGTGTGATGAAGAGAAATCGGATAATTCTATTTTAGTTTTTGGACCAGCCTATCATATGTCTCTGGGATATCTATGTGTCTATTTATGATATTATATTTTGATGAAATCAGTGCTTCCAGTATTAATCTTTTGTATTTACTATTTATGTTTGTATAATGAATATTAGGGTTTGCTAGGTTGAAATCGTGATCTGTGTTTCTGATATGTTGTACTATTAGAGATTTGGGGTCTTTGTTTTTAATATTTCTTCTATGTTCGTCTATTCTGTCTTTTATATGTCTGCCTGTTTCACCTACATATACATTATTACATTGGTTGCATGGTATGGAATATACGGCTTTGCTATTGTATAGTTTTGTTATAGGAATACTGTTTCTTGTAATGGGGTTTCTTATTATGGTTGCTATACTCGGGTTGCTTTCATAATATGTTCTTATACCGTGTTTGCTTAAAATTCTGGCTATATTGGTACTACTATGGGAATAGGGAAATATACATATTGATTTATAAACATGATTATTTCTTATAAGAGAGGGATTATGGAAATGTCTTAATATAAAGTTTTTCGGATAACCACTAGAAGTGAGTTTATTGATCAAAAATTGAGTTTCTGTATCTTTTGAGAGTTGGGTGGAACAATGTGTATATATTCGTTTTGAGAGGGTTTTTACAGTGTTGATCTTGTGACTGAGGGGGCAATAAGAGGAAAAGTGTATATAATCTGGAGTGGAGTTTGGTTTATTGTATATTTCTGTTGTATATTAGTTTTGTGTTTTTAGTATAAGTATATCTAGAAATGGTAAGGTCTTATTGTTTTCTGTTTCTATGGTAAAATCAATATAATTATGTATGGACTTTAGTTGAGTAAAAATGGTATCTATTTTGGTAGAGTTGGCTATACAAAAGATGTCGTCTATGTATCTCTGCCAGATGATGATATCTGTGGGAAAAAGGTTGGTTATTGTTTTATCTATTTTTCTCATTACTATTTCTGCCAAAGGTGAAGAGAGGGGACTTCCCATTGGGGAGCCCTTGGTTTGTCTATAAAAATTACTATTGAAGGAGAATATGTTGTATTGTAGGCTGAGCTTAACTAATGAAATAATTTTAGAAGAAGTATCTGGAGGAATATTGTTTAATGCTAAAAATTCTTTTGTGTTATCTATTATTAGACGGTGTGGTAGGCTTGGGTACATATTAACTACGTCAAAAGATATCATGGTGCTGTTAGGAGAGGGGGGGAGGCTGTGTATATTTTCTATAAATTTTGGTATGGATGTGATGGATGTGGTGGTAGGATTATCTTTTAGAATGGGGATAAGGAAGTTTGCTAGGAACTTATCTAAGGGGGCTATAGGAGACATATGATAGGCTATAATAGGGCGAATAGGAATACCTGGTTTATGGGTCTTGGGTTGGCAGTAAATATAAGCGGTACTTTTTATGTAGTTTTTTCCTCTTATTGCCCCCTCAGTCACAAGATCAACACTGTAAAAACCCTCTCAAAACGAATATATACACATTGTTCCACCCAACTCTCAAAAGATACAGAAACTCAATTTTTGATCAATAAACTCACTTCTAGTGGTTATCCGAAAAACTTTATATTAAGACATTTCCATAATCCCTCTCTTATAAGAAATAATCATGTTTATAAATCAATATGTATATTTCCCTATTCCCATAGTAGTACCAATATAGCCAGAATTTTAAGCAAACACGGTATAAGAACATATTATGAAAGCAACCCGAGTATAGCAACCATAATAAGAAACCCCATTACAAGAAACAGTATTCCTATAACAAAACTATACAATAGCAAAGCCGTATATTCCATACCATGCAACCAATGTAATAATGTATATGTAGGTGAAACAGGCAGACATATAAAAGACAGAATAGACGAACATAGAAGAAATATTAAAAACAAAGACCCCAAATCTCTAATAGTACAACATATCAGAAACACAGATCACGATTTCAACCTAGCAAACCCTAATATTCATTATACAAACATAAATAGTAAATACAAAAGATTAATACTGGAAGCACTGATTTCATCAAAATATAATAGCATAAATGACACATAGATATCCCAGAAACATATGATAGGCTGGTCCAAAAACTAAAATAGAATTATCCGATTTCTCTTCATCACACCACTTAACAATTTTGCATATAATAATATCAACCAATTAACGAATTTACATAGCAATAATTTTTCTTTAAAATATAAAATTTCATAAATAATCCTAAATATGCAAAAAAAAGCTTATATATATATATGTATAAATAAATATATGGCATATACTGGATATAAATTATTAATCAGCTAGTATTTCTAGGGGCAACACGCCTCTCTTTATCAAGGCTTTTCTTTGATTTAAACTAAATCACGCGGGCATGTGATCCACTCACGCTATACAAGACCAAAGCGAGAAACCATTTAAATAAAATATATATAACTGTAAATACGTGACTACTTGAAATTGTAACCATTATTCCTGTAGAAGGGCAGCTTGCGCCCGAAAGCTCGAATTGATTTTTCAAATAAAGGAACTTATCCTTTTTGAATCTATTCGTTATTATAATTATTGAAAGGATTATACGTCTTAAACCAATATCATTGGCAATTAAAATAATTTTATTGACATCTTGTCAATACCTTCAAAGTTCACAGTCTGCACTATTTAAAAAAAGAGTATATGCATTACATACACTATGTACAATGAATATGGCGCCTCTGCCAGCCCTGCAGAGTTTGATGGAGAATCGCCAATGGGTCTCCAGCGACACCACGTATTTCGCGATATACGAAGAATACGTAGATCGCGTACTTCGCCGCTGAGGAGATGGTGATGGCGTGGTCCTCGAGACCAATATCATTGATAAGTAACAACCTTTACATATAGAATACGCTATGTGTATTGTGTTTACTTATGTTAATAAAACCGACTTTTGGATGTGTTGTCTTGTATTTTTTAAGAGGGAGAGCTGTACCCAAAGATCTGCTACATGTGTGGAATTTCTACCATTACAAAGCGCATATTTCTATAGATTCTCTAACAATCATCACCAAGAGTAACCCTTCAAGTAGAGATTATATAAACAGAATCTTTCTATTTCTCTCTCTCTCTCTGAAGAATGGACGAACATTGTTCGATACAAATACTCTATGTGATTCTACTGTCCTAAAAGCTTATGTCCATAGTTAGTTTAAATACCATATCTAAGATTCAACTTTTAATTGTAGCATATATAAGTAGAATAATCCAATACAGTAGTATAGCTCTGAAGAAGCGGTCTGGTAGATTAAATTGACGAAACCGGGAAGGTTCACCACTGATGAGCCAAGCCTTCCCAATTATTTTTCATCGCAGAAAGGACAGTAGAAGTTTGATTTTTTTGTGAAAGAAATATTCACGTCTTAATGTTTTCATTTGCTGTATTCAGATTGCGCGTTATTGCTTTATATAATATTATATTAAAAATAAAGAAAGCATAACACCTGACCAGGAACACATGTGCTTTTTAGATGGCAGAGCGCCATCTAATGGAACAGAAATCAACTAACCGTTGATTTAACCTGTTTTCTGATAATATTAGATATAATTATTAGCTGTATATATACTGAATGCAATGTTTAAATCAAAGATACAATTCTTTCATTGGTCTTGTAGAACGAGAGTGGTGTATACGTGCTCGCATGTTTTAGTGAAAAACGCAAACATCCTCGATAAAGAGAGGCGAGTTGCTCCTCGAATAATTGGAAGAATAAAAAATATTTATAAAATCAATATATACATATTTTCTAGATTATATGTATATTTACATATTCTTTACCTTTCTTTGGATGTTTATTTAAGATAAGTTGAACACTACATTGTCATGTAGAAATAGGAGTGGAATACAAACGCTTCGATGACAAAGCTATCGTACTTTGACAAGTGTATTAAAATGTAATCAAATATCAAAAACAAGGCAAATCAAAGGGAATGGCGGTGACATACATCAGTAGAGAAGCTTACTTAATTCATAAAATTCTTTTACATATAGGGACTATGTGTTCTTTTTAAAGGTTAATTGAGAATTATATAGCCTCCCCCCCCCCCCCCCTTCCACATGGATCTGACGTATTTCTGTCAAAGACTATATCAGAATTCTGGCACTAAATTCTCTCATTAAAAGTATGTTTCCATTTCTTGGAAAATGAAGAATGGGTTTGTGGTCGAGATTTCGTTTCAATGATAGTAGACTTATTAAAGAGAATTCAATGGCCTAGATAGGGTAATGGAATCCTAAAGCCAATCTCTTCGTTGTATATGGTCAAAAATGGAAAACATAGCATCACTAACAAAGATGTTTGTTTAATGATATCTATCTTCATTTTCAGAATCTGTTTTTAAAACTGTTAAAATGGCAATTCTCTCGGATTTCATGATATAATTGTTTTGACCAGTGACCTGTTACTCTGTGGTATGTTGCGGTGTATATATGGATGGAGTATCGTTGTTAGTTAGTTAGTTGTGTCATCTTACCGTGATCGGTTTAATAAAATCCTCCGGTGTTCAGTGCCCTCTCCTATCTTCCTTCCTTTTTCAACAGGTTATGGGCCCAGGATTACTTTAAAGAAATTGTAGCATCAAGAAAGTATTCAAAATGTCAAGCCTTTATTAAATAGAAAAATTAAATTCCGAAAATTACGAGACATGGAAGATGCAAATGAAGATGATTCTAATTCATTCCGAACTTTGGGATTATGCAAATAGCATAAGAATCAAGCCTGAAACCGAAGTAGAATCCAACGAATGGGAGAAGAATGACCAGAAGGCGCTAGCAACTATAGTCCTAAGTTTAAGTCCTCCAGAAATAATACACGTGAAAAAATGCACAACTTCTGCAGAAGCATGGAAAAATTTAAATAAAGTGCATCAACCAAAAGGGCCTGCAACTAAGGTTTTCCTTACGAAACAGTTGATCCTCTTGAAGATGAATCCTAATGAAAGGCTGCAGGATTACCTTAACAAGTTCAGCAGTTTAGCTGACAGGCTGAGTGAAATGGATGCTCAAGTCCCAGAGGACTTTCTTTCTATCCTTTTATTATGTAGCCTTCCAGAGAGTTATGAAGGATTCAGAACAGCGATAGAAACTAGGGACGAACTGCCTAGCTTTGAAACTTTAAAAGTGAAAATGCTGGAGGAGGAAATTAGGCAAACTCAATTGAACGGCACAACTAATACCGAACAAGCTTTCCTTGGAAACCCAGAAAGAAAGAATTTGCCCAGCACATCAAAACCAAAGCCAAAGGGATTCCCATTTAGCTGCCACTTCTGTGGAAAGAGGGGACATAAAGCTGCCGACTGCAAAAAAATAAAATCCAGGAACCCTAAAACTGAAATGGTTGCATCATTAGGAATCGAATGTTTAAACAAACTTGATGCAAACGAGTGGTGCTTGGATAGTGGTGCAACTGCCCACATGTGTAGCACAAAGAGATCATTCACTTATTTTGAAGACACTGCACCAGTAAAAATTACACTGGCAGATGGTCAATTCATTGAAGCTATAGGAAAGGGGAATGTAAAATTGGATTGTAAAACCAATACTGGAACTGTAACCCTATCCTTAGAAGATGTGCTGTTTGTACCTAGATTAAATGGAAATCTATTTTCTATCAGTAAGTGCACAGGTAAATTTAATAATGTAAATTTCAAGTACAGAAAGGCTGAAATAGTGAATTTGCATACAAAAATTTGCATACAGGCCTATGAAAGGAATGGACTTTACATCTTAAGTCAAATTAATTGTCCTAAGGCATTAGCGACAAGTGAAATTTGCATAGCTGGAGGGAAAAATTACGAAAAATGGCATAGTAGACTTGGCCATTTAAATTTGCAAGATCTCAAAAAGCTAAAAATGCAAAATATTGTATACGGCCTGCCAATTTTTGATGTTAAAAATTTTATCTGTGAAGTTTGTTTGAAAGGTAAACAAACAAGGCTACCTTTTCAGAAAGAGTCTTTTACGAGAGCAAGGGAACCACTGGAGCTGATCCATACTGATATTTGTGGTCCCATGAGAACAAAATCATTGGGTGGCGCCCTTTATTTTTCAACATTTATTGATGACTTCTCGGGATTTATCTTCACATTTATAATGAAATCAAGAAGTGAAGTATTCAAAGGATTTAGAATATTCAAAAATTATGCTGAGAAACAAACCGGAAAAAGGTTGAAATGTATTAGAAGTGATAATGCGCCTGAATACCTTAGCAAAGAGTTCAAGGATTATCTAGAAGGAGAAGGTATAGGACGTCAGCTCTCTGTCGAATATACACCTCAACAGAACGGTGTAGCTGAAAGAGCGAATAGAACTCTACTGGATATGACTAGGTGCTTCATGATCGAAGGTGATTTACCTGAAACTTTATGGGCTGAATTGATACATACATCAACTTTTATCAGAAATAGATGCCCGAGAAATAACGATTGTAAAACTCCACATGAGTTATTTACCAAAAGAAAACCTGTAGTTTCTCATTTAAAAATTATAGGAAGTAAATCGTTTGCCGTGAATAATAGGCCGAATAGATCTAAATTCGCACCTCGCAGTGAGGAATACAAGTTAATAGGGTATTTCACAGAATCTAAGGCATACAGACTTTGGAAGCCTGGTACACGTACAATTATAAAAAGTAGAGATGTACGTTTTATTGAACCAGAATTGTCCAAAATTAGGAATGAAGTCATTGAAATCGATGTCATAGATCCTTTTGTCAAGGAAATTCCTCTAGTTGAAGAAAAGGGAAGCACGTCCGAAGCTAAATCACAAACTGAAATTGAAAGTGAATCGGATCTAGAGATGTCTGATTTAGTGGACGAGCCGTCAGAAAGTGAAGTGGTCATTTCAAGAAGAGGAAGAGGACGACCAAGATATATTAGAACAGGAAAACCTGGCCGACCAAGAAAGGAGTACCCTACAGCCAATTTGTCAACGCAAGAACTTCTAGAAGCGAAATACTTGCCAGATCCAAAAGACGCAGAGGAAGCGCTGTCAGGAAGGGATTCTTATTTTTGGAAGAAAGCAATGGAGGAAGAGTTTGATTCCTTGATTGAGAACAAAACTTGGGAATTGGTTGATCCCCCTAAGAATCGAAACATCATAGGAACCAAATGGGTATTCAAAACGAAATGCAATAGTGATGGTTCTGTTGAGCGCCATAAGGCTCGCCTGGTAGCAAAAGGCTATTCACAGCAGTACGGAATAGACTACGAGGAAACTTTTGCCCCAGTAGTGCGCCAAAGTACTATTAGAATGTTTTTAGCCTTGGCTGTTGAATACAACTTGATACTCCATCAGATGGACGTTCAATCTGCTTATTTAAATGGAGAAATTAAAGAAGAAATTTATATGACACAGCCGGAAAACTTCGTCTCAAGAAAATATCCAGAGAAGGTATGTCGACTCAAGAAGGCCATTTATGGGTTAAAACAAGCTGGAATAGTTTGGCATGAAAAGCTCGACAATGAATTAAAGAATTTGGGACTGAAGCAACTTCAATCTGACAATTGTGTCTATATCAAGCATGATGAAGGTATTCTCCTGGTGGCAATCTATGTTGATGATCTGATAATTGCGGCTGAAAGAGAAGACACGTTGAAATCCTTTAAAGAAAGTATGAAAAGAATATTCAAAATAAAGGATCTTGGAGGGATAAATTGTTGCCTGGGTATAAGGATACAAATGAAAGAGGATGGTTCAATATCCATAGATCAAGAGAGATATATTGAAGAACTTCTGGCGAAATATAGGATGAAAGAGGCAAAGCCTATTTCTACACCCATGGACTCGAACTCCAAGTTAACAAAAATTTCATCTATAGAAGGTGAGAATGAGCCAGTGAAAAAGGTAGAATACCAATCACTGATTGGATCATTGATATATCTCTCAGTGTCGACAAGGCCCGATATAGCCTATGCAGTTAGTGCTTTGGGACAGTTCAGTAATGATCCTAGGAGACAGCACTGGAATGCTGCCAAGCGTGTCCTCCGCTATTTGAAAGGCACCTCATGTTTAAGGATTACCTACAGAAAATCAAATGAGGCTCTTCATGGTTATGTCGACGCTGATTGGGGTGGAAACCTCGTGGATAGAAAATCTCATACGGGAATTGTTTACTTCTTGGCAAGAGGTCCAATAGCCTGGGAATCGAAGAAGCAGCAGACTGTCACTCTTTCGAGCACAGAATCTGAGTACGTCGCACTTTGTGAAGCAGGAAAGGAGGCAGTCTATCTTAGAGCGCTGTTGGACGAGATGGGATTTGGTGAATTGCTGAATGGACCGACTGTTCTGAAGACGGATAACCAGGGTGCTCAACAGCTGGCGAGAAATCCGGTTTATCATGCCAGAACTAAACATATTGACATCAAATGGCATTTCATCAGAAGCATTTGCAGCGATGGACTTGTCGAGGTCGTCCACACACCAACCCAAGAAAATGTTGCCGACATCCTTACTAAAGGCCTACCAAGGTTTTTGTATGAAAAACACGTCACTGGATTTGGAATGTAGAAATCTGATGAATTGAGAGGAAGTGTTAAAATGGCAATTCTCTCGGATTTCATGATATAATTGTTTTGACCAGTGACCTGTTACTCTGTGGTATGTTGCGGTGTATATATGGATGGAGTATCGTTGTTAGTTAGTTAGTTGTGTCATCTTACCGTGATCGGTTTAATAAAATCCTCCGGTGTTCAGTGCCCTCTCCTATCTTCCTTCCTTTTTCAACAAAAACCTCACATAGAAATAAAAGAAGACAAATTTAAATATTAACTATAAAGCCATAACGTGGCATCTATACTTAAAAAATACAACTATTAAGCCTGAATTCTTCTTTTACAAATAAAATTACCTTTCTACTGTCCTTACTACGATGAAAAACAGTATTAGGGCTTAGCTCATCAGTGATAAACCCTACCAGTGGTTCCGCAAATTTAATCACCAAAGACTTCTTTTTAGACAATGCATTTTTCGATATTCATCTACCTTACAATTTACATAACAAACAAGATACAAAAAAGTAAGGGTTAATAATATAATCAATATATTTATCATATTTCCACTTAATATACTCAGTGAAAGTATAAATAAAAACACTTTATCATAAAAATTAAAAACAAAGTAAACAAATTAAATTCATAGTTAAACTGGGTTACGCATACTTATTTATAGCACTTAAGTTAGAAATGACGGTTATAAACAAAATATAAGAATTATCAAAAAGAACATCATCAATTATTAAAAAAGAAACTTTATAACACCCAAACTTTGATATTGTAACTTATAACAACTAACTTAGCTACAATCCTATTATAAATTGATATAATATCAGTAGTTCTTGTTCATTTATAAGCCTCGGTGGATAGGTTAGAGAAGGAGAAGGGAAAAAAAAGAGAGGCAGTATACCAATTTTATAAAACCTCTCGTCATTTTTCATGATTCCCATTTTCTAGCCCTTGGAGCTTGTGAAAACAAAGAGGCAGTTAATGTCTTGGCAAGATTTCAGATCCCCTGATGGACTTTAGACTTGATGTGGCGGAAACAGAAAGACCGACTGGATTTCTCTCTAAATGGTTCTTCCCCTCGCTCTAATATCTATACATAGTTGGATAGATATGACCTCTCTCTATTTATATAGAAATTATTTGAGTAATGATTTAAGGCTTCACTGAGAACACTCTATATAGGGGCCTCATAATAGGGTTTGGATCTCCAAAAAAAAAGGTTTATTTTACGAAGTACAAATAGCTGAGAACGGTCTAGCAATAGAATTGAATTAAGGTGAGAAGAGAAAAGGTTTCCTTAAATGGGAACACAATTTCTCACGTTTTAAAATGTTTTATGGGGAAATAAACAGAAAAAAAAAAACAAATTTGAACATAATGAACAACCCCTATATATACAGTAAATAAACCCTCATAGATATGAATGTCTTTTTTTATTTGAAAAAATGTCTTTTGTCTTTACCTCGATGAGAAATTATTTGTGAGTCAACAAAAAAACGAGAAATTAAACAATACGAGTACTTGGGAGTTGGCTCTTTGAAAATTATAATTATTCATAACTTTGATGCACACATAGAATAAATGTAAATATGTGTGCGTTAAGACTTCTTCTTTCTTATCTCCACTCAATCAAATTAGGGTATCAAGCCTGTAGAACTGACATCCATAATCATGAGTGGAGTTGAGTCTGTTTTGTCCTTAAGAATGTAACTACTCAGTAGCAGGCCGAATTAACTCCAATTATGAACGCTTTATAAAATAGCTTTGTACTTCGAGAAGATGAAGCAGAATATTCCGAATGCTTCTCATCATATCAATAAAAAGATATAGCGTAAAATATCTCTCTTCATATTTAATATAACAAATAAAAAAATCATATCATCTTAAGATAGTCAGAGAAATGGGTATATTTGAAATTAAGCCATATAGAAACAAGGCTATCACCTTGAGTCTCAAAATCCATATATCGATTCAGATAATCTATAATATTTGAGTAAATTCAAATAGAAATTAATATATTTGAATGGAACCATATATAAAAAAGATTGTCATTCTAAAGACATTCAGAAACAAGACTTCATTTATAAAGTGCGCGAAAACATTGAAAAATAGACTTATCTTGAAGTGAAGCCATAAAGAAACAAAAAAGCCGTCATCTTGACGCGAAGCCATATAGAAACAAACAGGCCATCATCTTGAAATGAAGCCATTCAGAAACGAATAGACCCTTAGCTTGAAATGAAGCCATATAGAAACAAACAGGCCATCATCTTGAAATGAAGCCATATAGAAACAAATAGACCCTAAGCTTGGAATGGAGCAATATAGAAACAAACAGGACACCATCTTGAAATGAAGCCATATAGAAACAAACAGGACACCATCTTGAAATGAAGCCATATAGAAACAAACAGGAAATCATTTTGAAGTAAAGCCATATAGAAACAAAAAGGCCGTCATCTTGATGTGAAACCATATAAAAACAAACAGGAAATCATCTTAAATTGAGGCCATGTAAAAATACAAATAGAGGATGGTATAAATATACCAAAAGTGGCACCTTTCTCTTTAAAAATTTATTAAAACAAGGCATTTGGTTAATTACCCCAGAATATTGTCACGTGGAAAATTAGGGAAGACAAACTCGGGATAAGACAGCAATTTTATTT
Organism: Cordylochernes scorpioides; assembly: GCA_030710605.1. Lineage (NCBI taxonomy): Eukaryota > Metazoa > Arthropoda > Arachnida > Pseudoscorpiones > Chernetidae > Cordylochernes > Cordylochernes scorpioides. The sequence continues at coordinate 26,729,874 of CP092867.1, forward strand.
CAGGCAAGAACAAACTATCAATGGTAAACAAAAATTAAGCCACGAGGGAAATTTACAGAGTAGCAAAATATAAACATAAAATGGCCACTTTGTTAATAAAAAAATAATAAAAATGGATGAATACTGTTATTTATTTATTTATGCTTATGAGGTGATACAGCAGCGTATTTACAATTAGAGAGGAGACAAAATGAATTAAATCTAGAAAAAAGAAGTGAGGACATATCGGTCATTAAAGTCTGAGAGGCAAGGCCTTCAGCCAGTTCAGGGCTTCCGGGGTGACAGAATGGAGATTGGAGATTCCTCCATTGAATTTGTACAGCGGGCAGTCATCTAGTATAAGGGACATTGATTGTGGGACGTTGCAGGCACAATTTGGATCTTTGGTGTAGCCCCATAACTTCATCAGCTCTGCACACCTTCCCTGACCTGTCCTAAAGCGGTTTAGAAGCACCCATTCTCGTCGAGGGAGGGAAAAACTATACTGTGTTACAATATACTGAACGTTAAGGTGGCGATGAAGATTTTGCCACTTCACCAGTTTTATGTTCTGTATTGGGACCATGAAATGAATGTCGTATTTGAATGGATATTTGAAGGGAGAAGTGCCACTTTTAGTACATATATTTAAAAATATATGTTATAATAAATTATACAATATTGTTATAGAACAACTATGTGAAATTGACGGCTTGATATCGCCACTTTGCAAAGTATGAATTGATTGTTGTTTTTTCCTTTGGCCGGCTCAAATATTTTGTAAATATGTAAATACATTAGCAAACCTTTCGTTATCTTTATTATTCACGCCTTTAATCAGATATTTCATCCTCATATTACCAGCTCAATTGAACAAATAGTGATTTAAGCTTATTTTATTGTAATTTCTTCAAAAGAGGTTTTACGACTGCATACCATTGGCTAAATATTACTATATTCCTAAATCAGCTAATAATTCCTATCTCAACAATTATTATTATAACTTATAAATATATATAATCTAAATTTAAATGTCAAAAAATGCCGGTTTATAATCTCAAAAGTTTACTTTATTCATCACCAAAGAAACATTTTTAGGAAGACATTCACAGATATTCCATTATTAAATTTACACTTTAAAACAATTATAAAGACTGATTCAACTTATGTAATTCCAATTGTAAATGTTGTATGGACTAATAATATACTTTGTGTCTTTTTCGGATTTATTTAGGATGCAAAGCTGCGTACAGACCAGTTCCTAGAATGTTTATCCATTCGAAAAGACGTCTTCATCGGAACAAACCTCCTGCATACAGATGATATACTTTCCCCTTTATCCATTCATTAACTTGCAGCTATTTCTTTTCACAATACGCTCAGATTCTCTCAGAGAGAAATATTACGATTATTATCAATAAAAATCATTTTTTGAAAAAATCTATCAAAACAAAGAGAGAGAAATATTTTTAAAATTTAAATAAAATATTATTTTTGAATGCAAACCTTTTTCGTTTCTTTTTTTCTTTTCATTAATAAATTAATCATTTTCCATTCTTTATTGATTTTAATATTAATTTTCACAGAAGAAGAAGAAAAAAAAGCGTGTTGATTAAATTTAATTTTTAAAATGATAATAATTCATTTCTGTCGAGATTTATTTTTTTTCTGTTTGGAGTAAAATTCAATTAAAATATTTTATTCTAAAGAAAACAGTGTTGCGAAATACCCTCATTTTTTGTTTTAAAATAAAATATTGAAATATATTCTCTATATTTTATATTTTTAAGAGAAAATATTTGAATGAATTCATACATTCTTTTTATTATTATATATAGGTTATAATAAATTTGTCGACTGATTTATTTTTGTTGTAAAATAAAGATTTGAAGGTACAATCGTGTTAAAAGAAAAGCAGAAAAATAATTATTTACTACCAAGTCGTTTTATTTTAAATTACTTGAATAAAATATTACAATACAACATTTTTCACAGTTATATAGAATTTATAAATTAATTCTATATCAGTGAATTTTTATATAAAAATAGGTGAGTTAACTATGTATTTACAACAAATATTAAAAGTGGCATATTATAAAACTGGTAAAAAAATGTAAAATTATCAATGAATGAAAATAAAAGATATATTTTATTAAAAAGGAATATATTGGATCAAAATATCATTTATTTTACCAATATTTTAGTTAACTGAACGCCAACCTTTTTCAAGGTATTATAACATTTTAATGTGTGTCAACAACAAACTCAGCGCCATAATTAAATTATAAAATATTTAATTTTTAGATTATATAATATATATTCTTATTCTTTTTAATCTTATTTTATGATGTTCTAAAAAGCAAGTAATTGGTATTTTACACACAAGAAATCCGGTTATATATACATTTATTTTGAAAATAGAGCTATCCATAGATAAATCTTTAAATTAAAAAGGCATATATTGGATCAAAAAATCATTTATTTTACCAATATTTCAGTTGGCTGAACGCAAACCTTTATCAAGGTGTTATAACATTTTAAAGTGTGTCAACAACAAATTATTTTGTCCATAATATAAATATATATCAAATATTTTTCTACCCATTGAATATAACAAAATATTTTTAAAAACTTAATGCTGTTGACGTTATGTGGCGCTGAGTTTGTTGTTGACACACTTTAAAATGTTATAACACCTTGATAAAGGTTGGCGTTCAGCCAACTGAAATATTGGTAAAATAAATGATTTTTTTGATCCAATATATGCCTTTTTAATTAAATATACATTTATAATATTACAAATCTATTAATACCTTATGGAGAAATCATCAGGCATACAAGAATGAGTTTCTTTTGAAAATATCTTTATATATATTACGCTCTAAAGACTGAAAGCCTATTTTACCCATCGAAAAAAAAGATTTAAAATTCAATTGCCATCAATCGTTAAATTTTTAATAAATATTTTTGGCAATAAAATATAAAATCATACCAAATATTATATTTACAGATCTTACTGCAAAGATAAAGTTAATGAGAGGGATTGGTTTATCAGTGATTAACCCTCTCATTAGTTTCGTCAAATTAATCTCTAAACTGTTCTACTATTGTATTGGATTGGTTTTCTTATATATCCTGAATTTACTATGGAAGGCATCTCAGGGGTGTTTAGGGAACCTATGGACATAAGCTTATAGGTCTGTAGAGATGCATACATATAATAACAAGAAAATAAGATGTTTATTTTATATTTTATCATGTTCTTATGTAGAAAGGTTTTAGGCCTGCAAGCTAGATAAGTGTCATTTAAAATATTATTTCAAAAATGTATCGGAAGCTTGATGTTTCGTCATATATATATAAATAAACTAGCCGAATGGCCCGGGCAACGCCCGGGTTTTACCCGACTGGACCCGGCTTCGCCTGGGTAGTGTTCGAGCGAGGTTTACTCATGAATGAATAGAGGCCCCAACTGTTTGTAAACTCAATGTAATGAATTTTCTTTCAGCAAAATGGAGATAAATTGCAAACAGCAATATCGAAAATGCTTGTAAAAAAATCTGAAATATAGGATCCATTTCACAAACACATATAATGAATAGAGTGCTGTTTGGAGGAGTGGTCTAAACTGTTAATTTTTAAAAACCATGACCCGGGATCATCGAATGCAGATTCAGACACTTTGTTCTGAAAAAAAAAATTGCCCCAATGGCTCCTGATTCTTGAAAAATTCCAACCCCTCCAGTGAGTGCAAGTAACCAAACTGGGCTTTTATTCTTAAAAATAATTTTAAAAAATCTAATGATTAGTGTGAATAAAGGAAAATGGTCGGCACAACCTGAAATTTCACTTTGTCCACTTCACTCTCGGCTGTCCAAGAAGAAACAGCCAGAGCAAACATTTTAAAGGGCACCTAATCCGGCATTTACATATCTAAATAGTTAAGCAACTTTTATAAATGTAATATATTTCTGCAATATTGAAATACCTGGACTTGGAAGAATTTTGTATTAGTTATTGTTGCAGTTTTAGAAAAGTGTGGGAAATTGGATATTTTAACAAAAGAATATAATTTTTAAAATGGTATAAAAAATAAAAAGGAAATTTGCATAATTTTCTAATAGTCAAGGGCAATTTTAAAAATACCAAAAAAAGCAAGACCAAATAAAAAAATATATATAATATATGTGTGATGTTTCAGTAACAGCATTGTTGCCATATAAAGACAAAATTACTGAATGTATTCAGTTCCTTTGTCTGAAGATAGCCAAAATGTAACTGAAACCACACATAATGTAGTTATTTGTATTCGGTCTTGCTTCCTTTTTTTTTAATTATCCCTAGTACGCGTGGCACAGGCAATGATAACCATGGTGGGTAGGTAGCGACTGCTTTTACTGTAAGCGCACCACATGTCTACAAATGTGATACATTGCTACCAGCTAAATGCATTTTCACTATGGTGTGATTTCCACATGATGGATCTGTAGACACATTATAATCTCTCCAGAGCTTAAGGTAGCAAACAGTACTTTCACATTATATAAATATCAATGCCAAAAGCCAGAGTTATGATAGCATGTTGCAGTGTAATGTAGACCTGCAGGATGGGAAAAAGCAATATTATTTCCGGCTTTAATTTGAAAAGTATTATGAAACCTTAAAAATATAATCTTAACTTTTGAAGCATGAAAAAATGCTAACTTGATGTGTATCAATTTAGTCTAAAAACAAACAGCATGTAATAGGATCTGGAAACTCAGCACATATAACAGAGTCTATCTGAGTGGGACGGAGCTTATTTGCTAGCCAAACTAATATGTGAGCATGAGAGAGTCCCCTTTTCTGCCATTCAACAGAATACATCCACGCAACTGTTGCTCCATACAATTGGCCTTTTGTTAGAGCCCCAATAAATTTAACTAATTTTTGCCGAAAAACCCGAGCTGTGATATCATGTCTATCCAGCTGTTTTTGTCCTGGTAGCAACGCTGCAGATAGCTCTTCCCAAGAGGGGTTACTTGTAAAAGTAATAAAAAGATCTGGACGCCCAAATTTGCCGAACATAACAAAAAGCATCCTGCGTTTATTCCGCCAAATACCTGGGACTATTGACAAAACCTGATGGTAAAATGATCCTTTGACCCAAGCTATTAGGGTTAATATTTGCATCAGTTGACAGGGCATTGCGCAAACGAATATAACTCTCTGCACGCAAGTTTCTCTGGAGAAGCGTAAGATAGCGCAAAAAGTTCACTTTCTACCTTAGCATACATATCGACCAGGAATTGATGAAAGAGCTGGCCAAATTGAACAATGACATTTGGACTATTTCGGCGAACCATAATAAAATAGCCATAAAAATCCATAGAAGACACTTTACTTGACAAAGGCTGTCTAGTGTTTGTGTCGATCTGAGGAATATGAAAAGAATATCCTTCTTGGCCTTTCCAGAAAATTAAAGGATATTGAAGGGCATCATAAAAGCGATGTGTGTCGCTAACATGTTTCAGCAAATTATCTCGCTGATGTAAAACAATGTCACGTGAGCCAAACTGATTACCAGCTAAGACAACCGCAACCTCATTAGCTGTAGGAGCATTATACCGTCTAGGATGTTGACCAGGAGGTGTCCGATCAGCATTTACAACAACTCTGTATGCATCACTGGGGAGATTTTCAAGTGCAGTTTTAAACTGTTGAACCAGTAGATTGTGTTGGTGCAACATGTGCTGCAAACCCTGTACAATATTACGACGTACTCCCTGTATTTGCTGGCATCTTCGATCAGTCTGAATATCATCATCATCATCATCATCATTGCCCACAAAATAGATCTGAAGAAATCTACTTGGCTGGTTCTCAGATGGCATAAGTGAACCTATTCTGTGGTAGACCTGGCCTTGGATAGAAAATGTGGTTGGAAAAGTAACAGAGTGGGTTTGGTTTTCAGCTCCAAATGATGGCATTTGAAAGCAGGAATTATATTTGCGAATATTACGCAAAAAATGGACTGAATCAGAGTTCTCTCCAGATAATAGGCTGCGAAGTGGCTCGGGAGGTAAGTCAATTAATGGCAAACGGACTTTCCCGTTTGAACAGCACATTCCAGAAGACTCATCTTTCCATCTTAAGGCCCTAACAAAACCTGCATGTAGTGTCCATCATCACAAGGGAAATTAAAGGGTGCTTAAAGTATTCAACAGCAACAGAATAATTAAAACCTACATTTTCCATAGAAGACCAAACGCTGCTGAAAAAATTATTTGTTCTAGTATTCCTCCGAGTAGAAGAATATATTTCTGAATGCGCCTGTAAGCGAGAATGTATGGGATCAGGTGTCTCTAACGACCGCACAGCGGCTTGACGCGCGGACTGTGCACGCAATCTTCGAATATTCTGTCCTCTGGTTTCGCGCAGTCTGTAAGCATGCTGAACCCTAGAGCTATTGGAACGCTGAGAAAGATTGCGTCTCCTATGGCTTGGCATACCTACAAACACAAAGCATTAGTAAAAATAAAAATAAGGATAACTGAAAAATGTAAAACATCAAGGGCTGAGAATGAAGAAAAAATTCAAAAATAGTGTATTAAAATAAGCTCGACTCAGGACTAAGGCCAAAATAGAAAAATGCATAGAAATAATCTGAAAGGAGGGGAAAATGCATAAAACTCAATGAAAACGTAAAACAACTGATTAAAAAAAATCAAATGGAAGAAGACGTAAAAAAAAGTATAATTTGCTGAAAAAATATGTACAATAAATATGAGTAGAACATATATAGATATATATGAGCAGCTACATATTATGAAGCAGATAAATATAAATACTACCTAAACAATTGACAGCAAAACAAAAAAAAAAAGACAATGGAAGAAGGCCTAAAAAAAAGTCTAATTTGGTTGAAAAAACTGCCCAATAAATTGAGCCTACCCCTAAAAAAAGCAGTTATTAAAAATGCATAGAAGCTGCTTACAATATAAATTCTAATAAGTATAAAACTATTGCATGGAACAAACATATATAGTGAAATATACGTAGCAAGCTATATAGAAAAAAACATAATTATGAAATTAGAAAAATATTTCTAAACAATAATCTAAATCGTAAATGATTATATGATTTTATAATATATTATGAATATTCCTTATTATTTATTTAAGTAACCCAGGTTCCTGGAGCGTAATATTCCTTATGAGAATCAAACAGTATACCTTTGTCTAATTTGTTTGAAAAAACTGCTCAATAAATTGAGCCTACCCCTAAAAAAAAAGCAGTTATTAAAAATGCATAGAAGCTGCTTACAATATAAATGCTAATAAGTATAAAACTATTGCATGGAGCAAACATATATAGTAAAATATATGTAGCAAGCTATACAGAAAAAAACATAATTAGAAATTAGAAAAATATTTCTAAACAATAATCTAAATCGTAAATGATTATATGAATATATAATATAAAATGAATATTCCTTATGAGAAATATATACCTTATCTAAAAAAACGTAGTAGCAATTAAATTAGAAAAATATTTCTAAACAATAATATTTCCAAAGAGTTTAAATAAATATATATAATCTTACCTTTTGAATAATGCAGCGTTTAAACAAACAAAATAAGTGTAAAATTATTAACCAATCAAATTCGTCGCGACCAGTGCGGCGCCAAGCGGCAAAAGGCGGGAACTAATCCATTTCAGTTAAATAATTTTTAAAAATAGTACATTAACCTTTGTAGTTTTTTGAATAGCCTATATGTTAAACGAAATCTTCAGCTACCTACATGCGAAATTCCATAATGATAGAGTCAGTAGATTTTGCGTGATGCGATAACAAACATCGATTTCGCATTTCATTTTTATATATATAAGGAAAGGAAGGAAAGGATATAATATAAATGAGTTTTAAAAATTGTTTAAAAAAAATGCATCGGCCGGGAATCGAACCCTGGCCGCCCGCGTGGCAGGCGAGCATTCTACCACTGAACCACCTATGCTTTAAAAAAATCAAATTCATTTATCGTCGCGACCAGTGCTGCGCCCTAGTGGTAAAAGACTGGAACTAACGCTTTTTGGTTTTTTATTTAAAAAAAAAACTTCATTAACTTTTTTAGTTTTTTGAATAGCCTATATGTTAAACGAAATCTTCAGCTACCTACATGCGAAATTCCATAATGATTGAGTCAGTAGATTTTGCGTGATGCGATAACAAACATCGATTTCGCATTTCATTTTTATATATATAAGGATAATCTAAAAATTCAAATATTATTTTTTAAAAATTAATTTTATTTTCACATTCATTGAATATTCTTCATTTTTGACCAATAGTTTTAGAATATGGCACTTTTAATATTGTTGTATATATATGTATAGTTTACCTACCTATTTTTTAAATTCACTAATATAGAATTAATTTTATAAATTCTATATAACTGTGAAAATATTGTAATTATCTTCAACCTAATTGAAATTAAAAACTAATTGATGGTAAATGATCATTTTTCTATTATCACGACTGCATCATTATCTTACAACAAAACATATTATTTATAACATATTTAGTCAATGCAACCTATACCTTTTATTTAAATAAATTCTGATATACGATAGGACACATTTATAAATAGGTAATTGTGGATGTTTTGACAGCTACCTTTCCAGAGGGGATTAATTTATTTCACTTTATCTTATAAATATTAATAATTTTTTTTATAAATAAAATTGATATACAGCGAGATAGTGTTTAAAGATTTATTATAAAATATTTGAAGCTCTATTGCAATGACTTCCTAAAACGCTAATTCAAATATACAGTGAGGTTTCGTTATGCAGTTTCCACTTTATTTTGCACTATCCTTTATCTTGAATCCAAATTGTCTTTTACGATTTCCCGCATATAACACTATCCCTCTTAGTGTAAGCATTTTCATCATGAATCTAGAATATCGTTGTTCTATAACGAGGTTTTACTATATATACCATTCAAAAAGTTTTTCTTAAAATAAAAAAACATATTTATTTGTCGAAAAATAATCTGTTGCATAGATTGAGAGTTTCTTTCTAAAGTTCTCATTAAGGGGAACAAAGGAATTATATGTAAGTGGTTCTATATAGAAATATATATTTCTATTATAAAGCGTTTCGTATGTGTTTAAGGGAGTTTTAATAAGGCATAGTTTTTTCCTATGAGTATATAACTTAGAAAAATGATCATTTAAACCGTTTTTATTAAATATACTAATCAATTGTTACAGGAAAAATGATAAAATGAAGGGTAATATATAATAAAGGGTAAATAAGGGGTAAAAAAATAAAAATTTAGGGAAATATTTACAATTGTATATATTTTGAAGATTTGGCAATCCATAATTAAAATTATATTTAAAAAAGATGCATATATTGGATTTCAAATTATTTTTATTGTTCCAATATTTCGAGGGGCAACTCGCCTCTCTTTATCGAGGATGTTTGTGTTTTTCACTAGAACATGCGCGCACGCGTACACCACTCTCGTTCTACAAGGCCAATGAAAGAACTGTATCTTTGACTCAATTATTGCCTTCAGTTTATATACAGCAAATAATTATATTTATACTTAATATTATAGATTATTATTTTATCTATGGAAGATATAGAGATATAGATATGTAAACAATTTTTTGCAATTACACTGTGTTGTATATAAATCTCTATATCTTCCATAGATAAAATAATAATCTATAATATTAAGTATAAATATAATTATTTGCTGTTTATAAACTGAAGGCAATAATTGAGTCAAAGATACAGTTCTTTCATTGGCCTTGTAGAACGAGAGTGGTGTACGCGTGCGCGCATGTTCTAGTGAAAAACACAAACATCCTCGATAAAGAGAGGCGAGTTGCCCCTCGAAATATTGGAACAATAAAAATAATTTGAAATCCAATATATGCATCTTTTTTAAATATAATTGTATATATGTATAAATTTCTTCAGCAATGGCTGTGGCAATGTTTAGTACTATATGGCTTCACTTCAAGATGATGCCCTCTTTAGTACTATATGGCTTCACTTCAAGATGATGGCCTGTTTAGTACTATATGGCTTCACTTCAAGATGATGGGCTATTTGTTTTTATGGCTTCATTTCAAAATTGCCTTTTTGTTTTTTATGGCTTCACTTCACGATGATGGCCAATTTGTTTTTTATGGCTTCACTTCAAGATGATGGCCTGTTTGTTTTTATGGCTTCCTTCAAGATAATGCCCTGTTTAGTACTATACGGCTTCCCTTCAAGATAATGCCTTGTTTAGTACTATATGGCTTCACTTCAAGAGATGATGGCCTGTTTATTTTTTATGGCTTAACTTCAAGAGATTATGGCCTATTTATTGAAGGTTTCACTTCAAGATAAGGACCTGCATTTTTTTTGGCTTCACTTCAAGAGATAATGGTCTATTTATTAGAGGCTTCACTTCAAGATAATGGCAAGTTTGTTTTTTTATGGCTTCATTTTAAGATGATGAGCTATTTGTTTCTATATGGCTTCACTTTTGTAATATACTTATTTCAAGTAAATATACAATGTTAATATAATATACAATGATGGAAAAAATATTTTAAGGAAGTAAAATGTCTTTGATTACATCAGTCTGTTTTTTTTAAGGAAACAGAATCAATTTTGTTTACACTTGTTTATCTCGTGTGTCATCAATAAAGATCACTGTCTATCAAATATCTTTCAGATATATTGTCTGAATCCAGATATACATGCTAAAATGTACAATTTATTTAAGTATTTTCATATGTGTATGTAGTTATATTAAGATAGTTGCCTTAAAATTGAGTTATTCTATTAAATATTTATGAATCTAACTTTTAAATGTAAATATAATTTCTCAAATTGAGATATTCACTATAACTATTTATCTAAACCCATGATAATATTTACGTTAAGAAAATTCAATTAGTTAGGTTAACAAAAATAAATAGAACGTAACCAACGATCAAATTATCTTTTACAATCGCCATTTTGGAAAAAAAAATTGAAACAGAACAAAAAAGTTTAAATGGCGGATGTAAAAAATGGGGAAAAGTAGATAATTGAGCGTAGCGCCTCAGTGTGGCGGTTTTTGGTGAGATTTTGATGATGATAAGAGCTGCGGTTTTTTTCACCGAGTAGCCGGATTATCTTCCAATGATCAGGCAATTAAGTGGTGTGAAAATTGATTGGGGAACACTGAATGGTGACGGAGGCTTTAATGGAATTAAACTGGGGCCTATCTAGCTGAATGTTGAACGATTTCTTTTAAAAAATTGAATGGTTCTCAATCAATATATAACATAATTGATAACAAAATAATAATATTTATCGCAAATTTAAATATATATGTTTAAAATTCATTATTCGGTAATTTTAAGTAAAGCGCAATTTATTTTCTGATCAATAGATGGATCTGAATTTTAAAAGACCGATATTTTGTCTTTTAACAGAGTACTGATATCTTTATTTTTTTCAGTAAAAAATAGCATCTGGAGTGTCAAAATATAATTCTAATCAAACATCTTATTTCAAGGTTACGCTCTACACCTCCATCAAAATTACTCTTGTAATGCAAGTTATACTTCCGATTAAACACATACAATAAATACGAAACTATTTAAGACGCGTATGATTCTTTTAAAAATTAAGCAATTATCTACTGCCTTTACTGCAATGGAAAAATTAATAGGAGGGCCTGGCTCATCAGTGGTGAACCCTCCCAGCGGTTTCGCCAGTTTAATCTACCACCTTTATTTTTAAAAGAATCATACGCGTCTAAAATTGTTTCGTATTTTGATAACAAATGGCGCGCTAATGCATCATTAAATACAATAAATGGAAAAACTTTAAAAATAAGACCCTAGAAAAAAAAAGAAAGATTTCTCCTATATCAAATAAATTCAATAATCAGAAATGACCTTGAAATTCGACTTCGAAAAATGGCTTTGATTCGAAAAATGATCAAGAATTTCTCTTAAACTTAAGACAAGCTAGATAAAAGTTCAATATCAATTCGGAATTCATAGAAGATCCTTAGATGAGACGGTCTGATATAAAAAACAAGAAATGGCAACGGCTATTCCATTTGGATAACAAAACACGAACAAAGTGGACAGGTGTTAATTTGTAAAAATGAAAAATTATTTACCAATATATCAAAATTGAACCTATTAGAACACATACACCCACCACTACACAAAAACCTTTTTGTAAGGTATTTATATGTAAAACAATAGAACAATTTAACCATTAAAATACTACAAATATTTTGATCTCTTTAGTTAAATTTGCACAATTTCCTTCTATTTACATATATCCCTTTATACAAAATATTTATACATAAAGATAAATAAAAACAAAAATAAATATACACATAACTGATATTATAAATAATGATGATAATATATAAATATATTGTTTCTGGGTTAATTTAATATCATTAAATAGTATAAGGAATCCATTATTATTAAATAAATTCAAATAATATATCGCTGAATATGGTTTAAGTTTAATATATTTCATTCGTAACAAATATAAAAAATAAGAATTACGGTAATTCAGAGAATTAACTAAAGTAGTATACGTGTGGAATTTTTAAGATAGTTATAATAATATATATAGATATGTTATATTAAAATATTTCATTTAAAATTATGTTATATTAAAGTATTATTTTATTTAAAATTATATTTCATCTATTCAAATATTCTGTTAAATCGACCGCCAGAGGTCACGCTTTCCCTATAAATACTTATTGTTGTTTTTCCTGTTGGCCGGCTCAAATCTTTTGTACATTATGTAAATAATCTTTTGTTTTCCTTATTCTACTCGCCTTAAGCCAGGCAGCACTTTTATCAAATTATGTCTTTTTTATATATCTCTTTAACTCAATTAAATTACTGATCAAAACTATTTTTCATTATCATACGTTAAGGATTTCAACCACGACTGCATTACCATACCATAATCCTCGACATGATCTAAATTCAAGCAGAAAATCTCTTTTCTATTTATAATAGATATATAATCTAAAATGCAATATTTTATATATTTTTAAAAATATATTTTATTTTCATCCAATGAATGTTCTGCATTTTTTGACTATATATTCAGAACATAACACTTTGATTTTTGTTGTAAATATGTAAAGATAACCTATCTATTTTTTAATTCACGTATATATGATTCATTTTATAAATTCTATATTACTGTGATAAATATTTAATGTTTAATTTGCTTTAAGTAATTCAAAATAAAAACTATTTTCACGACTGTATCTCCAAATCTTTATCATTCCAACATCAAAGCATTATAATTCATAACATATATATATATATATATATATGACATAATAAAAATATGATTTTTATTATTCATTAATATAATTATAATTTAAATAATCATAGAATTAACACAGAGTTAATTCTTTAAAATCCTTAACAAAAGGAGTACAACCCAAGATGTTTTTTGTATATACTTAGATTATATTTATAAAATTATATGTATGCAAACTTTTTTGTTCTTAAAATATAATCAATAAAAAAAATACAATTTTGAATATAAAAGTTATCATTTCACTTCAATCCACGACTGCATGAATGAATTGGTAACGTACCTAAAATACATCTTTTTTATGACAACTTTTTAATAGTCGACAGGATGTATTTTAACCCTGTACGAGAAGAATTCCAATAGATTTCAAAGCCATATATTGCAACTAAGATATTTGGGAAAAGATATAGATAAAAGAATAGCAATTATGGAAGTCGAAACTTTAATTAAGAAATTAAAAAGGATAAAAAAAAGTATAAAAGGCATTGAAGAAAATATCGAATCCATTGTGTCTATGGTAGATGTAAATGCAACGAAATGCAAACTAGAGTATGCAAATAATGATTTGATGAAAATGAGTGATATTTTCTTGCAGAAACTTGAGGATGAGGATTTGAATGACGAAGTGGAAAATTGCATAGATAAGTGTATAAGATTAAAGTGTGAATTGGATTTAAGGCATAATGGGCAAGAAACATCTGAAAAAAAAGTAAATTTACATGTTAAAATGCCTAAACTTGAATTGCCAACTTTCGATGGTAGATTAGAATCATGGCTTTCAATTAAGGATTTAATGGAATTTCTAGAAATCCGCGCAAAAAGCTTGCAGAATTTGCCAAATAAAGATGAAAATGTGGAGAAACATTCAATAAGAAGGGAATCACATAAGGAAATGGAGGAGTCATCTATTAAAAGGGAAACAGCCCCAAGAATGGAAGTACAACAAAAGCAATGGGGACATCCAGGTAGAAGCCCTATGGACTATAGTTCTAAAAGACGTCCTTGCCGAATTTGCCTGAACCGGGGACATGCCGGACGCTTCCATCCTGAGAATAGGTGCTGGTTTCGCGAGAGGGCCGTGCAAGCCCCCCCGCTGCAAGCTTCATGTCCGTGCCGTCTCGATCCATGGACACCTTGACGCAGACAACAGCCCCTTCGAGCGAATGCCGACCAGCTCCACCTCAACACTCCTGACGCCAAGGTCTGTATATAAATCTAAATGTGAATAATAACAGTATTGTAGCTCTCATGGATACTGGCTGTACCTTCTCTATAATTCCTCAACATATGATAGATAAGATTCAACCAAACTATGTTGTTTTTAATAATTTACCTCTTATTAAACAGACATCCGGTATGCTAAATATAAATTCAAAAATTAATGTTAATACAACTATAGGATTTATTGCTAGAGATATTGATTTTTATTCCTCTGATATTAATTTGCCATATGTATTGCTTTCTTTACACCATATAATATTATTTAAATTAGACATTGATTTTCAAAGTTTTACAATTACTCAATTTGGTAGAATTCTTAATGTTAATTACCATAACCCTAATAATAATAATTATACACATCATAATGTAATTCCTTTATTTAAATCTATTATTCCTCCTAATGAAAATGATTTTAGAAATTTTAATAGTGCAGAATTTGATGAAAAACTTTCACCAAATGAAAAATCTGATTTAATTAAATTAATTAAGGAAAATAAGGAAGCGTTTGCTGCCCATAAAATGGATATAGGACATATTAAAGCAGATCCAATTAGAATTAAACTTACCTCACAAACACCTATTTCATTAAAGCCTTTTAGACCTTCCTTCTCGGACAACATTGAAATTAAAAGACAGATTGAAGAACTTTTAAAATATAATGTCATTAGACCATCTTATTCCTCCTATGCATCCCCTGCTATGTTGGTGAATAAGCGAAATGAAGGTAAAATTCGACTAGTAATAGACTACAGAAAATTAAATGATATAATAAAAAGAGATTCTGAGCCCATACCAAGAATAGATTCTATATTAGATAAGCTTTCAGAAGCTAATATCTTCACTACACTAGATCTTTTATCAGGTTATCACCATTTAGATATACACCCAGATGATAAAGAATACACAGCTTTTACTACCACTCACGGACTTTACGAATTTAATAAATTATCTTTTGGATTAAAAAATAGTCCAAGTCAATTCCAAAGAGTTTTAAGGCAAATTTTAAATAAATATGATGTTGATTTTTGCATGAATTACTTCGATGACTTCATTATATTTTCAAATAATTTTCAGGAACATTTGACCCATTTAAAAGTAATTATAGATATTTGCATAAAGGAAAATATTAAGCTAAAACTAAGTAAATGTAAATTCGCTACTTATCAGATTTCTTTTCTAGGATATGAAATATCAAACCATCAATTTTCACCCAGCACTAATAATATAGAAACGATTAGAAAATTGAATTCCCCAAGGAATAAAAAGGATTTACAACGAGTTTTAGGATCTATTAACATTTACTCGAAATTTATCCCTAATTATGCTAAACTCAGACTCCCTTTGAATAATTTGTTGAAAAAAGATGTAAAATGGAAATGGGATGAAGAATGCGAAACCGCATTTTCTAAATTAAAAAATATGATAACCTCAAAACCTATATTAGCTATCTATAATCCCAAATATCCTATACACCTTTACACGGATGCTAGCCAAGAACAGATCGGATCTATCCTAAAACAAGAACAACCCGATGGGCTTTTAAAGCCAATAGCGTATAGAAGCCGTAGAATGACATCTTATGAATCAAACTATTGTGTAACTGAGCAAGAATGCCTTGCTATTATTGATGCTGTGGATTTCTTTTTACCCTACTTAGATGGCGTGCATTTCACCATCCATACAGACCATGCTTGTCTAAAGTATTTAAAGAACATAAAGAACCCAAAAGGACGATTATTTAGATGGAGCTTAAAGCTCTCAATGTTTGACTTTGAGATAAAACACATAAGAGGAACTGAAAATAAAGAAGCTGATTTTCTCAGCAGATACCCCATAGCTCATTTTGTTTCTGACCCAGAACTAAAACAAGCTCAATTTGATGATAACATCAATGATAGGAAATATACTAAATTTAATGGACTTTTAACAATAAAGAAAAAAGGATTAATCAAAGGTGTTGTTCCACCATCATTAAGAGAAAAAGTATTAATAAGAGCTCATCAAGATTACGGCCATATAGGAGTATCTAAAATGTTAAATCTAATTTCCCCTATCTATTATTGGCCCTACCTAATTCAAGATATTTCTAATTATGTAAAACACTGTGAGGTGTGTCAACTCAATAAAATATCTCACCAGAAGAAATTTGGTCTGTTGGAAAGTCTCCCCCCAGCTAAGGATCCTTTTGATCTTGTGTCTATAGACACAGTAGGTGGACTAAATTACTATAATTCCACAAAGAAATTCCTTCACATCATCGTAGATCATGCTACTAGATACATTTGGGCTTTCCCCTCAAAAAGTCAAACTACTGACTCATATATAAATTGCCTAAACAAAATTTTTCAAATACAAAAACCCAAACAATTTTTAAGTGACAGGGCACCATCATTTACTTCACCAAGATTTAGAAAATATTTGATTAACAATAACATTAAACAATTATTGACTTCATCATCAAGACCTCAGTGTAATGGGTTAAATGAACGACTTAACCAAACTATAATAACCAGGTTAAGATGTAAATTCAATAACTTGAAAGGAAAATCAATACCATGGACGAAATTGTTAGATTCAGTACTAAATGAATATAATAATACTCCCCATTCCATAACAGGCTATACTCCTACTTACCTTTTGTATGGTAAGCTCCCTTATGATCCCCCCTTAAAAGAATCAGAATTTTACCCCCCTATAGACACTGCCAGAACAAATGCCTATAATAATACATTAAAATTTCATCAGATAAATAAAATTAGATATGATCAACATTATCAACCTTCCACCTTTAAAGTAGGCGATAAAGTTTGGTTACAAACCTTTTACCATCCAGATAACCGAAAATTAATGCCTCCAATGTCTGGGCCATTTACAATCTTAAAACAGATATCCCCAGTCAATTATGAAATTGATAAACCCCAATCTAATTTAGGAAAAACTACCATGGTAATTCATTCATCCAAATTGAGGCCATACTACTCAACAGAAGGATTTGAGTTAAAACTGACAAAAAGTAAAATACCCACTTTAGAGAAAAAAACAAACCAACAAGTGGCACCTAAGGTAGTGAAAAGTAGAATCCCTCTTCTTACTAAATAATGGTAGGGAAATTTTAATATAAATAAGACAATACCAAAAATAACTACGCCTAAATATTAAGCCTTGAGAATATAATTTTTGTGCACACATAAGATATAACTTGACACTTTTCTTTTCAATTGTTGTAAATATTTTACATTTTGATTTTATTTGTTAAGAAATTCACTCATATGATTCTATATATTTTTCCATCACAAACTTTATATGGAACATTTCATATTCGAACATTCTTTTTTTTTTAAATGTAAATAGTAAAACTTCATGTGTAAATATTTTTCATTATGTGGAAGTAAATAACCCATTATTTTATGTTTTTATTCTGATCAAACCAAATAAATGTGAAACAAGATGTTGGATACCACTCGTCATTATGAGAAATAAATTTGTGATTTTCAAAAATATATTTTTTGGCATGTGGCAAAATACCTTTTGAATCTTGAGAGCCTGAGAAGGCCTACTCAATTCATGAGGTAAATCCCCTTATGAATTATAGGAAGGAGACACCTATAAATTCAAATAAGATTGGATAATTTTCAGCTACTGTCAAGAAAAAAGGTACCAATAGGAATATGTAGAAGGAATAAAGAGCATCATTGATATAGTTTCAATTGGTATCCTCCATCTTAATTGATAATCTATGTAAATAATAATGATACTTTTTTTTTTACTTTGAAAATTACTCCCTAATTTCTATCCTTGGAGGGAAGAAATGACATAATAAAAATATGATTTTTATTATTCATTAATATAATTATAATTTAAATAATCATAGAATTAACTCAGAGTTAATTCTTTAAAATCCTTAACAAAAGGAGTACAACCCAAGATGTTTTTTGTATATACTTAGATTATATTTATAAAATTATATGTATGCAAACTTTTTTGTTCTTAAAATATAATCATTAAAAAAAATACAATTTTGAATATAAAAGTTGTCATTTCACTTCAATCCACGACTGCATGAATGAATTGGTAACGTACCTAAAATACATCTTTTTTATGACATATATATATATATATTAAATATGGCATATCCTGACCAGGAGCACAAGTGCTTTACAGAAGGCAGAGCGCCATCTGGTGGAACAGAAATCAACTAATCATTGATTTAGCCTGTTCCCTGATATTTGGCCAACCCAATTTCTTGATAAATCAAGAAAAGCCATCCACGAACGCGTTTCGCGCTTTTGGCGCTCGTCAGCGTGGAGTAGGCTGAACCACTGCGACCAAAAAAATAATTTTTGGTCCCAATGGCTTCTTGAAAAACCAAGAAATGGGTATTTAAGGCCAAACTTGCGTAAATACGCTTAGCACATGAAAAAACGAAAGAAAAAAATAAAAGATAAAAAGATCAGGTATTGAAATCAATATTAAATATGGCATATCCTGACCAGGAGCACAAGTGCTTTACAGAAGGCAGAGCGCCATCTGGTGGAACAGAAATCAACTAATCATTGATTTAGCCTGTTCCCTGATATTTGGCCAACCCAATTTCTTGATAAATCAAGAAAAGCCATCCACGAATCCTTGATTTATCAAGAAATTGGGTTGGCCAAATATCAGGGAACAGGCTAAATCAATGATTAGTTGATTTCTGTTCCACCAGATGGCGCTCTGCCTTCTGTAAAGCACTTGTGCTCCTGGTCAGGATATGCCATATTTAATATTGATTTCAATACCTGATCTTTTTATCTTTTATTTTTTTCTTTCGTTTTTTCATATATATATATATATTTTTTTTTTTTAGAATAGAGCAATTCATAAATAGATCTTTAATTAAAAAGGCATATATTGGATCAAAAATTCACAACTTTTTTAAAAGTATATTTTGTCTGTAATATATATATATTTAAAATATTCTTCCTCACCATTGAATAATTCTTTTGACGTTATGTATGCTGAGTTTTTGGTTTACATAAATATGTTGAAATACCTTGAAAAGGTTTTGCGTTCACCTAACTGAAATATTGGTAAATTTACTTTTTTGATCCAATATATGTCTTTCAATTAAATATATTTATATTAAAATCTATATTCTCATTATAATTAGAATTTTTATGTATTAAAATAATAGAGAAAAGATTAGAATTAATCATATATTGAACCGGTATTTAATTATATTTCTATCAAAATTAATTATAGTTGTAATGTAGATTAATTAAAATATTCTCGCGTGCTCTTATTTCATTAAAATATATTGATTAGAGAATTACTTTTCCCATTCCAAAGAAAACATCTATGAAACAAATTATAATAACTTTATATATAAATGTTTTATGTTTGATGATATTTTCATACTTAATTAAGCCTATTTAATTCTAGTAAGTATATTTTAGGATGATTTTTGTAGTTAACCTGAATGCTAAAGCCTTATAGATGAATGCATTTCAGGTTGATTCTTATAAAGACTTATAAATT
Source organism: Cordylochernes scorpioides (assembly GCA_030710605.1). Taxonomy (NCBI): domain Eukaryota; kingdom Metazoa; phylum Arthropoda; class Arachnida; order Pseudoscorpiones; family Chernetidae; genus Cordylochernes; species Cordylochernes scorpioides. Next base: position 26,749,947 of record CP092867.1, read on the forward strand.
TCCAAATTCTTTGACCTAGAAATAGTAATTATACGCTATAATATTTGTGTGTGTTTAGAAAATAGAAATAAATTCTCTCCGAATGAGTTCACTGTTATTTTATATCATCATATAAATGTTTTAAAAGCACGAATGTTTCTTTTATACATAATACAAACTTCTACTGCCCTTGATGCGATGAAAAAATATATTGGGAGGGCTTGGATCATCAAGAGAGGCTGAAAAGCGGTCTGGTGGATTAAATTGGCGAAACCGCTGGGAGGGTTCACCACTGATGAGCCAAGCCCTCCCAATATATTTTTTTCATCGCAGTAAGGGCAGTAGAAGTTTGTATTATGTATAAAAGAAACATTCGTGCTTTCAAATTCCTTTCATTTTATATGTATAGATGGCGCGTTATTGCTTTGTCTTAATTTATGCCTAACTGGCCTTGTCCTTATTGTTTGCGGAAGAGCATGCTCGATGCAAATATTTGGATGTAATTCTACTGTCCTATAAGCTTATGTCCATAGTTTTCTTGAAAATCATTTCTGAGATTCCATCCTTCAGTGCTGCGTATATAAGCAGAATCGTCCAAAACAGTATTAGAGCTCTGAGAAGCGGTCTGGTGGATTAAATTGGCGAAACCACTGGGAGGGTTCACCACTGATAAGCCAAGCCCTCCCAATATATTTTTTTCATCGCAGTAAGGGCAGTAGAAGTTTGTATTATGTATAAAAGAAACATTCGTGCTTTCAAATTCCTTTCATTTTATATGTATAGATGGCGCGTTATTGCTTTGTCTTAATTTATGCCTAACTGGCCTTGTCCTTATTGTTTGCGGAAGAGCATGCTCGATGCAAATATTTGGATGTAATTCTACTGTCCTATAAGCTTATGTCCATAGTTTTCTTGAAAATCATTTCTGAGATTCCATCCTTCAGTGCTGCGTATATAAGCATAATCGTCCAAAACAGTATTAGAGCTCTGAGAAGCGGTCTGGTGGATTAAATTGGCGAAACCACTGGGAGGGTTCACCACTGATAAGCCAAGCCCTCCCAATATATTTTTCATCGCAGTAAGGAGAGTAGAAGTTTGTATTATGTATAAAAGAAACATTCGTGCTTTTAAATCCTTTCATTTTATATGTATAGATGGCGCGTTATTGCTTTATATAAATGTTTGTATTTATTTTAAATTATTTTATTCCAAAAAGACATTGTAATAAAATATGGATTTTCTCTATCTGAAAGCAAGCTTAATAAATAAATATATTTAATAATAATAAAAACTGCTTCCGAGGATACATTTTCTCTGCTTTATGTATATATTCCTTCTATTATTCATGTATTAGAAACCCTCCTACATTAGTATTTGACAAATATACTTGTATAGTGTCCTGTAGATGTATTCATAATACCTAAATTCTTGAAAGATAATATATGAATAAAGCAGGACACCATCTGAAGCGGGTTTTATTATTATATACATTTCAGTGGTGTTCATCTCTCAAAAAAGGTTGTTGACACACATTAAAATGTTATAATACCTTGATAAAGGTTGACGTTCAGCCAACTGAAATATTGATAAAATAAATAATAATTTGATCCAATATATGCCTTTTTATTTAAAAAAAAATTAAAAAATGTATAAAAAGAGAATGAGTCAATATATTATATTTTATATTATAAGGAATATAAAAGATTCATATAATGTGTTCAAATAATTCATAAATAATTAATTTTCTTTTCAAATTTATATTTTTAATTAATTAAAATGATATCGGACTCGCTAATACCTTTAAAGAAAATAATGATTATACGCCTATTTGAATATTCATTTGTAGAAAATAAAATTTTAATAATTTAAAATATTTTGAAAATTTAATAAGATCATACAAGGACAATATTGTTTTGAAATTAATTCATTGAAAATAATAAATTTTGACTATCTATCGCCTTATTTATTATCATCAAAAGATATTTTAATTTGAATAAGTACATCATTAAAATACAAAAGATATATTATTTACATTCTCTATCTATCTAATCATATATAATATATTAAATATATTTATAAAAGATAATTAAGTCATGTTTATATATAATATATATATATATGATTGTTACAAAATTCAATCAATATTAAATATAAAAATTAAATAAGTTATAATTAAAATATATTACTTTTCAAGTATATTTCTTAAAAATCTATTCCAATAGAATTGTATGGCAAAAATTACTTTTACATTTAATTTTCTTTATGTCAATGGTGTACCAAAGTAAAAAATAAATACAAACTTCGTCTGAAATTCTCAATTAAAGTCCAATCCAGAATTTACACGATTGGACGAATTTTTTAAACCTGAGCAGAACATGACATGCTCAATTGGATCTTCTGCTTGATAAAAAGAGAAATAGGTGAATTAATTTACTTGTTCGTCTTTATTGTACGTGTTTCAATTTGTTGAAAGGTAAATTTAATTCTAACTAATGCTATATATTCTACAAATTACGCATATCATTTTGTTAACATATATTGTCAAAACATTAAATAAGCTAATAATTGTATATATTATACAATATTTTAAATTTTATTTATTATAAATACAATTATATAATAAATTAAATTTAACTTCGACTTTCCTCTTTATCTTTGATTAACATATAATAAAAATATTCATGTAATAATGTTTTAGGGTAAATAAAAAGAATATAAAAGTAGAAAGAGAAAAGAATCAGTGAAAAATCTATACGGGGTAAATTATTAAATTTAAATACTGTTTTTTTTAAACTTATTATTCATAATTAAAATTGTATAATGTAAATTGATATGTATGTAAAATATTTGTATTATTTATTTTTTAAAATTCTTATAGATTAAGCTATTTATAATAGATAAGAAAGAGGTATTGATGATTCATTTGAAAAGTATAATTAATGTCAAAATATAAAGATAACTAGGTAGAGTATATGTACTCCTAGCTCAATCAACATTTAATGAATTTCGTTACGAGAGATTTTCTATATGGGTATAATATAATTATTCAAATAAATTAAAGCATACTGAAGGAAAATATACTTACCTCTAAATCAGATAGAGCCTCCCCTAAAATGTGTTCTTATGATCACTTTATTGTGTATTGACACATTTACAAATATTCTTATGTAAATATTATGCTCTTAAAAAGAAACTCATTCTGTGGAAATATTTTGTAATTTTAAAGGTGTTTCACAATTTTATCATGAATAGAGATTCTGAAATCAAATAAATAAAACTGTCGACAAATAATAGCTTACTTATTTATAAACAAGCAAGAAATTCATGTAATAATGAATAGGAAAACTGGTGAAAAGTAAAAATTATTCTGATGTATTTATTTAACTGAATTTATCATTATATAGGTATATATAGCATATTTATGTTACCTTAGAATCTTATAGGTCTTGATAGATAACCAAAATATCTTCAACATACCGTCTTTAGAAAAGATCGAATATATTTTTCCCAATACAAGAGTAGAGAGTTGTATGAAGATTAATTTGATGAAACTGTTGAGAGGATTCACAATGATGAGATAAATCAGTTAGGTTTGAAAAAAAAAGAATTATTCATGCAAATAAATTTGAAAGATATTTGATACACAGTAACCTTTATTAATGAATACTTAAAAAAAGCAGATGAAAAGCGACATCAAAATATAAAACATCCATAAATTTTGTCCATGAGTGTATTTCTATTGTCCTCAAGGCTTATGTACAAAACTCGTTCTATAAATAGTTTCTTCTTACATATATGTACGTATATAAAACATCATTATTATCAATGTAAATAAAATGTGGTTGGTAGTCAAAATATACATTTTTAAACACAACATAGTTCTATCAATTTTAACATAAGAATATATATAGATGAAAATACATTATTTTAAAATTAAATTGAATTAAAATCTAAATTAAAAATGCTCAAATAATTTGTATCATAATAGAATAATAAAGAAATTTACTGTTATTAAAATTATTTAATATCAAATAACACATATATTGATATAAAGTAAAATATATTGTAATATAAATATAAGAAATATTTTGTATATGTTTTTATTTAATTAATTTAATAATAAAATATTACGAAAATAAAATTTTGCTTTTCTTTATTTAAAACCTTTTTGAAAATAAAAGCAATAAAATAAAGCATAAAATGTTTTCCAAATATATATATCTGTATCAATTTAATAAAAATATTTTCATAACTAAAATATATCTTATATTTATTAAAATATATATATTGCGCTGATTTATTTTTTTAAAGATGTATTTTTTTATTAATCACATTTTTGAATGTAAGAAAAAATTGCTATGTTGAAATTTAATTCATATTATAAAAACCTTTTTATTATTAAACTCCTTCCTTTTGAATCGAAAAAAAATTAGGTAATTTAATTGAATTTATTTATTAAATCAAATTATGATTAAATATTCATACTCAAGTTACAAATATGTTGAAATTATTTTTTTTAAAGGTTTATAGATTTTTAAAATTTTTCATAGCAGAAAAAAATATGATTTTATAAAAGATTCAATTATAAATAGAGAAACATATTCAATTAAAATATTAAAATATGAAATGATCGTTTTATAATTTATTAAAATATATAAAAAGGCTGAAATATTTTCCATAAAGTACTTTGGCAAATATATTTTTAATTTCTACATTTTTGTAATAGCTTAATTCGATTATAAATATAAAATATATGATGATACAACAGCGCGCCATCTGTTATGAATATTCGAAACTATTATAGACGGGTATGATTCTTTTGAAAATTAAACAATTTCTACTGCCCTTACTGCAATGGAATAATGAAAAAAGATGAACCAGGACCTCCCATTAATTTTTCCATTGTAGTAAGGGTAGTAGAAAATGTTTAATTTTCAAAAGAATCATACGCGTCTATAATAGTTTCAAATATTTATAAAAATAAATTATTTTGTTATATTATATATTTGATATTTAAACTATATGATATCAATTAATTTATATTGAATATAAATAAGTTGATTGCAAACATATATTTTCTGTATAAATATAAGGTGATAAGAGGACTTTCAATTTAAAATAATGAAAGTTTAAACGCTAGCTAAATACAAACATACGACCAACAAGACCACGCCATACGTGGGTCATCAAAGGCTTTTCTGTTGTGGGTAGAAATGGCTTCTGGTCGTAGTTTGAATTAACCGAAATGGCTTAAAGATATAGCCCTGGTAAATCCTACATTACAGAAGCCCTAATCAAAATAAACACACTTAAACAGCTTTGTTTTTGTTAGAGGGGGGGGGGCTTTGGAATTGAATTCTTTCTTTATTTCTCTAGATGGTATTTATATATATAAAAAAAAGAGTAACATAGATATATTTACTTTTAAAGAATTATCATTGCTCATATTATTTACAATAAAATATAAATCGTATGGGTAGGATATTTTTGAATTTTTTCAAATATGAATATATAAAGAACATATTAAATATATAAAGATTTGTAAAACGACATTTGGAATACTATCCCGCATGTCTTTCTTTTCAACAATAATTCAAAATTTATTTAAAGAAGAAATAACGATTATTTCTAACCTTTAAATAAATTTTGAATTTTCGTTGAAAAGAAACACATGCGGGATAGTATTTCAAATGTCGTTTTTCAATCACAAGAGCCGCATTATATTATATTGTTATATAAATATTTGTTTTTCAAAGTTAATTTTGTTAATTTATGTTTATAAAATTTTACACAAATAAATTTACTGGCAATGCGTTTCTTTTTAAATATCATCAAATATTATCTCTACAGACCTTACTGCAATGATGTGAGTTATTGAATGAGAGGGCTTGGCTCATCAGTAGTGAACCCTCTCAGCGGTTTCGCCAAATTAATCTCTAGACCGCTCTACTATTGTATTGGACTGGTTTTGTTATATACCCTGCATTTTCTATGGAAGGCAGCTTAGGGGTGTTTAAGGAACTATGGACATAAGCTTATAGGTCTGTAGAGGTACATACATATAATTTCAAGGTATTGCATCGAGCAAAGCTCTTCCGCAAAATATGTTTTCATAACAAATATATATTAGTAAATTAAATTTTTATTGCCATCTATCGTTAAAATTTTACACAAATAAATTTACTGGCAATGCGTTTCTTTTTAAATATCATCAAATATTATCTCTACAGACCTTACTGCAATGATGTGAGTTATTGAATGAGAGGGCTTGGCTCATCAGTAGTGAACCCTCTCAGCGGTTTCGCCAAATTAATCTCTAGACCGCTCTACTATTGTATTGGACTGGTTTTGTTATATACCCTGCATTTTCTATGGAAGCCGCTGAGAGGGTTCACTACTGATGAGCCAAGCCCTCTCATTCAATAACTCACATCATTGCAGTAAGGTCTGTAGAGATAATATTTGATGATATTTAAAAAGAAACGCATTGCCAGTAAATTTATTTGTGTAAAATTTTAACGATAGATGGCAATAAAAATTTAATTTACTAATTTATATTTATCTTTCTGATATTTAATAATATAACCATTATATATTTAATGCGTTGAATAGATCTTCATTGATTTTTTATAAATGCACAATCATTATTTATAATTTTTTTAATATAGAAAAATAAATATACATTTCAAAGAAAAATTATAAAATCAAAATTAAACAATTAAACAATACTTTAAATAATAATTAAGATCGAATTTTAAAGGTTGCTATAGGATAATGAAAAGCGAAAAAAAATTGAAATTGAATATTTTAACTTCATTTGAACTTTCCCATATTTCAATCGTAACCTTTTTTTCAATTAGAATTGCAATCATCTCAATTTTTATTGCAATCGTATTTCAATTTTCTAATTGGAACTCTTCTAATTTTACTTGAAACTTTCTATAATGTTTATGGATATTTTATGCTTATTTCAAAATTAAATATATTTTATTATACACAGAGCACTAAATTTGTTTACGTATTTGATTATATCGAAAATGAACTGATTTTAAATCCTGATGCTTAAATGGTTAAATACAAAGATTCACTCGCTCTTCAACCTCTATAAGTTCGACAATATCAAATCACCCTATCTTGAAAAAAGTATTATAATTATGAAAATAACCATCGTTATGAAAGTATGTTCGGAAAAAGCCACTCTAATAAAAAACAACCAACTCTAAAAAGTCAAAATATAGAATTCAAAAAAACATTTAATGTTCAAATATAGCAATCACGCTTGTCTCATGGCTAAATCAATCTCAATGAGATAATACTAGAAGATTATAAACCTCTGACATGACAAAAAAAAAGCATAAGAACCACTTTAATGAAAAACGATCAACTCCAAAAGGTCAAAATACAGAATTTAGAGAAACACATTTAATAATTAAACATAGAAATCCCGCCTGTTTCATGGCTAAATGATTCAATAAGATGACACTACAAGATTATAAACCTTGCATACGACAATGATAAAGCGTAAAAGCCACTCTCTAATATTAAAAACAATCAACTTCAAAAAGTCAAAATTATGGAATTCAGAAAAAAAAACGTTTAATGATCAAACATAGAAATCCCGCCTAAATCATGGCTAAATGGATTAGTGAGAGAATGCTACAAGTATCTAAGCCTTACATATTACAAACACATAAGAACCACTCTAATATAAACGATTAACTCCAAATATTCGAAATATAAGATATGTTTAAACATAGCGACCCCGCCTGTGTCTCGCGTGTTAATAAATCAATAAGAAAATACTACAAATTACAAGCCTTACATATGACCAAATAAAAAAAAACATAACACTCCGCAAAACTTATCTTAGAAGGACTTGCCTGAAAGCTTCCTTTAATTAAATAAATAAAAATAGTATTATGCTTTTTTGTTTACCGGAATGCGATATCCTGTGATAAGGTAAACCTTATATAGGATGACTTGCACAATTCTGTCTACAAACTGGTGGAGTTCTGTTGGGAGAATCTTAATAATCACTCTCTATTTATACTTAAAACTTCTTTATTAAAAGTATGAAAAACAATGAAGTTAAATTACTATGATAAATTTGATGAAACTCTAAGAAAACTCATACGTCTCCACACAGATTCTCAACCACACTCACTCAAAGAATAATAGATCCAATTCCCGAAGATTTCATCACTTCACCTTTTTCAGCTGTTGCTATTATTCTTTCTTCTTCTTTATTTTCTATAAAAAGTTCTTTTTTACTAACCATATGGCTAGAGGCTCCAGAATCCATATTCCATTTTATTTTTTCTTCCTTTTGATATTCCTCTTCGTAATTTGCTTCACTTGTTTCCATCACATGACTTGTATATTCACTATTATTTTGTCTGTTTATTCCTCTTTTAGGCCCATTAAAATTATATCTTGCATGACATTCATTTCTATACTTTCTACATATTGTCGATTCATGCCCAAATCCTCCACATTTAAAACATTTCATCCTATTTCTACATTCTTTAGAGATATGTCCCATCATTCCGCATTTATAACATTTAATATTAGGATTTCTTATTTCCGTCCAGCCTTCTCTAGCTTTTGATGCAATTTCTGTTTGCCGTTTTTCTTCTTTTCTATGTTTTAATTTTTCTTCTGTTTCCTTCAGGATTTGTCTTATTGTGTTCATATTATTTTGCCTGTCTGATTTTATAATTTTTATGTCGAAATCAAATTCAACTCTCAAACCTTCCAAAACGAAGCAAATTAATTCTCTATCTCTTATTTCATCTCCTGCTTGAATGCTTCTGCTCTTTATAATCATTGCTCTATTTAAGTAATCATCAACCGTTTCATCTTCGTTCATTTTTAATTTTGATAATTCTATTCTATTTTTCATCTGCAAGTCTTCATTTTTTGATGCCATTTCTTCTCCAATTATATTCCATAATTTCTTGGCACTTTTTTCGCTCGAGTATTTCAGCACTTGAGTGTCATTCATTGTTCCATTCATCAAATTTCTTGCAATGGCATTGTCGTCATCCCAGTCTTCCCAGATTTTCATTTTTATTCAAATTTTTTATCTGTTTCTATTGGTTTTTCAACTTCTTCTCCTTCTATAAATCTTCTCCATAATTTTAATCCCCGTAATTCACTTTCAATTCGATTTGCCCAGATCAAGTAGTTTTTGTCTGAAAGTTTTTCTATTGGAGATAAATTAAAATTTTGCATCTTTTCTTTTTTCTAAAAATTATTCAATCAATCTTGATTTGCATAAATTTAAATTCAACCGCTCTCTGCTACCAATTGTTGGGAGAATCTTAATAATCAATCTCTATTTATACTTAAAACTTCTTTATTAAAAGTATGAAAAACAATGAAGTTAAATTACTATGATAAATTTGATGAAACTCTAAGAAAACTCATACGTCTCCACACAGATTCTCAACCACACTCACTCAAAGAAAATACCTATATATATATACACACAATCAACACCACAGAATAAATTAGTCCACAGATTAATATAAATCATAAAATGAAAAATGAACATTTAAAATTATAAATATCAACAAGTTCCACTACCTGAGACTGTAAATACTGTGATGGTTGGAGTTCTCTGAATAGATATACAAATAAATCTTTAAATAAAAAGACATATATTGGATCAAAATATCATTTATTTTACCAATATTTCAGTTGGCTGAACGTCAACTTTATTCAAGGTACTATAACATTTTAATGTGAATGTATGTGTGTTGTTTTAATTTTAATGTATCACATGTGACACATTTTAATGTGTCTTTTCAAAAGATATACAGGTATAAATAACGAATCGATATACTTGTACCACTTTGTAAATTTGAACTTTTAGAATCCTTCAAATTTTCAATGTAATTCTTGTAGAATAATGTTGGAACATAAATCTATATCAAAATACGAAACTATTATAGACGCGCCAGATTCTTTTAAAAATAAAACAATTTCTACTGCCTTTACTGCCATGGAAAAATAAATGATAACAGATGGGCGCTAGTGCTTCATAATATACATCTATATCATTTACAATAATTATTATTAAATACAAATAATAGGCATATTCTGACCACTAACATGAGCGTTATTTTAATAGCAGAGCGCCATCTAGTAGAACAGAAATCAACCAAACGTTGATGTAACCTGTTCCTTGATATTTGGCCAACCTAAATTCTTGATAAATCAAGAAAAGTCAACGACAAACGCGTTTCTGGCTGTTGGTACCCGTCAAGGTAGTTATTATATATTTAATTAGAATAACAATCCATTTATTTTAATATGCCTTAATTGATGTATCCTTTTAAGATTCTTATATAAGTTTTACACTTTTAAAATATGTCTTATTTTTTTAAAGTCATATTGCAATTTAACTTTCAAAATGCTACACAATATCACGATATTAATCTCTAATGTTACATTTAATATTTTATGAGAAAATAATTGAAAAAAAAATAATAAAAAGGTTAAATGTTGATATTAAATATTTAAAAGTATTTACTGACCAGGAGAACCAGGCATAGCCTGACCAATCGATGTTTAGTTGATTTCTATTCCTTTAGATGGCGCTCTACTATCTGAAAAGCACATGTGCTTCTGGTCAGGATATGCCTTTGTTTTTTATTTAAATAACGATGATTTTGATGTGATTTTAATTTTAAATATTTTGAAAATAAAAAATATCCTTAATAATATATCAAAAATGGTATTAATAAAATAAAAATATGAAATAAAACCTTTATTATATTTAAAATTCACTTAATAAAATAAAAAACGTAAAGTTTGTTGTATAATACATAATATTCATTTTAAACGGTAAAATAATAGTGATAATAAAGTTATGTTGTTGAATACATAATAAAATGGTAGATTATAAAAATAGTTTATATTTTATCTATAAAATATATATATTATATAAATATACATGTGCTTCCTTTTTCATATAGAAATTCCTAAATACATTTTCCATATTTTCAAAATAAAATTATTTATTTTTAAATTTTTCGCTTTTAAACTTTTGATCTTTTGAATTAAAAAAAAAACGTTCCTCCTTTAAAAAGATAAAACTTTAAACGTCTTTGATTTAATTAAATCAAAATTGAATTTATCCAGACGAATATTTTAAAGTCAATATATTTGAATATTTTAGAGTTTCTGTTAAATATCAAAAAACTATATATATTTTTACACAAAAAAATCTAAAACGAATTAATAAATATGAAAACTTTGAATTAGGCGAAAATACATAAAATATATTTCCAAAACACATAATGAAATATACATTTTAAACAGGAATAAATTCATAACTAACACTAAACAAATTTCTTGGAGAAAAATAGAAAGATATATATGTGATAAATTTTTCAAACAAAAATAGCACACATTAGAATTCGGAATCTTATTTTATTCAATTTCTTTTTTAGAAAATTTTACCTCAGCGGTCTATGAATTTCCGAGTATTACAAATTACACTTTGACGCTGTATTAATTTTTGGAAGGTCTATCGAAAAGACATTAAATTGCCTTCCATCCATAATTCAATATATCCGGTTCATCTTGGGGAAAAAAACCCAAGTTTTCGGGACATACATGAATAATATTAAGGACGCAATAATTATTATTATATTCTAGGAAGTAACAAATAAATATTATTTGGGCGATAAATTTTACTTTTTAATTATAAAAGGGATATTTATGAAATGAATCTATTTGAAGGACCTACTAATTTATTTCATTAGTTTCTCTATAATTAATATCCACTAATTCATTTCGTCGCTTGGAAGAAAAATGGCGCTGGGAAATTAATAAACAGACGACACATAGTCTTTTAGCGAAAATTAAATATTTCACTGAACTGATAAATTAGTTTTTAACATTTCCTGTATAAAATATTTTGAAATGGCAATTAGTGAATAAATATTTTTTACTTATTTATTGATTTCTATCAAAATATTGATTTCAATTCGAGAGTTACCTAATAAGGAAAAGGTCAGTAATATTTTTTGATGAGAAATAATTATTTACTTAATACTATATAATTTTAAAATAAATATATGGCGTAATTTCAACTTTCTAACAATTAATGAGGATCATTATTTTTTGTTTCTATGTATATATATTAGAATCTAAAATAAATACAGTAGAACTTGGATAATTCGAACTTCTTTAATTCGAAAACCTCTTTAATTCGAATTTTTGGATAATTCGAATTTTTTTTATGGTCCCTTGGGGTTCGAATTATCCAAGTTCAACTGTATTAATTTAGAACAATTCGTCTTAGCATATGATTATTATATAGCAATATAAATTTTGCAAAATATATATGCATTTCATATTTCAAATAACGCTTGAAAATATATGGAGCAAATCGTAATATAATTTTTATATTACTTCTCAGTGGAAGTTAATCAATTCAGCGTTTTCTTTTAAAATTGCAGTTAAAATATGTATTTGTACAAATATTAACTTTATTTTATTAAACAATAATATTATTATGTTGAAGACTGATGTCTTGAATTCAATGTTTTCTGTTGTTTTAAAGATTTCTATCTTTCAGATATACCTTAGAGTATCTTTGTAGAATGTACCACCGGCTAATATGTTATAGTTTACCGAGAATTGAAGGTAGTAAAGAATAAATTCAATTAATTTGTGTAGTTAATAATCTCTCTCTTAACTTTTGAAAAACCCATATTTCATACTAAATTAGATATCACTCACCCACTGGGCATAAATAAAACTGTAGTAATTAAAATTACTTTTAGAAGATTCTATAGCTCCATTTACATATAGTGCCTTTTATTATAAACATTTCTCCCATAAAGACAAAATTGTGAGGAATTGAAAACGATATGATTTCAATTATCTGCTATAGCCTAAACATATATATACGTAGATGGCTTTTCTTGATTTATCAAGAAAATGTGTTGGCCAAATATCAGGGAACAGGCTAAATCAACGTTTAGTTGATCTCTATTCCACTAGATGACGCTTTGCCTTCTAAAAAGCACATGTGCTCCTAGTCAGTATATCGCTTTTTCGTTTTTACTATATATGTGTACATAACAATGGAAACTTTGCCAAATATTATCAATATTTACTATATTATTTTCAGTATAAAATTGATTTTTTTTACAATTCCTTAGAATCCGTTTAGTCGTGTTATAGGCTCAAAGTTAACATGTTTTACCAGCTAAGAAATGGCTTCTCTACAATGTGGATATCTCAGAAGACAATGTCATCCTCAAGGATAATGTCCAAGACAACGTGGCATCGTTATCAACATACATTTTCAAATAACCTGCCTCTTCCAATGATCCGTCATAGCTTATACGTTGACGTGTTCTAAAGCTTAACTGTAATTGCTAACTCCGCCTTTGCCGGTCCCAAGCCCGGATGAAAAAGGAGGAGGGGGAGCAGTAACAATCTCGCTAAAAAACTTGGGTTCAACTGGCCCGGCTGATAGTACCCTGTAAGCGCTCCTAATCCAGGGATACAACTGAGCAGCATTTGTACTCCATGTTAGGAACGGCTGCACATGACATCTGTTCCTCATGTCAGAGGCGGCCATTTCTTTTGGAGCTAAGTCGGCCTGCCACTGAGTAGTGATCTCAATTTTAATGACAAAGGCAGATGCATTCTACTTCATCCAGTTATAATGGTTGTCAAACAGACACCATCAAGGGTCACAATTTGATACTCTAATATGATTGAGTGGAGATAAGAAAGAAGAAGACTGTAATTCATTTTGAATCTCCAATTGCGACCCGAACTGATATTTTAAACTAAAATGATTTTTGTCGGAATATTTCGTGCCACATAAACCAGTGCCGGGGCACCAGAAAGAAAGGGAAAACAAAGGTAAAAATGAAAAATCGTAAAAAAGTTAAATTGTATTCAGATCAGGTAGATAAATTAATAAAAAGGCTATTTGTTTCCTGAAATAGTGTGTAGAGGTAACTCTAAATTATTTAAAATTCTAAATAATATAATAATTATAAATACTATAAATATGAATCTCTAATATTTTTCTAATATAAAGATGCATTTAACCATAATTTGCACATGTTAATAAACTGATGAATCCAAATAAAAGTTATTTATAAGCTAGAAACACTTAGATGTAAACAAAATTCCAAACTATTCATAGGCGTTTGTAAAAAAAAATCAAACAAATGCGCTTAAATAGTTTACAATTTTGAATAAAGGTTTTTAACTATATATACATATCCCAATAAAATACTGAAATCTTTCACACAATATTATAATATTTTCAATAGAATTATTTAAATATATCTAACTCTAAAAATAAATGCTTAATTGAACACTAAATAAATATTTATAGGCGAAACTCTGAATATAAGATTAAAACCCATGTATAATCCAACAATGATTATTTTGTTGTGAAAACAACAATGGTGAATTGTTTAAACTTGAGGGTAAATATTTAATAGAAGTTCGGTCACGTGGTTACCTCAGTTAACTAACACTTTGTATGCATTTGATTTCGCAACACTGGCGAGAATTTAAAAAGCAGCAGACATTATTCACCCTCACAGAATAATGGAAAAGAAGATGAATAGATCCCACGGAAATTTCTGGAAAATTTCCTTTTGGCTTTATTGTCAATAAATCATAGAAGGTTGTACACACACACCCAGTAATATATGTAGAAATTTAACTCTGTTTTTATATAACTATAGAAAAAAAAACATTCTTTAGCTTTGAACTCGTTTAGAGATAAATATTCGTTCTGAAGCCATTTAAATATAATATTAGATTATAAAAATGTAGCAGTATATTGTTGCATAGATATATGTATATAAATTTTAATAGATTTTGTAGAATGTTTTTTAGTAATAGATAGCCTGGGCTGTAATAAATGGTAAATAGTTATATGCTGTAAATAGCTCTAAATTTCTGTTCTTAAATGTGATGTTCACTAATATTCATTATAGGGTAATTAAATCGTTAACTAACTGACAAATACGTTAATAATTTCTATTATAATAACTAAAATCATATTAATAATTACTGTAAAAGCTCCCAAACTTGTGTATGCATGCAAATATCCAAGACGGATATCGCGTGCTTTGTAAATGATAATAAATAAATAAATATTGTTGCATCATAATTAATGCGCGTATTTTAAAAATTATTTATAATATTATTTTTAATATATTTAAAATATAAATTATATATTTATTTATTTTTATAAAACAGATTATTACTATCAAATATTATGTACTATAAAACATTTGTATTTTGATACACTAAGTACCCCCACCTGCTTTAAACTTTGATGGGATAAATAAAGAGAGATTCTAGGTGCTACCTAAAGATATAGTTGTCTTATTATTGACTGGTTTAACCTTGTAGAATGGTTGAGACGAGTTCTGGAAAGATACAAGACGCGTCTGAGGAGAGAATCAAGACTGAAGAATCTGCCAAACTGCAGTTTGGTGCAACAATATGCTATTCATATGCAAAAAAGGAAACCTATAATATTTAATATATAAACGCAATAAAATGCATTTATTAAATACATCAAAATGATAATTTTCTTCGATATCTTGTAAATATTCAGATCATTGATCCATCCAGATAACACATACAAAAAAACTAGCTTCGACAAATTCGTTCAAAAATAAAGAATATACTGATTGAACTTTGTTAAAATATTTCTATGAAAAATATACATTTCGACCAGTACGAGTTTTTACTTTCTCAACGTTTCGACAAATATATTTTGTCTTTGTCAGGAGAAGTAAATAAAAATAAAGCATTTGGTAAGGCGTTAAAAATTGTTCTGAGGTTTGCAAGGGCATTCTCACGTATATATATATAGTAACATATTGTTCGAAAATATGTTACTATATTTTTTGTTAGGTAAATTATTTTTAGGAAAGATTTGGAAAATGTGTAATTTAAAAAATTTAAACTTTTCGTTGATTTTCTTTTGTAAATGACATAATGCTGGCTCTTTCTTGATTTATCATGTGTTAGTGAACCACATATCTACACCTATAGAAAGTAATTCGACTTTTGCATTTACAAATGTATCAGAGCTCCGTCATTTGAAAATGTATTAATCAATGCATAGAAGAATTAAATAAACAAATAAATTTCAATGATATATCGATATATATACCGACAAATATCAGTTACACTATCAGGATATGTTTAGTTTTTTAAAAAATCCGGGAGAGGTAATTTTAAAGATAGAATTTAGCACAAATTCCCTAAATAAATGCATGAATAGGAAGAGCGGAATCTCAGAAATTTTATTTAAGCAAACTATGGACATAGCTTTTAGGACAATAGAATAACATATAAACACTTGCATAAATAATTGCATATATAAATACTAAAATCGTTTAATGCTCTTCGGCAAACAATAAGAACAAAGCCAGTTAGGCATAAATTAATTATGAAGCTATAACGCGTCATCTATATATTTTTATATCGACTTTGAACGCTATGTCCCCCAAGGGACACTTGCATTACAAAGGTAAACTAAATATTGAAAGAGAGAGGAAAGAAAGAAAGATATTTGAAATATGTACTACAATTAGTATGCAAGTTTTAGTTAGATGAAAAGAGATAATATCAACACAATTAAAATATACCTTCTTACCTGATTTATAATATCATAAAATAAATAAAGCTTCCAGGGTTAAGTTTCTTGTTCAACTTTTTATTTTCAAGCTTTCGAACTTATCCCTCCGGACCTTCAACTTATTATCTATTCCTGAAGGTTTATTAATACATAAACCTTTATTTTTAAGTTTTATTGTTGTTTCTCTAATCCCAAAATGCATCGGTACAAGCTTTGATAATTATAATAGGTAGGTAGGTAGTTTCATTTCAATGCGGAGGCTTATAATCTATTTCTGAAATAAGAAAATCTGATTTTATAAGATAGATATGGTGTATTTTCACTATACGATAGCAAAAGGATATGATTGGCAGGTTACATAGTCCGTACTAAAGCTTGAAAATAAAAATTTGAACAAGAAACTTAGCTCTGGAAGCTTTATTTATTTTATAACAATTTAAATATTTATAAAATGTTTTGAAATATGTATTGTGAAAGTATTGAAATATGTACAACAATTATTTGCATGTTTTAGGTATCAGGAATGTTTACACATATGTAGCCAAAGGTTGTACCTCGGTAGATATGTAAGGTGGGTGTGTAGTCCATGTAGACAGGGACTTGGGAGATAATCAGGACTGGAATCAATGGACCGGCGCCGGATCCAACCATCCCCACAGCACTTAAGTTTAAGAGTCCCTCAGAGACCTTCGATCCAGGTCCTTGGGGACCTCTATTGGACTTGTTGTCAGGGTCTGTCTAGTTATCATTACAGAGTCAACTTGTTCTATTTACCTCTTTCTCTCTCTTACATGACAAACACATCTTGTAATCATTATAGTCACTTTTACTGATTGATATCAATTTTCGATATCAAGTGACAATTACATAATTTATATGATGATATACCTATAATATAAGGTTATTCATAAGTTCGTAAACATATTATGATTATGATTTATATTTGGAAAGTGTTTATAAACTTTGGGAATATCTTGTAATTCATAAACTTAGTCCACCTACTGATTGGCCAGCTTATATTGTAAAGTGAATAATTTATTTACATAATCTTCAGAGATTGTATTGATTTACATAAGTTTATAAACATGTCATAGCTATATAAATTCACGTAAATACACTTTTAAGGTAGACCGTTACAGAGAATAAAGTACGTTTATTTTTATCTCTACTCGCGTCAATTTTGCAACGCGACAATATAGAACATCAGAGATTAAATCATTCTTCTATAAGATTTCGATTATAATTTTACAAAGATTGAAAGATGGCGTCTGGTTTTGACGTCTATTTTGACGGGAGAAGCGACTCTTGTCTCTTTAAATTTTACCAAGGTTACCAATATTACTAAGGTTGTCCCAAAAGTTCGTAGACAATTGCAAAATATAAATCATAGTCATAATAAGTTTAAGAACTTTTAGGACAATCTTGTAATATCTTTATTAACTTAATAATACCGTGATTTCAGATTGAGTACTCAATTTCTGCAGGTTGCAATGATACCATGACTCACAGAATTTCACTATTCTTCTCCAATAACCATCACAAATCTTTGTCATGGGATCTACCCACCTCATTGATGGTCTCCTCGGTCTTCTTATCACATGTCTAGGTTATCAGTCATTGACTCTTATAGTCAATCAGCCATCCCTCATGCTGACTATGCATCCTGCCCATCATATCCTCTCGCTATCATATAGTGAGGATGTTACCTTGCTTATAAAACAGATTTCCTTATTTCAAAAATAGATTTAAAGAGGCCGCATTGAAATGAAACTACCTACCTATCTATTATAATTATCAAGGCTTGTACCAATGCATTTTGGGATTAGAAAAACAAAAATAAAACTTAAAAACAAAACTTTATGTATTAATAAACCTTCAAGAATAGTTAATATGTTAAAAATAAAAATTAAACCATTAGATGTATGAGTATCCTTTAAGAGTATATTTGATATCTCTAGCTTTTCTTTTGGCTTATTTTCTTTTCGACAAGAGAACACTATATTAAAATTGATTTGAAAAATTAAACAAATCCTTTAACTTTGTTTGAAAATTGGTATATATATTTACAGGGGATTTTTAAAAAATAATAAAACAGGTTTCTGGATATGTTGTTTTATTAATGCAATCTTTAACTTTCGGGAATCTCTGCACTTCTATAGGAATACATAAAACGAATAAAAATGAAAGCCGTTGAGGTTTTTGTTATAAGGGATTACTTTAGTGAATTGTGAATTCAAGTTAAAGAATGAGAACCTTTTGCAATAGATTATAAGTGTTGAAGATAAAATCTTATATAGGATAAACATTGAATAATGCAACAGGTTTCTGAAAATGATTACTTTTTAATTTCTTTATTACATTTTTAAGCTTTCAGAAATTTCTGCTCTTCTAAAGGAGTACAAAATGAACATTATTTCATTGTGTTGTTCATTATTATTCATTTTATACTCTTTTAGAAAGGTAGAAATGTCCGAAATCTTGATAATGCAATAATAAAATGAAAATAAACACATCTCCAGAAACCTTTTGTATTATTTAAACAATATCTAGGAGATTCAGAATAAACATTAAATGATACAGAAGGTTTCTGAAGATGAGTTTTTTCTAATATTTTATTAAATTTTCAAGCTTTTGGAAATTTCCGCTCTCCTACAGGAGTACAAAATGAACATTTGTTCATTGTGTTGTTCATTATCATTCAACCTTTACTTCTATAGAAATGTGGAAATGCCCGAAATTTTGAGAAACGAATAATAAAATGAAAAGAAAAACATATCCAGAAACCTGTCACATTATTTAATCAATATCTAAGAAATTCAGAACAAACATTAAATGATACAGAAGGTTTCTGAATATGAGTTTATTTTAATTTCTTTATTACATTCTTAATCTTTCGGAAATTTCTGCTCTTCTAAAGGAGTACAAAATGAACATTATTTCATTGTGTTGTTCATTATCATTCATTTCTTACTTCTATAGAAATGTGGAAATGCCCGAAAGCTTGAAAATTCAACAATAAAATGAAAAGAAAAACATCTCCAGAAACCATTTGCATTATTTAATCAATATCTAGGAGATTCAGAATAAACATTAAATAATACAACAGGTTTCTGAAAATGAGTTCCTTTTAATTTCTTTCTTACATTTTAATCTTTCGGAAATATCTGCTCTTCTAAAGGAGTACAAAATGAACATTATTTCATTGTTTTTATCATTATTAATTATTTTGTACTCTTATAGAAAGATGGAAATGTCCTAAAGCTTGAGAATGCAATAATAAAATGAAAATAAACACATATCCAGAAACCTTTTGTATTATTTTATTAATATCTAGGAGATTCAGAATAAACATTAAATGATACAGAAGGTTTTCTGAATATGAATATTTTTCAATTTTTTTATTATATTTTCAAGCTTTCGAAAATGTTCGCCCTTCTACAGAAATACAAAATGAAAAATTGGTCAATCTTTTGTTCATTATTATTCATTTTGTACTCTTTTAGAGAGATGAAAATGTCCTAAAGCTTGAGATTGCAATAATAAAATTGAAAATAAACACATCTCCAAAAACCTTTTGCGCTAGTTAATTAAAATATAAAAGATTCACACATCTATTGTACGGTATAAACATCTAAAAGAAATTTTGATAAGGAAAATGATATAGAAAAAGAGTGGTATAAAAAGTAAGTGATTCTAACGTATAATGAGGTTGGTATTGAATCGTAGAAAGAGAAGTCAATGTTTGTGTTGTATCATTCTCATTAAATGAGAGAATGGAAGAGATATATTGGTTTGGTGACTTATATATCACAAAATTTCTTTAATTTATCTCTTTTCCCACTTCAATATATTAATCTAAATATCTCAATTTTCTCTCTTCATTCCAATCTAGATTTGTTTACGTTTATAAATAGGAAGTGTGAAGTGAGAAATTCAACGAATCGAAATTTAATGTTATTTCAAACAAGCTTTTTTTCATCGTGATTTAGTTATTTATTGTGTATTTGCGGTGTGCTTTTTTTAAATAGAATGAAACTTGTGTATTTTATATTGTAACGTTTTGTGATAAATGTTATAATATGTTTTTACATTGTTAATTTAAGTTGGTAGTTGTTTTATAATAATGATAATGTAAATATTATTGTTGTTATTTATTATCGTTTGTTAAAAAATACATTGCATGTAATGAGGATAATAAATGAATTTTTAATTTAATATACAATATACAAAATTCAGTGAGAAAAATAAATAATTAATTCTAAAATGCATAAACGTGACAATATAAATAAAATCAAGAGCGCTATTTTTATTAATATTTTTTTATGTATAAATACACACATGAAAAAAATTATAAAAAGGTCAGGTATTGATATTAAAAATAAAAAAGGCATATCTTGACCAGGAGCAAATGTGCTTTACAGATGGCAAGAAGCGCCATCTGGTGGAACAGAAATCAACTAAACATCTGTTGCGTTCTTGGATGGCTTTTCTCGATTTATCAAGGAATTGGGTTGGCCAAATATCAGGGAACAGGCTAAATCAATGTTTAGTTGATTTCTGTTCCACCAGATGACGCTCTGCTATCTGTAAAGGACATGTGCTTCTGGTCAGAATATGCCTATTTTATTATTAAATATACTCATGTGATGCTTATTTGAGTTTAAGAATACAGTAGAATTTTCCTTTAAAGAACACCTAATTGCAAAGCCAAAGTATTCTTTAGGGAGAGGTTTCCTTTTACTAGAGAGTTGTTAATAGTAAAAATGGTAATTTTGCAAATATAAACTGTTCTTTATACCAGGTCTATTAGTATGAAACGCGAAAAGTTTCAGTGAATTCAAAGGTTCACCAATTCCATACAACAAAATATTTTTTATTCAAAGTAACTGCCCTGATTAGCTATACACTCGGACCACTTTTCAGGCAATTTTCGAATTCCTTGTCTGAAAATTTCTATTCCTTTTGAGTCGAACCAGTCAACAAGTCATTTTCGGAGTATGTCTGAGTTCGAAAATTCCTGTTTTTTTAGGACGTGTCCTAAAGATGTAAAAAGGTGGTAGTTCGACGGCGCTAAGTCTGGTGAGTACGACGGGTGGGGTAAGAGTTCCCAGCCCAAGTCTTTTATGGTGTTTTTGACCACCGTAGCGTTGTGGGCTGGAGCGTTGTCATGCTGCAGTATCAGCTTGTTGTGCTTTTCACGCCATTCCGGTCTTTTTTCATTCAACGCCTCTCTCAAACTGTGCATTTGTTGTTCGTAGCGACTAGTATTGACCATTTTGCCAGGTTTCAGGAGCTCGAAATATACTACGCCGGTCTGGTCCCACCATATGCAAAGCATTGCCTTTTTTCCGAAGCGATTGGGCCTAGGCGTCTGTTTTGAAAATTGGCCGGGCAGGCCCCACGACCTTTGGCGCGTAGGATTGCTGAAGTGGATCCATTTCTCATCAGAAGTTACGATTCGGTTTAAAAATGACTTCTTTTCATGCCTGGCGAGCAGCCCTTCGCAGGTTACCAGACGCCGTTATTGCTGCCTTTCGCTCAACTCGTGGGGGACCCATCTGGAAAGCTTTTGGGTCATTCCGAGGCTGTTTAAACGTAGAGAAACAGCACCTTGAGACACCTGGAGCTGTTTTGCGAGTTTCTCCTGCATTTGGGTACTGTCCTCATCCAACAAAGCTTGCAGTTCAGCGTCCTCGAACTTTTGGGGCGGTTTTCCATGTGGTTCATTATCAAGTTCAAAATCGACACTTTGGAATTTTTTAAACCACCTGTAACACTGCGATTTGCTCAGAGCGTGGTCGCTGTAAACTTCCTCGAGCATTCGGTGGGCTTCAGTAGCACTTGTCGTCCAGTTGAGGGCGAACAACAAAACTTCCCGCTAATGGGCACTTTTTGGCTCGGAAATCGCCATTTTCCACGGGCTCCAGAAATTTTTCACGATTTGAATTTTTCTAAAACTGCACGCATGCTGATGCCACGTGAGTCAAAGAACAAAACGCCTACAACAGCGCCACCGTCGACTCAAATAAAGTTGCACAGCGGCCTCTGGCGCCCATTTTCGCGTTTCATACTAATAGACCTGGTAGAGTGGTGTTCTTTAGCACGAGTGTCATTTCATCGAGATTCTGTATTAGTTATTTAAGAAATGATTAATATTTTAAAAGCAAAAGGTTTCCCCTATATTAAAATTTTATTTCCAAAATTTCAAACACGTTTGTTTCATATATGGGAAAAGCTAAGTAATTAGTCCAGCTCTTTTTCATTATTCCAAATACCAAAATGGATTGTTTGGTAGAATAAAACGCCTATAAATAAATAAATATGTCACCAACATAATGATGTTAAAACAGGTCATGGGGACATAACCATTACTCTGATATGGTCGTTGCATTATCATAGTGTTCGCAGGATGCGCGCCAACTGTTATTAAAAATTGAAACTATTTTAGATGCATATGATTCTTTTTGAAATAAAATAATTTTCTAATATCCTTACTGCAAAGATAGATTAATAAGAGGGCCTGGCTTATCAGTGGTGAACCCTCCCAGAGATTTAGACAGTTTGGCGAAACCGCTGTAAGATTTCACCACTAATAAGCCAGGCTCTTCCAATAAATTATCATTGCAGTAAGGATAATAGAAAATTATTTTATTTTATAAATAATCATACACACACAAATCTTTATTAAGACCACTGTTCTTATACAGATTCAACACAGAGAGAAAGGAATCAAAGATGGAGCTCCTGTACTTCAGACACCGCAGCACCCAACAACAGCCTCCAGGTACGACGCATGTTCAATGTCCACACATTCCTTCGTGTATACGTCATGGTTAGGGAAACACTGAACAGGCTAGTGTTATAAATAATCATATGCGTCTGATATAGTGTGGATCCTATGTGGATCTCATGGAGTAAAGTCTGTCCTAGGCTGACAAGTCTAATTAGCCCGAAACCATGGTTTCTAGGTGGACGCTTCTTAGTTTGTCAAAGCTGGTGTTGTGGCTTAGTCACCGACCTGAGGTCGTTAGTTTGCTGCGACGGTCAATAGATGGCATCTAGTTTTGACGTGTAATTTGACGAGTGAGGCACCCCATGTTTTTATAGATCAATTTCCTCACGGGAAAATATCCATCTATATAACGCGTTCGTGGATGGCTTTTCTTAATTTATCAAGAAATTGGGTTGGCTAAATATCAGGGAACAGGCTAAATCAATGTTTAGTTGATTTCTGTTCACCAGATGGCGTCTGTCTTCTGAAAAGCACATGTGCTCCTGGTCAGGATATGCCATTTTTATTTTTAATATCAACACCTGACATTTTTATTTTTTATATAGCGCGTTTATATATATATATATATATATAATCCCGTTTAGAGAATTTCAAAATTTATATAATTTGTTATTTAGTTTAAACATGTGAGGTTTGTTTTTGATATCTGTATTTCTTAATATTTTTCTTTTCTCTAGTTTCCAAAATATGTTTACTATTAATATATATATATATAATAAGATGAGTTAAGGTTGACTCTTGTGTTGAATCCTGTCGACTAACTTTGTGATGATGAAGTGTTGACTCTCGCTATACTGTGTTGACCAAGAGGAACAGTCAGGATGAGGAGTTTTCCAGTACCTCTCTGCACCTTATAAGTCCTTTAAAAGTTCTCACAGAGTACAGGCAGTCGTGGTCGAGGCAGAGTGGAAAGCTTGGGAATGTCCACACAAAAATCGAAGACACAGTTGCACTAAGAAAGTTCCGTGCACAGATAAAAGTTGAGCTAGGAGCTAAAGATGGAGAGATAGAAGATTTCTTACTGACTACATGGTGGATGAGGAGGACCTTGGTGACAACCGACGTGGGCTTGCGCTGAGGTGAACTAACTGTCAAGTGACTGTAAAGTGACTGTATTTATAGGTTAAGACGGGGGGGCCTTATGCGACAGGGGCCGTTTCTGAGAAAAGGGGCTTTGCATGTCACCAGATGTGAGAGGGGGCTTTGCATTCCACCAGATGTCATGAGTGTGGGTGGTCTGGCCCATTTTTAGACCTTGTTGTGGGAATTCTAAATCTATCTCGATTTTGACGTTATGACTTCTATCTCTTGCTTAGCTCAACTCTTAATCTATTACAGATTTTTATTTATTTATCCTGTTTGTACAAATTGTATTACATATGATGATGTAAAGACACATGTCAATAATGCGTATAATCATTTACAGATGTGTTTCTATTATACAACATTAAAATCTTGTCATAAGTTATATACAATATGGTTTGTTGGCTTAAATTACCATAGATGGGCCCCGGGAGTGAAAGGGTTTATCCGGGTTTAAGCGGGTAAAGCCTCTCTAACACAGGTAAGTAATTAAAATTTCTTTTAATTAATTTAAACTGTGAGGGTTAAAAAGGGCTATAACAAGACGATTTGTTTGGATATATAAAAGTGAAATAAAAATGACATTTTTTGTTTTTTTAGAAAAAATGATGATTAAAATAAAATGATGACATAAAAATTCACATTCTAAGAGAATATTGGCGGGCGTTGAAAAGGGTTAGTAGTTGAAGAATATGCAATTGTTAGGAGTGCACATGTAAACCAAATACTCAGGTCCAGGTGCAAAGCGAGGATATAGACTTGAGCTGTCTTCCTTGGCAATGTTTCACTTGCGATCCTATATAAGGGTTACAGTGCTTTGTCACAATTTTAGGATTATTGGGTTAAAAGTTGCTGAAGAAAAGTTGTTTATTATTATGATTGGGAAAGGAGTGAAATAGAGCCAAGCGATAAGTAGAATTGTAGCGACAGTAGGTGATCTGACTTGACATGAAATCAAAGGTTGATTGTGGTCCGCTAGAGCTGAAAAAAATTGAAAGTTGAAAAAAAGTGAACGCTTTGTGCTTGCTTGGTGATTTGCTCTGTCGGATGATCGAAATAAACTTTTGAAACGTGTTCAGGCCAGAAGTTGAGATTTGTAAATCTGGGGAACTGTGTTTTCAAAGAGTTTGTTGAATTACGAAATCAAAAAATAAATTGTCAAGCAGTGCTGTCGTTTTTCTACGTTGATGTGACGCAATGACTGAAAAGATAGTGATGATTAAGTTTAGGGAATTGTGTGTGGTTAAAGAATATGATTGTTGAAAACGATTGTTGTATGCCCGATAGTGGATGATAAACATTGTCAGATAATAAAGGTATTTAAGCAAATAAAATATAGTGAATAGAAATATAGAAATATGATTGCGGGTACAAAAAGTGTAAGTGGACAAAATTAAACATGTAATATATAAAAGATATAATAAATAATAAAATAAAAATAATTTTGAAACAATTAGATGTTTTGCAATACTAAAATAATATCATGAAAAATAAAAGTAAATTTGATTAAAGTTTTTTTTTTTGAAAATCATGTTGGATTAAAAATTTGATTATATAATTGAAAGGTAAAAATAAAAATAATTATTCAAGATTTTATACAAAAATTCAAATATAATTAAAGGTTATTAATGATTGGATAAATTTTAAGTAGTGTAAAATTGAACAAAAATTGTCTCTTTTTAAGAAAAGTTACAACTGTTGTGTGTAGATCATATCCCATTGGTAAACATTGGTGTTTTCTATGACTCTCTGAAGCGGGAATATGTGAAATGACATTTTCATTTGTCCAAAATGGTGATAGGTAGAGAATGATTTCTCTTTTTGTGTCATAAAGGCTATATCAGACTTAACCAAGTTGTTTTAATTGGTGATTATTTGTAAAGTTTTTATAAATAATGAGGTCACGTTGGTGATTGCATAATTGCGACATACAACTGTTTGGCAGCTGTACATTTTTTTCTAGTGGTTGAATAATAGAAATTGTTTAGACGCTGGGTTTTTTAAGAAGCACAGTAAAATATGAATGTAAAATAATTGTATTGTACCAATAATAAATTGTGTTGCGCTGTGTCGGTTGTATAAAAAGAAATTTCAGAAGCGCAATTTATTGGTTGGATTGGTTACAAATATATTATGTATTGTGATCTCCATTAACATGTAAAATGTTTGATATGTGTGGTGTGGTTAAGGAGTTGTGAGATTCTCGAGAAATCTAAATGATTAGTGTGAAACATGTGTTTAACATGGCGATCATGAAGCTAGCGTCAAGATCTGCCTTGTGAGGGGGGAGAGAGGAGATGTCCAAAGATAGCAGTGACTTGGGGGGGTGACGTCATAAAGGGCGTCACTTTCTGTCTTCCTCGGTATCGTCGTGGGTGGTCAATCATGGGGGATGTTTGTTATTTTTGTCCTTTACTTGAAACTGATTTTCTCTCTTTTGTTGAAGTTGGCAATTTTCTTGCCTATTGAAAATATAGTTTTCTCGATGTTCGTAAGTGTTTGTGTTTTCGAAGTTGTTTAGACTTAATAAGATTGTTATACGATGATTCCAGGCTAGAAGTGAGTGAAAGATATGACTTTCGACGTGGACACGCTTTGAGGTGAGATGTGGTGTCACAGGCGTGAAGGCGTCTTTGGCCTGAAAAGTGAAAAAGTTTTGTGGTGTGGCACTGTGACACGAAGTGAGAAATGTGAATGAAAAGGTGTCACGTGAAGTCTTAGTTTGGTACAAATCTAACCTGTTTCACCATGAATAACAAATTTAATAAAGTCATGGGTGGTTGTTGTATGAAACACATCGAGAGAATATTTGACTGTTAGTGGATGTGGCACGCTTAATGTGAAATTATTTTATTGTGGCGACGATATAGAGCTAAGAGGAGCTTGTGTGGCTCAAGATTTGGATTTGTGTTTTAAGTCGCGCACTAAAAATTGTTGCCAATTGGATAAAGTGATGTGTGAGTGTTGTAACGTTTGTTGAGAGAGATTTGTTGATGATTAAATATGCATGTAAAAGGAAAAGACGAGGGAGTGTATTTATGCTCGAATATTAACGATTGTAATACGTTTGGCGGTCTGTGACTTAATTTAGCTACTGGCGTGGTAGTTGTTTTTTCTAGTGGTGTTTTTGAAGATATTGTATCTTTCGATTTTTGCAATTAAAAAAAAAACGGTTTCACCTATGTTAATTTATATTTAAAAATTGATATTTTTGATCGTTGATTATGGTTAGCGTGAAAATGTCCTTGTGAAAAGGCAATGCCGTGATAGTGACAAGAATATTTGAATTGTGGCGTTTACTTAGAATGGTGAACATTACCAAATTTTAAGAATTGATAAAATATTGGTTTTTGGTATAAAGATAACTAATAAGAAAAAAAAATAAGTTGAGAATTATGATGAATGAGATTTTTTAAAAATAATAATAATGATTTTTTTTTTTCAAGTCGTAGCTTTGG